>JH720303.1:816226-1205531 GCA_000231825.2 Tetrahymena elliotti 4EA | reverse complement strand
AAACATCAAAATATTCTTTAAATAATTAGGGTTCTCTCATGATTTGTTTAAAAATATGAATATTATTTATAAATAACCAAATCAATTTCTTCTAACTTATTTGTTTAATCTTTTCTTAAAAATTCAACTTTCAAAAAAAAAATAATAATTTTTCGATTTAAACATAATTTATTTTTAATAAAAATTCAGTCAATTAAAAATAAATTAATTTTATTTTAATTTAATAAAAAGTTGTTAAAATAAAAAAAGAAGTAACAAACCTACTTTTTAAGAGTAGAAATCCTTAAACAGTGGATCAAGATACTATAGAGCTCCAGAAATTATATTATTAAACTCAAATTATGGACTATAATCTGATATTTGGAGTCTTGGGTGCTTATATGCAGAATTGCTTTAAAACTATGATAGATAAAATTCTTTACAAGGCATTCTTTTTCCAGGATAAACTTGTAATCCAATAACCCCTCCTTAGAAAAATGAATAAGATTTTATGAAATAAGATTAGCTTTACCTAATTATCGATAAGTTAGGAAGACCTAAAAAAAAAGATTGTAGCTTTATTGAAAAGCCAAGTGCTGTTAAATTTGTTAGAGGGGTTAAATGTAAACCATTTTATCATTTTACACAGCTATATTATTCTACTGTTTATTAAGAGCAATTCATCCTATAAAGCACTTTATAATTTAGCCCTTATCGTAGAATTACTGCTGAGTAACTTTTAAGTATCGACTATTTTAAGATCTTTAATAGAGAAGATTTATTTTATTATGAATAGAATCCAATATATGTTGATTTCGAAATTTAATTTTATAATACCATTGAAGAATTCCCATACATAACAAACAAAAACTATTTACCATTTGAAGAATTAAGAAAATTATTCATCAGAGAATTTAATTATTATTAACAAATAGATGGTTATGATTAATTCATTCATGAATAAATAAAAAATCTGATCTCAAATATTTAATAACTAAATATAATGACATCAAAATAATATTGAATTACAAATAATTATAAATTGAAGGATATAAGGGATATTCTGCAATAAAATAATTTTATCACATTTTTAAGCATAAAATTTAACAGCTATCCAACTGAAAATATAATTATTTTTACATAATCTCATTTTATTAATAACTAGAATTGCTTTTATTTTGTTTTTCAATAATATAATAACAAATAAATACTAAAAATATATTAATGTTGTAAATATTTATATATATAAATTTTTTTACTATTCTTAAAACTTAACTTCTTATCTTTCTTAAATTCTTCTAAAAGTCTTTTATTTATTTAAAATAAAATTTTTATCAAACAAAATATTTATTAAAAAAAAGTAAATTAGAAATGAAAGCAATTACAAATAAAAAGTGCTCTAAACATGATAAATTTGAAGTTTAATTTGTTAGCTCAAATTTGATTGATTCTTAAGAACTTTAATGCGCAATATGTTTATTAAAAAAATAAAAAGTTGAGGGTATTTTGTCTATCTAAGATATTCTAATTTAAGAAGATCATTTACCTATTCAAAATTGGCCTTATGAAATAACATAGAATTAGCTGGAGTATCTTTCTAATAACTCTTTGGTTAATAAATAATAAGAAATTAGAAACAAAATGATAAAATTTTATGAGAATTTATCAAATTAAATATGTCAAGCTCTCAAACAATCATAGCAAGTAGAAATTAGTAAAATAGATTAATTTAAAATAGGTAGCAATGAATTGATTGAATTTTATAATAAGTAATTCTAAAGAGATAAGCTAAAAGAGTTCTTTTATGATAACAATAATTTCAAGTCTGATGATTTTAAAAGATTTTTATAATCAATTGAAAACTAAAGATAAAAGGATTTAAATGAACTTGAATAAATGATAAATAGATTTGAAGATGTTTATAATCATATTTTTTTTGAATAAGCAAAGTATATATAAAGTGTAGTTTGTGATTTAATCAAAAATATCTCATTTTTTTCTCTAGCAATTCAAAATAAAATAAACAATTTGAATGGCAACTCTCGTAAAGATATTAATATTGTTGAAAAAGAATATATTGATCTTATTAAAAATATTAATGAAAAGTAATTTAATTTTAATCACTATGTTAAGTAATGTTAATGGGACACATAATTACCATAAAATAACCAGTAAAAATAAAAAGTAGAAATCTAAATTTAAGATCACAAATAATACAGTCATGCTAAGGAATTAAATACAGAAATTTCAAGTAAATCTCTTATTTTTTTAAAATTTGCTTTCATTTTATTAATTTTTATTTTGAATTTAAAAAATTTCTAATTTTTTTCACTAAATTTAAATATTAAAAAAAAATTTTTTAAATATTGAATTTATCTTTCTTTTTACAAAATAAATACGAATAAATGTTTTCACTTAATTTTTTAGAAGATGACAAATTAAATAAAGAAAAAATTCTTGAAAAAAAGACTGATTAAATAGAATGGAAAGTTATTAGATTTGCTACATAAGAAAAAATTTTAAAATTAAATTAGTTCAATGATTAGAATTAATTTGAATCAGATAAAGATGAAAATTAAAGTTAAAATAATTCTTTTGAATCTGAAAATGAAATATCTGAGAATTGAGAGTAGTGATTTTTGTAATAGATATGGATAAAATTTAAATTTAGTTAAAAATAAATCTAAATAATAATAAAATAAAAGATGATTGTTTCATATAAAGATTTATACATATTTATTTTTTAAATTAGTAATTTATCTTGATTAAGTTAAATAAGCCTTATCTTTTAAAATATTTAAGATTTAGAGTATTCTGAAATTAAATAAATTTTAGATTATTTATTGTTTGGATAATTAACAAATTTACTAGATTGTTTCCAATTTTATAGATATATTTCAGCAAAAAGACAATTTAGTGTCCTTTTAATTTATTTACAATTTTTTTGAAAAATATTTATTGAAACAAAAAATTTTTCAGCATAAAAAATTCTATTTTAAGTAAAAATATGTAAATGATCAGAAATTTGAGAAAAGTTGATAAATTGCTGAAGCAATACTCAAATAGAAAATGACATATTTGGTTGAAATTAAGTTAAATGAAGAAATATAGGTTAATACAATTATGAAATAAATATTTAAATTACAAATAATTGCTTACTTTACAATTTAAAAATACATTGTTTGTTTTTTTATATAATTTTTAGAATTTAGAAAATAAATTTTTGATTGAAAATGATCTTTTCATTTTTTCTTATTTTTTTTAGTCATTGATTTTTTGATATGTTTAGGAATTTTGTTTTCTCTTTTCTATTTCTTTTCTTCTTTTACTTTTTTCTTTCTTTCTTCCTTTGAAAGCCCTTAGTAGAGCTAATCTCCTCCTTTTTTCTTCTTTTTTTTCTCTTCAGAATCTAATTCTTCATCATCTTCATCACCTTCATTATCATTATCATTATCATCATCGCTATCATTGTCATCGTCACTATCATCTGAATCACTTTCAGATGAAGAAGATAAAGATGAATCATCACTTTCATCTTATTTTTGATTATTAGTTTGAGCTTATTTCAAGAGTTATGAAACTTCTTCTTAAGCTTTTTATTTAGATTCTTCAGTACCTCCATCTTCTACATTTTTGGTGACAATCTTAATAAATTTAGTTTGTTTTAATTATTCAATTTATTTGTCTTCTCTATCTTCATCATCTTCTTCTTAACTATCTTCATTACTTTCGCTATCTGAATTTTATTAATTTTTTTTTTATGTTATAAGCCCTGTTAGTTTTGAATAGACAATATCTTTTGCAGCTTCATCATCTCCTTCATTCAAAATGTGCTTATCTATGTTTTCTTCAATATTCTTAAAGCTAACTTCATTTAAAGTTCTTGGAATATAAATTCCTGCAAAAATTTTTTCATCTTATTCAGTGTCTTTGTTTTCTTTGGTAATAAGTTCTTCAAGAATAGTTGCCTCAGTGCCAGGTACTATGTTAATATCAGTGATGAAATCAAAAATATCACGAAGAGAGAATGTAATAACATTTTTCTTCTTAAAGTACATATTGACATTAACAATATCACGTCTAAGAAATTCGAGTGAATGAGCATGATCATGTTCAATACTTTAAGAAACATCAATCATGTATAGCTTTTCGTTGTAATAAAGCAAATTGTACTCACTGAGATCACCATGAACTAATCTACAATCTTGATAAAGAGTTCTCATATCACGAAGCAATTATAAATAAATTTTGGAATATTATTCTAATTCAATATTTTCTGCATCCTTCAAACGAGGAGCAGCTTTACCATCTTTACCAATAAATTCCATCATAAGCACATTACTTTTAACTAACATAGGCTCAGGACAAGGAATAGTGCTTTGATATATACGTTTTAAGTTACGAATTTCTTTTTCTGCCCACAACTTAATCATTTTACGAGGATTACTTTTGCAGTGACCCTTTCTAAAACGAAATTCACCAGCTACGTATTTTTCACGATCCTTGAAGATCAAGATTGAAGTTTTGTAAATTTTAATAGCATATTCTTTACCATTTGCAGAGCTGGCATGATAAACATTAGCTTCTTTACCAGTAGATAAACACCCATTGATTTCGTTAATAATTTTCTTATTTAATAATTTAACTAGAATAACTCTAGTACGAGGATCAAGTACCTATTCTACAGTGGCACGATCTGATTTATCCTTGACGCGATTAGAACCCTTTTAAGACTTGTTGATACTTTCTTTTATTGATTGCATAGCTCCATGGGATGCAGTAGTTCTAGATCCCATTTTTTCTACAGAAATTTTAGAGGAGAGTTTTGCAACAAGTCTGCCTTATTTAGCATCATTTGTTTCAGATGCAGCTACTCCTTGGCCATCTTCAAGACCTAAATTACCCTTATGGACTGTAACTTCTAAGTAATCAAGTTCATCCATATCATCATCTGAGCTTGCTTTACGATTTTTCTTTTTTTTGTTAACTTTTTAAAATTACTACTATTCTTCATCAGAAGATGACTGCTAATCATAATCCTATTCATCCAAATTTTCAGGATTATTAGAATATTTAGTATCCAACTCTTCTTCCTTTTTAGGATTAAAATAGTCATCTATTAAGACTATCTTCTTTTGCTTTGACTCCTTTTTCTAACTCATTTATACAAAATAATATAATTAATTTTTTTTTTTTTGATAAATTATTCAACTATCTAAATCTTTCTTTTTAATTTTAAAGAAATAGTGAGATGCATACAAAAGTTTAATTTATAATAACAGAATATGTAGAATCAAAATTTCTTTTAGTTTTGATTGTAGTTTATCAGCTCTATTTTTATCCTTAATTTCAAAAAGAATTATTATTATTTTTATAAATTTTCTTTCAATTATTTCTACATTTCATCAAATCAGAAAAAAATTTATAAAAATTTTACTATAATAGATAGTTTCCAATATTATTAATAAATAAATATTTTTTTGTTTTTATTCTCAATATAATGTTTAAAGTTAATATAAGTATATTCTCTTCCGCTCATTAAAATCAAAATCTCATTTTTTTAGGAGTTGCTTAATTTTTTAATTAGATAAAAATTCTTAAAACTTTAATTATTTTAACTTAAAAAATTAATATAAATATAATCCTTACTTAAACTGTTTAATATAAAAAATACAATTAATAAGATTTATTTTAATCAATATTTTGAAGAAAAAAGTGTTAAATGAATATTTATTTCATTGTTCATAAATTTTGATCATAATTTTTGAATAATAACATTTCCTATCCAAAATTATGAGATAATTAATAAATATTTATTTGAGAATAGATTCATAAAAAATTAAAAATTTTGTATGCATTGGAAGCAAATTTTGCTATTTTATTAAGCATCTATCTATTAATATAAGTTGGCAACAGATAAATAATAAAATTATGTACAAAAGAATGTTATTTTTAATTATAGAATTTATTTTATTTTAAAATTATTAAGAGGTGAGTTTTTATGTTTAATATCAGTCAGTTCATCATATTTGTTTGCAAATTTTACTTACCAAAACTCATAGTAATAATTTCTCTTTGCTTCTTTTTTAAAATAAACTACCAATCTGATTGTTTTTACATATCAATGGCTAGTTCATTCATTCTTTATCTAACTTCTTCAATATTAATATCAGAATTCTCCTAAAAATAAGAAAATAAGTAAAAATAAAACTTTTATAATTTAAAATATACCCTTGATCTTGTTAATAAATTATTGTATTCTCTCTTTGTTTCTGCAACGGCTCTTTCTAACTTAAATATTTCATTGGAAATTTCAGACTCTGACATTCTATTAATTATATCAAGATTTATTTATTTTATTTATTTTTTAAAATATTTTTACTTTTGGAAATTTTCAGGGAATGTATAAGATTGGATGTATGTTGAAGGGTTTTTAGGCTCAGTATTTACAGTATTAAATGGTTAATTATTATTTTGCACTCCATATCTAATTGAATTTGATTATTAGCTAGGTTTTACAGTGACTTAACTTTAGTTTGTCATGAGAGCATCAATATCATCTTCATCATGATGAAGAGCTCCTCTATCTTCATGATAAATATAAGAATTCTAACTCATTTGAGAGGAAGTTTACTTTTTCTTTTTAATTGATTTATTTCTTGATGCTGAAAAATCAGAATTTTTGCTAACACTTCTTTACCTACTAGTGCTTCTTACTGTTTATCCTTGATTTGATTTTCTGCTTGTATGAGGAGACATAGACTCAAAATCTATGCTATTATTTTATGATAAAACTAAGGAATTTTTTCTTGTCATTCTTTTTTGTCCTTCATTTGATAACTTTTATACAGAGGAAGAACCTATTTAAGCACTTCTTCTACTCTCAATGCTTTCATCCAGATCTTCTAAATGTAATTCTTTATTATAAGATGGATTTCTTGACTTAGATTTGGGTTTCATTTTTTTATTTGAAACAACTGTAACTACATTTGAATGATTTGATCCACTTTTATTTGAACGAGGTGAAGCTTGTTTGTAAAATTTATTAGCACTATTGCTAGTTACTTAAGATTTATTCTTAGATGAAGAAAAGTTATTAGCTCTACTTTCAGAAATATCTTTAGTCTTCTTTTCTTTTGAAAGCCCTATTGATTTGGTTTGCTTTTGCTTAGAAGATGATCGAGAGATTGATGATTAAGATTCAGATATTTTTTTGTTTCCATCATCCAATCTTTTAATTCTAAGCTGTATTAAATGCAGTTACTCTTTAACTCTGGTATTTGCCTCTCTCTAAACCAAATTAATAATTTCATCAGTAATTCCTTTCAATTACTTATAAGATTCTTCTTAACTATATCTTTAATAAATTAATTTTAAAAAGAATAAACTTAAAAAAAATATTTGTTACTTTTCTCTTTCAAATTTTTATTTGTGTTTATCATTTAATGAATTTTATTTTTTTTAATGTTCCAACTATGTTTGCAAGGATTTGATCTAACTTCTAAAGTCTATATTTTCTTCTTATAGTTGCTGTTTTTATTAAACAAAATAAAAAATGATTTATTTAATTTAATTTATTTTATTTGTTAATTACTCTCATCATTTAGTCTTTTTCAGCATAAACTGAAGCTCTCTTTTAATTGAAATTTTTTTCTTTTTCATATTTATCTTTGACCAAATTTAATTCTTTTTCATACAAAGAAAGTTTGCTTTCTGATGCTTTGCATCTTCCCTCCAAGGTCTCTTGAGAATCATAAAGTTCATTTTTCAGCTATTCGTTTTCGATTTCAAGTTTTTTCAATTTTTCATCTTGCATTCTTTTGATATTTTACAAATCTAATAAATCATTTTCTAATTTATCAATAAGTTATTTATCAGTTTTGCGAAGCTTCTCTAAAATAATAAACTTCTAATCAAGTTCATCTCTTTCATGAGCATTATGCTCTAAATGTTTGCTTTTCTCACCTTCAATTATTTCATTACATTTACGTAAATACAATACTTCCTATGTTAGTTCTTATATTTAAGTTTTATAAACATCTATTTGCTTCTGCATAATTGCATTTTCATTTTATACATGGGCATTTTCTGTTTAAAGCTTTGTTATTTCGGAGAGCACCTAGCCAGTTTATTCACTCAGTCTTATGAAACTTTCTTTTTAGTTATCTTCCCATTACTATTTTTATGTTTTTTCATTTTACTTCAATTAATTTATTTCCTCTTATTATTGCTAACAAGTCTATTATAATTCTTTTAATTATTATTCAGCTTTATTGCATTTTTCTTTTAAAACTTTCATTGCACCTGCTATTGCTGGAGAAGTGCTATCTGACCATCCATTAATACCAGGAGAGGCACTTCTTAATTTTGAATTTGTAGTACTGGTTGAATGACTCAAAGAATTTCCTTAATCGTTAACTCCATTAACCACATTTTAATCATTAAACAATAGATTATTAGCTGATGTCATATTAGTAGTTGAAGATGATTAGCTGTTATTTTCTTTATTTGAAGATAAAAATCTTGTATTTCTCATTACTTGCTCACTTGCATTTTTTTAAAACTCTTGTTTAAAGGGATTTTATTATAAACCTGTTGTAAGAGAGGGTTTATTAGGAGTTTCTAATTATTTAGGAGGTAAAAGCTAAAATTTTTAAGCAGTACTATTTCCTAATGTTGGTAGATTAGCTGCAGAGTTAGGGAGAGTACTATTATTACTGTTACCCTTGAAATGACTTGCAAATAAATTTTGAGAAAAAGGATTTTCAATAGAAGAAAGTAAGTTTTATACTTAAGCAATTTGATCGTTTGCTTAAAAAGGATTACTTTATGGCATAGGATTAGAAACCATTTAAGGATTTTCTTTTTTTTCTAATGCTTGCTAATTAGAATTCTCTAAATCTTTTCTAGTCATAGTTTCTCCTTTATTTGTATTTGAAAAAAGTAATTTTTATGAAGGTGAGTTAAACTAAGGAGAAGCAAATGCACTTAGTTGAATTTAGTGTTAATTGTTAGTATTTTCACCTTAGTCTTAACCCACAAGACTATCATTTATAATTACATTCTAAAATGAAGGAGTATTTCTATTGATAGGAAGTGTTTTTTGTTATTGATCATTAGAAGCAGAATTATAATTTCCTTAATTTATTTTTTGATTTTAAAATGAATAAACCTATTTCTGATTTGCATTCCCTTATTCAACTTAGCTTTAACTATATTAAATAGTTCTAATTGGCGAAGATGAATTTTAAAGTTTTTCACCAACTGATTTTAAATTACTAAAGATTATTTGCTCTAATTCCTAAGTTGAGAGTTTCTTGGGATCTCCAAAGTTGATTGTACTTTATAAAAACAATTTTTAGAAAAGAAGATATTTGTTTAAAATATAAAAATTTAAAATGGCAAGTAAAAATTATTTTTCATTTTTGATGGTTTTTAGGATTACCTTCTTGATTTAAAATATTTTTATTCTAAAAAACAAAAAGATCTTACTTAAAAACAGAATTTTATCTTAAATCTGCGCCTTATTGCTATTATTTACTCATTTTAATATCTGACTACTTATTTGAAGTATTATTTTTGTATAAAATTCAATCCCTCACAACAAATTAAAATTTTAAAATTACAAAAATTAGGATTGTTTTTTGAACCTAACAAATAAATAATATTCATAGATATCCAGTCTATTTGACAGACTTATAATAAAAAAAGAAGCCAATTAATTTAATTTGAAATTAGCTTGATAAAAAAACATGCAAGTAAATGTTTTAAATACAAGTTAATTACCTTATTTTATTTTAATATTTTCAAAAAAATTTGTGAAAAAATCCACAGAATTTCAATAAGTAAAATGGCGGTATTTATTTTTGTAAAAGAGGATTGAAGAATATTGAAATTTGAGAAGAAAAAGTCTCAAGTCCATCCCAATTAAAACCATAAAAATTAAATTTTAATGTTTATAAAATAATTTTGTAAAATAAAAATATTTCTGCTAAAAAAAGTAAAAGACTTAAATCAATCATTATTTCTCAATAGCAAAAAAATAAAATCAAAAATATGTAATAAATTTTATTGTCATAATTTGTTATGGTATTACTAAAAAAATAAAATTATTATGAACAATTTAGTTATTTATCTTTAATGGAATATTAATTTTGTCATATCCGTTTGAATTTCTTTATCTTAAATTTCAAAAAAGTAAAACAAACTTCGACAATTTTTCCAAAATAGATTGATTTGTTATTCATGATTTATCATATAAATTTTTTGAAAATTCACTTAAGATGTTTTAATTTAGATAACTATTCGAATATAATTAAGTCATTCCCTTATTCATTCATAACCTATTTATTTTTGATAACATTAAGTGAAATGAATAAAATTAAAGATGAATGAAACAACAAGGTAGTTAGAAAAAATTAAGTAGGAAAACCTATAATAAGTAATTGCAATTTATTGATTTCAGTATAGGTATTGATATAAAAAAGAAAAATATGAAAAAAATCAAAAATTCATTTAATATTAATTGAATTTTGATAAATTTTAAGATAAAAAACTTGCAAATACAGCAAATAATTGTTAATTAAAAAATTAAATACAAAGCAGAAATTCTTTTCATTCGTTAACAAAAAGAATGAGTTTAAATACAGTAATATCTGACTTAGACTAACAAAGTAATATTAAGGGATGTAGCAACTTGTATTACAACTAGGAAGATTAGCAAACAGTTTTCAAGCAAAGTGCAGAACCTCATTTGATGTTAATAGATTAAGAAGCAGCTGATATTATTGCATCTATTCAAACTAATATTCTACAATCAACTATCTTAAATAACACAATAGCATTAGATGACAAAAGTGAAAAACTTTCAGAAAATAGCACTACATCAAATAAAGTTTTATCTGATTTAGCTAATAAACCTATTGCCAGTTAAGATAGCTATGCCGCCCCAACTAAAGTTTACTAAAATTTTTCTCCATCTTCCCAAAAGACAGAAGTTGAAGGTGAAGATAATAAAGAAAACGAATCAGTTAACTCTTCAATATTGAGCAATATTTAAAATAATTTATGCACACCTGTATCTCCTTGTGGCTCAAATTCTCCATCTAGAGTATTAAAATCTACACAAAACAGCAGATCTTCTTCATCCTCTTCAAAGTGTGCTTAAAAAAATGATGAAAATGAAATTTAAATAATAAAAAATGTGTCAACAAAAAATTCTCCTTAAACTTAAAATAATATCAACAATCAAGTACTTAGCAACTGTTCAAATTTAAACAAACAATCATTTTAATAACAAACCCAGTAAATCTTGTAGAATGTAGCTTGCTCACCATTCAAAGAGAGAGATCAAAACAAAGAAATTTAACAAATTATTTTATCAAATTCATAAAATTAAACAGCTACTAACTCAATAAATAACTCTTCTGAAAAAAAAGAAAAAAACCATTAAATTTAATAAGTAAATAATTCTCAAATAATTGAATAAGAAATTAACAATATCAACCAAATTAATGAACCGTTGATAATTTAAAAAAATTAGCTCAATTCACTATCAGATTAAGAAAATTCTTCTGAATAGCAATTAACTATTACAAAAGAAATATTGATTGAGAGCATAACTTCAGAAAATCCACAAAATGAAAATGAGCAATAAGAAAACTCATCAACCTAAGAAGAAGCTGATTATTCATAAGAAGAAAAAAATGATGTCTTATAATAAATCTAATGTTATTAAATTGATAACTTTTAAGATGTCGATTCCTAATTAAATGAAGAAAACACTGTTGCAGCTCAAATTGAAAAGGAAGAAATTGAAATAAAAGATATTAATGTAACTGAAGAAGTTGAGTCATCTGATTCATATGCAAAAATGGAATAAAATTAAGAATATGTTTCTAAAGATGAATAGTAAGAAAATTTAATAAATGCTTAAGTTTCTTCTCTACAAGAAGAGACTATTTAGTAATAATTAGAATAGCAAATTGAAGAAAATGGTATTTAAAATAATAATTAAAGTGATATTTCTGAAAAAGAAAATCAATCTGATCAAGATTTAGTTGTAGATGATGAAGATAGAAATATTTACTAACCCATTGGATTGATAGGTGCAGAAGATGAAGAAGAAGAGTAAGAATCACAATATCAAGAAGGAAAAGGAGAAGATATAGGTAGAGATAATTCATAATCTAATTCAAAAAAATATCAAGAAGAAATTGATTAAAATGATAAAGAAAATTAAAAAGAATATTCTGACAAAGAAAACATAGAATATCAAGAAAAATCTTACAATTCATAAGAAGTTGAGGAAAAGTAAGAAAGAGATGAATAATAAGAATAAAATGATGAAGATCAACATGTTGAGAAAAGTGAAAATGTTAGACACCTTGAGAATTACCAAAGCATAATTAGAGAAACTGATAGCTATTTAGATTAGTTGGTTATGTACATATTAAAAGAGAAAGCAACTTTAACTAATATCTAAAAGAGCATATAAGTTAATCACTCTAAGAGAGAACATTCACCCTCTAACTCCTAAAAAAATAATAAATAATACAATAATTCAACAAAGCAAGACGAAGCAAAATAAAAGAAATATTAAGAAGAGAAAGACGAATATTAATATAATTCTTAGAACTAAAGGGAAGAAGATAAAGCACATAGAACCGTTTTAAGCAGCAGTAATAGCTTAAGTAACTCTTCTAAGTATCAATAATCCTCGTACTAACAATCATAAAACTCTTCTAAAAACTATAGCTAATAAACTCAATATTAATAAATGGTCACTAGAAATTAACAAGTTTATTCTCATGTTAATGAAATTTTATAGCTATCCATAGACTCAATTAAGTTTGGAGTTGTTTTCCCAGGAAACATTTTTGAGGAATAGGTTTAAATCGTCAATAAAACAAATGAAACAGTCTTCATAAAAGTTGTTGGTTTATGCTTAAATCCTGAATTTGATAGTCATGGAGAATACGTTTACAGTATTCGTAAAACAATAAATTATGATTACAATGAAAAATTAATGTTTTCTATTCCAGGCTATCAAAGCATTAAAGTCCACATAGCATTAAA
This sequence comes from Tetrahymena elliotti 4EA, assembly GCA_000231825.2. Taxonomy (NCBI): domain Eukaryota; phylum Ciliophora; class Oligohymenophorea; order Hymenostomatida; family Tetrahymenidae; genus Tetrahymena; species Tetrahymena elliotti. Next base: position 1,192,475 of record JH720303.1, on the reverse strand, counting down.
AGTTCCCAATATAAATGAAGAAAAATTAATTAAAGGTTCTTTTGCTGTTACCGTAAATGGATATGATTCTTATATTTCTATTCCTATCACAAGTTCAGTTGAAATACCTAAAATCGTATGTACTCGTTAATTATTCCATGCTTCTCGTTCTTCTAAGGTAATTAAACTAGCTATCCGTAGAGGTAAAAAGAGTGACTGCAAAATTCCATTCAAAAATACATATGGATACACTCTTTAATTAGAACCATTCTGGTTAACTGAATAAACAAATTCATAACACGTTACTAATCTTTAAGATGGATCTATTTGTCCTTTCTCCTTGAATCTCAGTCCATAAGTTATCACAGTCTAACCTAAGAGTCTTTTTATGATCAATCTACTTCTCCGTCCTAATTAATACTTTAAAGAATATAATGAAAAAAGATTAATCACTGGTGATAAAACTCCTTTACACATAAAAAATGTACTTATTTTTAGAATAGTTAACTCTTCTCTGCTTTTCCACTATCCAGTTTCATTAGAAGTTTATTGAGAGTTGAATAAGTTTTGCTTTTACCTTTTAGAGCAGTTATTCTTTGAATTCATTCTTTATAATTAAAATTTGCAAAAACTAGTATTAGATATTAAACTATAATAATTAAAATAGAAATAATAATAAACAATATAAATTCAACATTAAAATCTCAATCAAATTAGTTAGCTCTTCATTTCTTTAAATGAAAATAATAAACAAACTCAAACAAACCTCAAATCTTTATACGAATAAAACAATAAAAAACTAAGCAATTTAAATAATTATTTTTAGAAGAGAAAGTATAAATAGCTTATAAATATTAATTCATTTCTGAATTAATGCTAATTAATAACCATATTCTCAATCCTAAAATAATTAATTATTGTAGTTTTTAAAATACATCACTGCTTGAAAATAACATAATTTGATGTTTATATTTTTTAAATGTATTAATTCATTATATATAACTAATTGTTTATATCCAAAGTAATTATATGATTGTTCGATTCTTTAATTTTTAACTCATCTTTTCACTTTTAAATGTAATTGTTAATTTCATAAATTAATCAAAAATTTTAATCTTTATTAATAATAAAAAACTAATTTTATCAAAAATTTCTCAAACTTCTTTCTTTTTTCTTTTCTTAAATTATTTTTTTTCAGAATTATTAAATTTCTTACATTTCTATTAAATAATTTTTGAAAAATATTATGTTGGCTGATTTAATTTATAATTTAATAAATATTTTAATTGTTTAGATATACTTTTTGAATATAATAAAATTCATAACTCGATATAAAGCAATAAAGTTGGTAGATTACGAAATGAAGAATTTATTTATTTAGTGGATTAAATTAAATGAAACTAATCAAAATTTTGAAAGCAAAGCTTAAAAATTCTTTGAAATAAAAACCTTTAATTTAGTAAATCTTTCATTTATATCCTATATAGTCAGCAAAATTAATGTATTTAGAGAGTTATTTTTCTTGTGACATAATAAAACATTTTTATTATATTTTATTTTTTTCTAATTTTTTTTTATGAATTTGAGAGATTTATGAGGCTTTAATAACATTAGTGTTTTATTGTTGTAACATTTTTTATCTTATCAAATCTTTTTTATACTCTAGCTCTTAGTCTTATATTTTTTTACCCCAATCACTCTAAATTATTTGATCTTCTAGGTATGATAATACCTTCTATCCTTCAGCAAGCATTTCTATGTCATTTTTTTCAATTAATTCAGACTAATTTAATAATTTTGTCTTTATTTTTTCTGTTTTATTGTCCCTTAATTTTTCCATAGCTTTAATAACTTCTTTAGCTGTTCTTTTTTAAGTTTATTCCTCTCTTTATATATCGTCGTTATATGTCTCTTGCTTCGCTTTAGCACAACTGAGAAGTATATCATTTATTTTATACTAGCTTTCATTAAAAAACTATAAATTTTAATCACTTTCACTCTTAATATTAGCAGAAGTTCCTTATCTACTGTACATTTAGCTACGCTACAAGTCTTGCCTACTATTAAATATAGAAGAGCTTCTTTGATGTATAGTAGAGCTATTAATTGTTTTGAATTATGATCCCCAATCATTTACAGTTTTATTAGCATTAATTAAATGTGATTAGTCTCTTGTACATGTTATATCTTATTTATGAGCTTCTTGATCATCATATCTAGGAAATTTATTAGTATTCATAGAAATTGATCTTTTATCTTTTCTTGATCTATAATGGACAACTGTTTTAAAAAATGATTCTCAAATTAAAATATTGTAGAATAAAAAATTAAATATTATTACAGTGCTTTGTTTGTGGTAAATTCTTTTTAATAAAATTTTTAACTTCTAATGTGATCCTTCCATTAATAATTTTAGGGATACTAATTCTTCTCTCTGATTATGCTGGAGGAGTAGATAAGTTTTCATAAATATTTTCTTCCTATATTGTATCTTGCTAATAATTTTGTTGGGTACTCTCTACAAAGTTACTTAATCTAATGTTTTTAGGAGAATCTGAAAATTCTTTGGATTATAAAATTTAATCTATTTCAGTAGGGAAAAGTATTACATTCTCATTAAGATAGTCATCATTATTGTTATGTTCATTTTATTTTTAATATTCTTTCATGACTTTAGATTATATTTAGACCTAACTTGAATTTCCAAAATTATTAGTTAGCGTTTTATTTTTTTCAAACTGCTACTTATATAAAATTTTTTATGTTTAATCTATATCAATTGTGCTAGAAATCAAAAAATATTTCATATTGTTATCTACAAATTTTTATTCAACTTTGCTTGAAAGACTAGCTCCCTTTGGACGGATAAGTTTGCAATACTTTTTTATCTTTGTGTTGATATTATTCACATCACTAAAAGTTGAAGTGTTTTCAGTATTATTAATTCCATTTCTAAAAATTTACTAAATTTCAAGCTCCTCAGCCATCTGTTTGGCCTTTTTACATTCTTTTTCTAAGAAAGATTGTATATTTTATTTTTGCTTTTGTGGATTACTTTTGTTTTAGTTACTCTCAGTATTTTCACTCTGTAACGTTTTAATCAGATTTTAAGAAGATATTGTTGCATGAGCATATCCTTTATTTTTTCTCTAGAAATTAGTAGAGCCTGTACCAGTAGTTTATTTTGGATTTTCAGTTGTTGTCTTTTTATTTTAATATTGACTTTCAAATTCATCTAAAAAATCCTTTGTTTTTAGCATATCTGCAACATCTTATGCTTAAGAATCTTGAAAATGTCTGACCATCTTCCAAATATTTGGCCACTGCTTAACTTATAGCTCAGATTTTTCAAGATCTTCTTTATTTTTCAACATTTTTTATTAAATTTCTATCTCCTTTTTAAATAGCTCTTACTATTCTTTCTCTTCAATTTCCTTGAGCTGTTGTTAACTTTTATATAAATATTTATCATTTTAGTACATTTCAGTCTTAAACTTTTATATTGTTTCCTAATTGTCTTTTTCATAGTCACTTTTTTAGATTTATCTTTTGAGTAAGACTTTCTTTTTGAATTCTGGATAAATAGCTTCAACGCTTTCATAAATGGAGTCTGGTTGTGTAGTTAAATTTCCAGTAGGTACAGTATGTTAAAGAGAAATATGTTTTACATTTGGTTAACTATTTGTCTTTTCCATAGATTTTTGTTCTTGAGATTTGAGATAAAATGTATTTCCTCTTGTCGAAGGCTATGTTTGTGTTGAGTCTAAAAATCCAATACTGTTCTTCTAACTTCTCTTTTTTTAGATTGAATCATTTACTTTTGAGTACTAAGAGTTGTTTGCTATTTACTTGAGTAATTAACTATTATTCATATCTTTAGTAAAAAGCATCGATCCTCTTTAAGCGCTTAAATTATCTCTAGCCTACTTTGACAATGTATAAGACTTACTTCTAGCCTATTTAAATTATTCTTGAGTACTCATTTTTCAAGTGATAATATATAAAAGCTTTTGTTAGTATCAAAAAAATGAAAGAGCTTTGTTAGAATCTTGTTCAAGAGATATTTGATAATCACAATATATATTCTATATCTATTTACAAATATTGATTAAACAAAATAATATTTAACAAAATTTGTTTTGTTAAAATATTTATTGATCATTCATTTTGCTTAGATTAATTAAAATCAATCACCAAAATTTACATTTCTATAAACTCTTTAAATAATAAGTAACCACCCAATTTATGATTAATAATAAATATATTAATTTACATAAGTTAAAAAAAGTACTACAAAATATTAAAAAAACAAAAATATTAATCAAGTCTCAAAAATATTTAAAGATATTTTATTAAATTTATTTTATTTTTCAATTTTGCATTTATTGTAACTTCTTTTTGAGATTAAGCTAGAAGAATTTATGCTCATTTTAAAGATTATCTAACAATTTGTTTGTAATTTTAATTTATCTAATTTCCGTTTTTATTTTATCAATATTAGGAAGAATACCTTTCTTCTTTAAATCATCATATGAATTAACAAATATTTCAGCCTTAATCAAATCAGATAAAGTGTGGAGTATGTCATCAAAATCCATTTATCTTAGCTTGGGCTAGATTTGTTTTAAAATCCAAATGACACACTTAAAGAAACCTTTCCATCCTTCACATAAAAAGACATCCCAAATAGCACAAAGAAGATAAGAATCTTTTGCATATTAAAATACACTACTAAATATTGTGATAAACCAACTTGTTGCATAATAGTTAGAATCAACACCTTAATTTTTAAAATGCTCTGCTAACTCAGGTAAAAATATGCTAAGAAGTCTCTCTAATTAATAGAACACCACCTTCAATTACTCAAAATTGTCTGTTAGCAACTACTTAAAGTAAGTATTCATCACAGTATGGAAAGCTTTATAAGTTGAAGCTTCATCTAAAATAATCAAATACAAAAATCCAGCAATATAATTCATTCCTTAGCAATATGAAATATCAGTGTTGTAATAAGCAAATATTCTAAGCAAGCTCTATAGCTAGTTTGAGTTTATTCTATCTTAGTGCAAATGAAGAGATCTAAATTTATTTTTTAAATAATTTAATCATTAAGCAAATAACTTTAAAGATACTAAAAATTTATCATTAAAAATCGCATTTTTTCAAAAAAAATTAAAGTAATTAAATTGAATACCTGTTAACATCCAGAGTGATAATTTCTTCAATTTGATCATGTTTAGCATTAATAGCTACTTCTTTTTTATATTGAAGATAATCGAATTTCAAGCTGTCAATATTTAATATGCTCAACCAAGTTTAAACACGATTCTTATTTATCCATTAAGTTTCAGAATCTCTAAATAAATAAATCTTATATATTTATTTACGTAAATGCTACTTAAATGTGCTATTCAATTATAATAGTTACCATGGTTTATCTTTTGTGCCTAGGAACCTTAGTGCATACTTAAATCCATACACCATCTACAAAACCTTATTTTTTTAAATCTTTTCAAATCTATCTTCATCTTATTTCTTTTTATTTTTATAAGATTCAAAGTTACGTCTTAACTCCGAATTTTTTTTGTTTTCCTATTTCTCTAAGATTCTTGGTATTTAATCTAGCTAAACTCCTTTCTTTTTAGCTAAATTGATAATCAAGTCGCTCACAAACTCAGAAGATAATTCTAAATTTAGTAAGTATTTGTTTAATTCATCTAATGTGAAGTAACTTAATTCACTTTCCAATGCTTTTTCTTCTTCAGAAGGTTTTTCTTGTTTTTTCTAAAAGAAACCTCCAAGCTTATTGAGACCAAAACCAATTAGCTTTATTCCCTTTTGAATATTTTTGCTATTTAAAAATGCTGGTTATCCTTCTTTTAGACGATTTATTTTTTTCTTCTTATCTTCCATTTTTTTTGTCATGATTGAATCAAATAAGTCTTCCCAATTTTTAGTGTTATACAAAGGCTTTGCGTCATTAACATGAATAGCCAAAAATTCTTTATGATTTTGCTTTTATTATTTAGATACTCTGGTCATAATAGTTAAGATATTTTAGAATGTGTCAGGAGATATCTTGCCATTTTAATTGGATGAAAAAAAATTTAGAATCACTTTCATAAGATCACATACGTCGATAAAATTTTCTTCAGTTAGATAAAAATAAAATCTGTCTTTGCTTTGAATTCCTTATGAGAAGTTTCCTATAAAATATTCACAAGCCTAAACGTTATTAAATAAACCAGAAAAGTTATTTTAAAATGGGCGCAAATATGTTGCTGTTGTATCTCCATCAAAGCTTATGTCAGATTTTTAATCCTCTGCGAGTACATCATGATTAGCTTCTATCTTAGAAGAGCTAGATTAACTTGGTTAAGTTTATGAATCATCAATCATGCTTGAATTCAAACTTGATCTTCCAGAAATGCTTGAGCACTAAATTGAATAAGTTTTACAATTAACCATGAAGAAATTTGTTAAAAATATTTACTTTCTTTTAGAAGAGATGTAAATTAGTTTTGGTATTTTCTAGTATATCTAAGACTAGTGAATCAATTTTGTTAAGTTCTTCTTCAGTCATTTATTGATCTTCTTAAATTCTAATTGAGTCTTCTATTTCCTTATTATCTTAGACTGATTTTAAAATCTATTAGCCTATATTAATTATATTGGAAATAATTTTATAAAGATTTTCATTATATTTTTATCTAGAGTAACTTGACAATTAAATATTATATTTGTTTTTTTTATTGCTAAATAATTAAACATTTTTTCATCAAACAGTAATCTTGATATAAAAGATTAAAAAAACTTATTTATGTTCAACTTGGGTATTTACTTACAATTTAAAATAAATTATAAAATTAATTACTTTAATCTTATGGTTCTTGATTCTTTTTATGAGTTTCATAAGCTAAAAACATTTCTTGATAGTTATTCAGTCTTTCTAAAAATTAAATATTTTAGCCTTTTGAAATTACTTTCCACAACTCAGGGCGTTAATCAGTAACTATTTGCTTTTCATACTCTTAAAACTTATCTTAGTATTATATTGCAGAGTTCAAATCAATTTGATTTTATGATTGTAAATACTAAACTATTTTTGATATTGTCTATCTTGAAAAAGATATACGACTCTCGTCATTGTACTAAAATCTATCAAAAATTGTTGGAAATTATTTAGAAAACTTCTCCCAATCTAAATTAACTTAGTTAATCATTTTTTTATATTCTTCTTGGGATTCTTCTGCTTCATATTTAAGTTCAACTGAATAATGAGTTACTTTTTATAAATCAGCTTGAGTTTTAGTTCCCTTTTCAACTTATTCAGCTATTTTTTCTATAACTTCTGAATAACTTTCTGCTTTTTTACGATTTTGATAAAAGTTTCTTTAAGATTCTAAAAGCTTTTCTCTCTTTTTCTACATATCATTTAACCAACCTTTAGCATTAGTGCTAGTCTCTCTATTTGTTTGACGGAAATTCTCAATAAAAGTTTTGAAAGGCTCTAAAATTTCACTTCCTATGTTTTTACTTAAATGTAAATGGCTTTAAGATATTTTTAATAGATAATTGCTCAAATGCTGATAAGCAAATAAAAGCCCATCATGATCTCCTGCATCTCCTTAAATTTAGTCATGAAACTAAGAAGCTATATGTTCTAATTCTTGAGAAAACTTTTCATGTGCTTTTTACATTTATTCTACAAGTTAGCTTAAAGTAAGAACATCTTTCGTGCTTTAAACCATCTTGTTGAATAGATTTTTATAATGATCCCATGAATCTTCTAATACCCTATTCATCCTACAAGTCTACCTAAATTTATTTTATCTCTTTTTTGCTGACTTACGTTTTTTAGTTTTTTTAAAACAATAATAAATTTTGCTTCTAATTTTACTTTTAATTTTGAAAAATTTCTGATAATACACTAATCTTTACTTGTTTGATTTTTTTTATATCTGTTTTATAAAATTCTTTATTGTGTTCAATCAATTAAAATTGTGCTTTGGTACATATAAATCAATATAAAGATATACATTCATTAGTATAAATTTTTATTTTTGAAAGAATTTATCTATATTAAAAGAAGCTTTAACTCTTTCATAGATCTAATAAAAGAATAAAAATAAAAATTTTAAGTTGAATATCATACATAGTCAGTAGTGTTTCTTGTTCTATTCTGCAAATAGTTAAAACAGATTCTTAATAATTAACTTCTATTTTTCAACAGTGTATTTTATTCTCAAAACAATATGCTAAAGATTTTCTAAAATAATTTTGATATTTTCAAAGAAAAGGTATCCAATATTAAAATTAAGGGATATCATTTAAGAAATTTAATTTGTAGGTCGCTTCGATCAAACTCAGTCAAAACTATTTTAAATAAAATTTAAAAAATTTTGAATTGTGAGAATTTTAGCCTATCCAACAAAATTTGAAAAAAATTTCAAAAAAATAAGTAATTATGAAAGGGTTTATATCCTTAATTACATTAATTTAATTTATTTATGTTTAGATGATATTACTTGAGAATTTATTTTACTGATTGACAATTTAAATCAAATAATAATCCAAACAATTTTTAATCAAAAAAATTAATAAAATTAAATGTATCTCTAAAATTAAAAGTTTTTCACAAAATTTCTATTCAGAATAAGTGATATTTTTTTAAAAATGAATGTTTAATAAAATAAATTCTTTAGTGAGAGAGAGTTAGTATGTTTTTTTATGAACAAAAAATATTTTATAATTTACATAGATTAGTAAAATAAGTTGATCTCGTATGAAAGCACTTGATAAGTTAGCTAGTAAAGGAAAAGTAAGGTATAGTAAATTTGAAAATTCTGGAAATAAGATTACTGACTATTATCTTATGTCAATATCAACAAATTATATTTTTTATTTAAAAATAAAAATTTATCATTTTAAAACATAAAAAATTTTTTAATAAATTAAAATTAAGTTTATTGATTTTGTTATTAGTAGGATATGAGTTAGAATAAATCAGAATATAAAAAGGAAGAATATCCATTAAAAAGCTCAAAAAGAAAGAGGGAGAGCTTTGAAGAAGGACAAAAGGACTCAAAAATGATAGAAGAGGATGATGGAAAATCAAATAAAAAATTATAGGATAAAAAAGTAAAGGACAAGTATGTTTTTATATAAATTTTATTAAAAAAAAAGAAATCTAAAAGTAGAAATCATGTAGAATTTACTCAAAAGCAAAACATCAAAATTTATTTTTAAAAAAACTTAAGCCAATTTCTTTAATGCTGGTTTATAATTTTATTTTCATTCAATAAATAATCTTAATAGGAGGAAGGTTAGCATATTCTGGTTTAGAAGAGACCTTAGATTAAATGACAACACTGCTTTATATAATGCTTTAAAATCTTAAAATGAAGTTATTCCATTCTTTGTATTTGACTCGGATATTTTAGATAAATTAGAAAGCAAAAAAGATGCCAGAGTTGAATTCATTCATTTATATTTAATGAAAATGCAAGAGGAATTAAAAAAAGTTGGATCAACTTTAATTGTAAAGCACGGTACTGTAGATAATGCTTTCAAAGAACTTGCTTAAGAATTTGACATCTAAAGTGTATACGTTAATAGAGATTATGAAGTTTCAGCCAAAGAAAGAGATAAAAGAATTAAAAAATATGTCAAATAAACTGCAAATGCAGAGTTCTATGATTTTAAAGATTAAGTAATATTTGAGGCTAGCTCTACAAACAAAGATGGATCACCTTACAAAGTATTTACACCTTATAGCAAAAAGTGGCTAAGCATATTAACTTCAGAAGACTACTCTTGTAGACCTTCTGAATCCTTGATGGAGAAGTTTTGGAAATCACCTGAAAGAAATGTGATGAATTTAGAAGAAATTGGATTTTAAAAAGCAGGCATTGTAAGATTTCATTCATAAAAAATTATTTAGATTATAATAAGGTATTTTTTAAATATTTAATTCTAAACAAACAGTCTTTCCCACCTCTTGAATTGAATGAGAAAATTGTCAAAACTTATGATAAAACTCGTGATACACCTTCTATAGAAGGTACAACAAGAATGAGTGTTCATTTAAGATTTGGCACTGTTTCAATTAGAGATTTAGTTAGAAGATCGAAAGGTTTAAATGCAACCTATTTAAATGAGCTTATTTGGCGTGATTTTTATATGATGATATTAGATCAATTTCCTCATGTAGAAAATAATAATTTTAAAGCATCTTATGATAAATTAGTATGGAGAAATAATGTAGAAGAATTCAAAGCCTGGTGTGAGGGTAAAACAGGTAAATATTTTTTAAACAATTTAAATTAGAAAATAACCATTTTTATATTTATTTTTTAACTCATATTAAGATTTTATAATTATAAAAAGGATATCATATAGTTGATGCTGGAATGAGATAATTAAATGAGACAGGTTATATGCATAATAGAGTTAGAATGGTAGTAGCAAGCTTCTTAACAAAGCACTTATTAATTGATTGGAAATGGGGTGAAAGATATTTTGCATCTAAACTTTTAGATTATGATTTATCAGCAAATAATGGTGGTTGGTAATGGGCTGCTGGAACAGGGACAGATGCATAACCTTATTTTAGAATTTTCAATCCTGATAGCTAATAAAAGAAATTTGATCCTAACTTTACATACATAAAGAAATGGATTAAAGATTTAAATACTAAAACATATCCTAAACCAATTGTTGATCATAAATTAGCAAGAGAACGTTGTTTAGCAGCTTTCAAAAAGGCATTAGGTTAGTGATTCAATTTAAATATTTAAAGTTGTTATTATCTTTGAGTTTATTTATTTTATTAGTATGTGTTTAAATGAATTTTCAATAAAAATAAAAAAATTATCAAAAAATAAGAAGGTTATTCAATTTTGTTTAGTCTATTTATTTTAGATAACAACAATGAATTGTAAATAAAAAAATTAAAACAAATAAAAAAATTTCAAACAAAGAAAAAATTTTTATTATTTTAGAGGGTTGAGAAATTTAGTAAGTATTCTTCAAATTATTTTTTAAAATAAAACTAACAAAGAATTTTTTAGTTTAAAAAAAAATGTTTTTCCAATAAAAAAATAAGAACATGGAATTGTTTTTTTAGACAACGATTTAATGATTTGTAATAAAAAGGGAAAAGAATAAAATAATTTTTAAAAATTAGTTGAAAATTTATAAATGAAAAACAAAGTACCCTCTACTAAAGAAGTATGAAATAATGTCTTGAAAAATCAAACAATAATTTATTGTGAGATGTATATGTCAAAAAAGTAATGAAAAATGACATTTTTTTCAAAAATAATAGAAGTTTCATTCTAAATAATTTATTATTAAAAAAACAAACTTATTAAAAAAAAATTTAACATATTTTAAACTTATAATTAAGTATATGCAGTAATTAAATTCAATAAAAGTAGAGAAAATGAGTCTAAGGAAAAAAGAGAGAAAAATAAAGTTTATACATACATAATAGGAACAAAAATATAAAAAATGTAATTAATAATTTTTTGATTTTTCTATCAAGTAATAATCCTGTTTCATGCTATCTTGTTTTTAGTAAAATTAATGAAATTTTTTCAGTTTGCCTATTGATAACATTAAGATCTCTCTGTTTATCCGAATCACTCTTAAAGTGTAAATGTCAAATTAAAAATGTTTAATCTTTTAAAATATTTGTGTTTGAACAATAATTAATTAAAAAAGCTCATATATTTTGTTTTTTATTTTGTAAAGGAGCTTGTGCTTTAAGCTATCAATTATTTTGCTATTAAGGAGTATTTTTCTTAATTAGCTCTGCCAATTTAGGAAATTCTGCAAAGATAGCTTATATTTTTCTGGCAGATCTAGGATCATTTCTATTCTTTTAAAGTTATTTAATTTCTTCTATTTTTTCTGTTAAAATTTTCTTTTCATCAGAAGTTAAACTAAGCAACTCGTTTCTGGTAGATTAGATTGGTGGTTGATTTTAAGGTATTCCTTATTAAGCAACTTATTGAGGTGGAGGTGGAGGAGGAGCTAGCTATTATTGTTATGGAGGGTATTATTAGTTCATCATAGGCTACTATTAATGCATCTAATTTGGCATTCCTTACCTCATATTCATAGGAGGAGTAGGAACTCCCATATTATTTTTATACATCATCTAATTAGGAGGAGGAGGTGGTGGAGGAGCTTAAAAGGGTTGTTAAGGTTAATTATTTGGTAACTACTGTTAGTTTTATTAACCAACTGAAGGGCCTTATGTTGGTGGAGGTATAGGTTGACCTTATTGATAGTAATTTCCACCTGAGAGATTTCTATTGAAGTGTTAGCCATGCTGATTCATACCTATTAAATTTTATGTTTTTATTAACTTTAATAAATAATTTAATTAAAAAATTTTATTTTACCAAATTAGTTTTAGTTATTTATAGGAGGCATGTTCATATTGTTTTTCATGTAGTTTTGGTTATTTCCTTACTAAGGCTGCTAATTCATTTAAAATTGAGGATTAAATATTCTATTATTCTAATTTCCATGAGGACCTTAATTTTATGGAGGTGGTGGTGGAGGAGGTGTTTAGCTCATTTAAAAATTACCTGAGAATTATCTGGGCATGTTTTAGTTTTAGCCTCCAATATTTCCTATTTATTGCTAGCCAGTAGGTGGTTGTGGGATATAATTCATATTCATCATTTATTGTTTTTATGCCGAATTATTTCTAGGAATTCCACCATGATTTTAAGGTTATTAGTTTAGCATATCTCCTCCCATTTGATTCATTCCATGCATTTATGGAGGGCCATGAGGATGCTATAGTGGCATCTATCCTCCAACCATGTTGGGATTTCCAAGTTTAGCATCTCCCTAAACTTTGTCAGGAGTTTAAGGATAGTCTTATTAATGAAAGGGTTGGCTTAGTTTATTAGGAGGTTGTTGGATTGGGAATCCAGGGGGTTTCATTTAGTTGTTGCCCATTCCAGTTTTAACAGGTGGTGGAGGTGGGTGGCTTGGAATAGTACCAGATTTAGCAGTTAACAAATGACCTTATTGTTAAATATTTGAATTAGGTTAAGGAGGTGGAGGAGGTATATTAGTGAGTGGAAGCATTCCATTTGATTGCATTCCTTGTTATTATGAGAATTATCCTGGAATATTATTAGGATTACCTATTTAGCAAGGAATAGGAGGAACAATCTATTAAACTGGCTGTTACATAGGCTATTATCCTTAGATTGGAGGAGGTTAGATAGGAGGCATTTAGTTTGGAATGAGTTAGTTAGGGTTCTAATTTTGTTATTAAATTGGTTATTGATTATTATTATTAGTATTATTAACTAATCCCTTTCTCATGTTTTGATTATTGTTAACATTCATGTTATTGTTATTGTTTGTGTTAGGAATATTTTAAGGATTATTTTAGTTAATAGGTTGGTTGTTAGGTTAATTAGGATTTTGCATATTATTTTGAATAGGGATTGGTTAATTTGATTTTATTAAGTTGAGATTCATGTTAGGATTGTTAATACTTGAATTTATGATGCCCATATTAATAACTCCTTGCCCCATATTTATTTATGCATTGGTCATACTGTTAACTCCATTACTTAAGGAATTTTGATTATTTTAGGGATTCATGTTAGTAGGTAAAGTATTATTTTTGAGTTTGACAATAACCTTAACAGCTTCTAAAATATGCTTGGTGATGGGATTTCTATTTTTGCTTTCCTTAAAAAGTCTCTCTATTTATAATATGGTATTTTTACAAATTAGTTTATGTGTTGGTAAATGAATGAAGGAATAAATGAAATGATTAAAAAATAAATAAAAAATTACTCTTTTGAAGATGCAAAATTTCATTGAGAGGAGTAACATCTGTTTCCCACTTTCCATATGAAGAATAATAAATAGAAATTGGGTTAGAATCGAATTAGTTGATGAAAGCGACAGCATGAGAAGTGATATATTCTACTAATTATTATTTTCTCTTGTATATTTAGTAAAAAGTGTCCATTTAATTGTTTTAAGTATTTTCTCTTTTAATTAATTCAACTGCTTGTAGATTGAATGTATCATTTGTATGAGAAATCATATCAGCATCCCAGAAATTGCAAAAGTCCAAGACAAGCTCTTGTTAATTATACAGGTAATGATTTGCTTTAGATTCTTAGAATCCATAAAATTCTTTGAAAATGTTTGAGAAACGTATTTGTTGCCAAGGATTCAATGATTGTACTTTCTCTAATTCATTACTGTCTAAGATGAAACTTTAAGTAAATGTATGAAGGAACTGGTTCATCATTTCAATAGACTTGTTTATCTTAGTTTCTTCTTCTCTATTTATTTCCTAGAAGCATTCTTCAGGTTAACGAATTTCAGTGGGCAAATCAGGATTCTTTTCATGGGAGCTCTTTGTCTTTTCTTCAACAGTAGAGCTATAATTTTTCAAGTAGCCTAAAATGACTTTACATTTTTCACATTGCTCCATGAGACTGTTGAGTAAATCCATGGTCTCCTCATTTTGATTATGCTCAAATTATGATTATTCAAATAATTCTTACATAAAGCCATCAACTTAAAGCTCGAATAAGCTAAATATTTGCTCAAGAATTCTACCATTTTCATTAGACTTTGAACTGTTGGAATCAACTTCAAAATTAAATTCACTCAATATTGTTTCATCAATAATTAAAGTCTGTAAAAATAATTGAAAAAGAATAAAATATTTATGTATTTTTTGATTAAAATTTTACTTTGATGGCATTTTTTCTCTTTTCAGAATAGAAAAATTATTAAGTGAGAGGGTGGATAGTCAATTCAGATATGAAGAAAAGATAAGACTCAAATATTTTCATGAGTTATAAAATAAAATTAGAGATGGTAAATCCTTTAGCAGGAAGGATGTTACGCATGAATTGTAAAGTGAGATTAGTAAGCTTAAGTGAAGGATTAGACTTATAAGCATAACCTATGTAGTCTTTATAAAGGATAATCAATTAGCCTACAAGATTTTTACTTGATACCTATAGAATATCAATGACATTCTAAACATATTAGATAAGGTTTGATTGCATGTTAGGATCATTTGTAAGTAAAGATTTTTAAATGTGGTTTTCATCTTCTTCTTCATCCTAGTTGAAATCAGGTTCTTCATTCTATTCTTCCTCCATTTGTTATTCATCTCCCTTCAAGAATTAGTTTTTAAGAATTTTATCAAGCAACTACTGAGGAATCTCAAGGTTTTATCTTCCAACTAACTCAAAGAATTCTTATTAATGTGATATTTAAGGAATATCCTCAACCAAATATTAGTAGTTTTTAGAATAGTTATGTTTTGGATTCAATGAGGATAAACCAATTTCATGATCCATCAAAACAGTAAAAACTTTTAAACAATCATTCTTCAATGCATATAAAGCATATTGAACATCTTTGTTAGTTTTTGCTCTAGATTGTTCCTCTAGTTAGTTTGTAGTGTGAAGAATTTTAATTAATTCATTATCAACATGGTTATATAGGAAAATGTTTGAGAAACCGCTATTGCTACAGCATAGCAAGAGGTAATAGCATATTTTTTGTAAGTTTCTCATGTTTTCTATGATTTAGTCATTTTCTTTTCTGTATTCGAATCCACTTATTTCCTTATTATTAATTTAATGATTTATTACTTTAATACATACAAATAAAAAAATTATACCTTTTTGTCACCTTTTTAGACTATTTCCTTTAAGCAGGTATAGTGTTTTTGAATCATTTCTGTGAATTTTTCACATATTTGAGAAGTAGTAGGGTAATGATAGAAATTCAATACAACTTTAAAGAAGAATTCAGTCTCTTTTTTGATAAGTTTTGAGTGTAAGTTAATATAATAATTGAATACTGTATCTAAGAGAGTTTCTCTACTTTCTAATTATAGTTCTAAGAGCTTTTCATATTAGAAATTGTCAATAATAGCAGTGAGGATGTATTCTTAACTGCCATTAAACTTAGAAAGAGCAATTATAGAAGTTAGGAGGTTCAAAAGAGCAGGTCTATCTTCAATTTTATTGACCATTTGCTACTAGAAAGAGTAAAATGCTTTTTCAATTCTCTAAATAAATTTACTTAAATTAGTATTTGAACTGTTATTATTTGAAGAGTTGTTATTATTGTTTGAACCTTATCCTAAATTTTGATTGTTATTCTAGCTAGATTAGCTATTCTAGGAAGAGCTAGAATTATAATTTTCGATTTGAGTACAATCAAATATAAGCTTATAAAAATTAAGTATATTGCTAAATATGATCTACCAGTTACTTTTATCTAAATAGACACAATTAAGCTCAAAGCTGTTTTAAATAAGTTAATATCCTGTAGTATATAATTGCATCATCATTTCTATTTATTCAATAAAGAATTAGTCATATTTGAATAAATAGTCTTTTTCAGAATTTTGAGCTTAATTCTAATTTAAATTGGAATTATAGCCAGCTTAGTTTTATGAGTTAGGTAAAGGAGGTGGGATAGGAGCAGAATGTAAGCCACCATGTTAGCCAGGTAAAAGTAAGTTAGAAGGCTTTGATTAAATTGCAGAAGATCTTTCTTTGGGTTAGAAACCTCCTTTATACTGGAATCTTTAGACAAAGATGTGAATAAGCTTTTTAAGGACTGAACTGTATTAATTAATAATTCTTGGTTTATAATGATACTTTCTGAAAAGATTTTCAGGACCTATGCTCTATTTTATTTAATAAAATAAAAAATAAAATAATTTGAATGAGCTAGTGAAGAAATAATTCCAAGAGCATTTATGATTTTTGAATAAAGATTTACCTTGATTGTGAAGAAAGAAGTTAAGGATGTTAAATTCTTAGCAAGGTGATCAAAATTAGACATAAGACCGCTATCGTAGTAGTTAAAAAATACATTTTTATTGTAAGTTATCTTTATTTAATAATATAAAATATATAAGTTATTAATTTAAACATTTTCAAATAAAAATAGATAAAATATATAAACTATATTTCTCATTTAAAATGTTCCATCTTCTTTTATAAATTAGTGCTTAATTTGCTATTCACTCTTTACTCTTTGATCACTCAAATAAATATCTAAATTAAATAGCTTCTCCTTCCTTTATCTTTCTTTTAATCATTTAATATGTGCTTTATCCTTCTCTAAAATATAACGAATCATCCAATTTAATTCATTTTTTAATAAATTATTTGATCATCTTCATTTCAATAGCTATTCTTATATTAATTTTACAAAGAGGCTCTCAAAAAGAGTGAGAACTATTTTTTACATTGATATAAAGAGGAAGAAAAAAAATATTTGTAAATTTTAAATTAAAAATCTCAAATTTAGCTAAAGGTTCTATTTTTAATTTTGTGAATTGCCTAAATAATATTTTGAGAAGAGGAAGAAATAGAAGAAGTAAAAATAGCGATTTGAATAAAATAAATGTTTTAGTTTGGTAAGCTTCTATTATAATTAAAAATCTTTTACTAATTAAGTTATTTTGAATCATAAATCATTATGATAATTAATAAATAAAAGAAAAAGAATGAGCAATGAATTCATTGATTTTTTTAGGTAGGAAAAATAAGCAATTTTATATTTTTAGGGATGAGTTTTGCAAGTAACTATGTAAGTAAATTAAATGTAATGAAAAGTGTTTGTGGAATAAAGAAAATTCTTTGTTGATTCTAAATGCAAATAAATGAATAAATGAATTAGAGAGTAGTGTGTGGAGAAGTAATTAAGAAATTATAAGATTAAGTAAGTAAGTATGTGGCTGTCGTGGCAGTAAGTAGTAGCAGAAGTAGAAAAGTAGTAGAAAAAGTAATAGTAGTTTATATATTAATAAATAAAAGTATTTTAATATAATAGTTTAAGTTTTATACAAGCAGATTGAAAATCTTCAATGAAACATCAATAAATATCAGATTCTGGTCTGGCTCATCTAAGTTACCATATTTTAAGAAGTTTTCTCTGAATTCTTTAATGCTTACCTCTATTTTTTATTTTTATTTTTTTATTAACAAAATTATTTTATTTCTCAAAAAATCTCTTTTACATTTTTCAATATTATAATGTTTTTCTATTTATGATTTGATGTTGATATTCTTTTCGTCATCTTCTGTGAAGAAACTCTTTTTCTTTAATTCGTTTGCTAAACCCGAAAATCCCCTCTTTGCTTCATCCATAAATATTTCAAGTGGGAACATGTAATTGATAAGTAAGTTAGCATAAATCTGTTATTAAAAAATTAATTATTATTATTTATCTTAAACTATTTAGTAATTTTTACTCTCAACTCTCTATTTGATTCAAATTCTTATTGATTACCTCCCAAAAAATTATTTATCTTAATTAAGTTCACAAAAATTTAGTTGGCATATAAAATTGTTAGTACACCATTATCAAAGACCAGAGCTATTCATTAAATAATTTTTAATATATCGTATGTACTAAATAAACCTTACCATTATATAAGATAACACATATTATACTGACCTCAACTTGACGCTGGATGAGATGCTCAGCTTCTTAGACATTGAAGAGATTAAAAACTGCATCCATGACAAAATTATTAAGCAAAAATTTGTTTAAAGCTATTTGAGAAACATTTGATTTAGAAGAAATAGTAGATATATCAGAGAGAAGCTAAACCATTTCTAAATCATTTTCTGTGGCTAACATTTTGACATATATTTAGTTGATTGTATTAACAAGTTATACAAAATATTTCATAATATAACTGAGCTATTTAGAAAGTAGGGCAATCAATATATTTTCATATTGTTAGTCAGATAATTTATCTCTATTTTGAGTTAAAAAGCTATCATTATTCATGATACATTAATCAAAGCTCATTCTATCACTAAAGTGGCTTGAGAAATTGAATTCGTTCAAGTAATATCCATCAATTTAAAACTTTTGTTGGAAATCTTTTAAGGGGCTTTACAATTAATCCAAAACTTGAATGAGAGTTTTCAAGACTTCTTTATTTTTACTGAAAATAAGAATACTTCCTCTGCACGATAGAAGATGAGCAATTATATTATAGCAGTTAATAAATATTTTTCCAAATTCTTTACTCTCCTTGAGATGAGGTGATGTCTAATTTATTTTATAGTATTAAATGAATATTTATTGATAAGAAGTAAATGAATTTTACCAAAATAATTAAGAGAGAAGGGAAAAGTTTCATCTAATTGATAAAACGAATATTCTCATTATTCAATGTGTGAAGATCTGATTTGATCACATCCTTCAAGCTGGAGAATTTTTAAATTTATCTTTTCTTGTCTGACATGAAATTTTTATTCATGATTTCCTCAAAAGTTGAACCTGAAGAGAGTTACCCATTAACAAGAGTTTATTCCTTAACGACTGCAAGAAGTTTTGTCAAGTAAAATTGAATATCAAGAGCAACTTTATTTAAATTGAGGATGAAGGTATTGTATTTTACTTACTTTTTCTTTCTTTCAATAGTTTCTTAGTCATCTTGACCATCTTGATTGGATTCTATATTCATGTTTTCATTTATTAATAATCCACTCCCTGCATAAGAGCAGTTAATTAAGTCATCCTAAACAGTTTTTTCTATTTTGTCTAAATAGAAACACATCAACGATTTATGGAGAATTTGCTTACAAGCACGCAAAATCTAGTCATTTTGAGTATGCTTAGTTATTTCATAAAGTATTATCTAATAACCTTTTTCCAAACACAACTAAATATCATTATCCTTATCTTCTTAATTGTTATTATCTTTAAATTAAGTTTTAATTTTAACTTATTTTGTTACTTACAAAATTTAATTACCATTATTGTTTTGAGAAAGATTGTTGCTAGAGTTATAGTTATTTTATTCTTTAGAACTTTCCTTATAGCTACCACTTTGGTTCTTATTTGAACTTTAATTACCACTTCTATCCTTTTTGTCATTATATCTCTTGCTATTGACACTAGTATTTGCTGTTGAGTCATCTTAGTATTTCTTGTAACTATTACTGCGAGATTCTGACCTTGATTTAGAAGAAGACTTGGAATGGCGTCTATCACTTCTTTTATTTTTCTTGCTCTTTCTTTTATCTTTTTCCTTTTCTTTAGATCTACTTGATTTAGATCTCTTCTTGCCATCTTTATCTTTTTTCTCACTTTTGTGTGATTTCTTTTCTTTCTTTTTCTTATCTTTCTTTCTTGATCTTGATCTACTCTTGCTTTCGCTTCCATCCTTTTTTTATTATAAACTATTTTTACAATAATTTTAAAAGTGTAACATTAAATACTCTTTTCTCTTTTTTATCTTCCTTTCTGTCTTTTTATTTCTCTGATTTTTCACTTCTATCTTCTCTTTCACGTATACTATTTTCTCTATCTAAATCTAATCTACTGCTTGTAGGAATATCTTACTCATCTTCAATTTAGGAGGAACCTTCTTTTTACTTTTAGAATTCCTAAATGCAATAATTCAAAAAGCTATAGGCACCTTACTTGTAAGTAATAGCTGCATTTATAACTTCTAGTGCTTTCATTTTCATTGAAGAAAATACAAAGTGATGATTATCTTCTTCATTATACCTCAAAATTTTATAAATTTTTGTTAATCCTTCATTTTCAATAAATTCAATAGCATGATCATAAGAACTTATAAGCTATAAAGCTAAATCAAGACCTCTTATATAGTCACTTGGTGAATCATTTAGTGTTTATAAACAAATCTAAACTACAGAAGGAGGAATATCTCTATGAATAGAAACTTATCCTTCAAAATGTGCAGAATCATGTAGCTGCTCTTCATTTTATTTGAGAAGCTATTTTCATAGTTTATTAATTAAAATATATATAAATAATCATTTTAATTAGTAAATATTACTGTCTATAAGTGTCCAGCCAACTATTATAATTTTTATCTGTAAATATGAAGATTTTGCTTTAATTCTTCTTCATTTTAGGCAGTTAAACGATTAATTTCTCCAACTAATTCATTAATATGCTAAGTTAATATTTCCTTTTCTTTGGGATCTTGCTTTTCAATCAGTATATTAGGCTAAATCTACTCATATGAAATATGATAATTATTCTTTTAGAAAATATTTTAAATAATCTTATGAGCATTTTCTAATCTTTATATTTTAATATTTTCATTTTCTCCTATTATTTTATTTTTTCTTTCTTGCTCTTCATCAAAAGATTTCTTTTATCTATTTTTTGTAAATAATATGATAAATATTATTTTATAATGTTTAGACAATAGATAGATCCCTAATTAATATGATTTATTTGTTGAAGATATTGCCTTTCTAAATAACATCACACCCAAAAAAATCCTAATATCTAATTTTAATACTAATTTAAGTTTATATTTTACGGTAAAAGATCAAGGTCAAAAGTTTTATTGTAAAGAGGACATAAATCATTAATTTCTTATTCTTAAAGAACATCTCCGTAGACGCAAACAGTTAATTTTGTATATTCTCCCCTTAACACTAACTAATTTGTATATATCTATTTTTTAAGAATAAAATAAGTTCTCAATCAAATATGTCTTTGATATTAGCTTTTTTTCAATTCATTTAACTAAAATATCTTCTTTAAATTGTTAAAAAAGCTTAAATATCTTTGATTATCTTTCCAAATAGGATCCATAAAAACCTAAAAATTTATTATTAGATCATAATGCTTAAATCAAATTTGCTCTTAAACTTAAATTTTATTTCATATTTGCTAAGCTTTTCTTATTATCTGTTATTAAATACTAACTGTTTATTGTAAAAATATAATTACCCCTTAAGGAATTGGAACCAACACATCATGATTTAGATTTTTACTTTCTGTGATAGTCTTAGCATTAATCAACATGCAATATTTATCATTAGGTACAGAGAGATCTTTAAAAAATATTTCTAAATTCTTAAACTGACCTTCTTTATCAGTAACAGTTTTTAAAGGCTTTAATAACTAGTGTACTTCACTGTTTGGTTTAACAATACGAATCAAATTAACTCTGACAGGTTATGTAAATTCTATTTCATCACACACTTTTCTATTTCCTAATTATTTTATTAATATTTTTTTTACAATTTACTCCCTTTTAATATATTTTTAAGTTCTTTTTCATCCCTTTCTAAAATTATTTTATTTATGCATTTACATATTTTAATATAGTATTGTTGCTAAGATGGCTTCTTAAGAATAAATTAAATAAATATAAGCATGTTTACCTTGAGATTAATCACCTTTGCTCAAGCTTCTAGATTGCTAGTGATCTATATTATCGAAGAATAGAAGAGAGACTAGATATTATAAAATTCCATTAATAATAATTTCAAATATGGTATTTAAGAAATAATTGCAAAATCTATTTTTTTTAAGTTTAATTCTTGATAGTACCTTAATTTTATGGTTTAAAGTTTTCCATTTTTTTAATTCCCTTTCAAATTTCTTTAAATTAATTATTTTATACTAATTAAAGGGTTTATGCTTTAAACTTTTTATTTAATTGATTGCTTTTAATTTGATAAAATGAGTCTCTAATACTTATTATTAATTAATTTTTGTAAATTTTATTTTTATATTTTTCTTGTTATTTTCATTATAAGAAAAGAAATCAATTAACAAACTGTGTTGTCCTTAAATACTAATTTTTGCTAGATGTTTTTAGTAATTTGTTTATAAAATTTCATAAGCTACTAACAATATTCATAACAATATTTTTCATTCTTACTTATTGTTTTCAATATTTTTATTAAACGAACACTCTTTTTGTATCTTATTTCAAATCTAATTAAATTATTTTATTGTTCTTTATATATTCTAATCTTTCTAAACTAATACAGCTTAAATTATATATAATTATATGAAGTATTAATAATTATTACTATTTAATGTCATTTATAAAAAATATCTTTTATTGAATAAAAATAATTCTTATTTTTGGAAGGTTAGATTTTCAAATTTTTATAAAATTTAATAAGTGACTTATTTATTATTTTTAATAATTATAAAAATTATTATTTATTAAATACTAATTTTTGATTAACAGAAATTGTTATTAATTTTATTTAAATCAAAAAAATATCTAAAAAATTTAATAATTTTCCTGATTAGTTTTTCATTTAATATATAAAACATAAATTCTTGAAAAATAAACTAAATCTGATTTTAGGAATATATTTTATTTAAATACCTTTAAATTATCCCTGAATCCTTCAAGGTCACTATATATTCACCATATTTAGTATATTATTAACTCTCTAAACAATCTAGACTTTTTAATTTCTTAACTTAAAAATATAATAAATATCATGTGAACAAAAAAGCATTCAATTATTTTTAGTGACGATATGAATGCTTCAATAAATGTTATTAAGTTGGCGCGTATGAATGAACATCATGAAAATATATCTTTTCAGATTGCGCAAAAAATTTTTTAAGACAAAATTTAAAAAATTTCTTAGTGAAAATATATCAAATATATTATCCAGTTTTTGTTATTATTAAAATAAGTTGAAAACCAAGTAAATTTAGTAAGTAGAAAAAATAAATAAATAAAGCTGTTTCTAAATGTCTGACAAAAAAAAACAAAAAATTGATCTTTCATAATTTGAAGGACCAGATGGAATGTAAAAGCTAATGAAATTAGCTATGGAATTCCAAGAATAGGAAAAGTAGCAAAAAGGGTAAAAAAAGAATAAAAAAAAAGTAGACTAAGACATAGGAGAAGATGGCGAAGATGATTCAAAAGGAGAAAATGATGAGGAAGATGAAGAAGAAGAATTAAAGGCAAGAGAAGGGTGCAGTTTAGCATATGATGCTTTGAATATTAAATTTGTTTAGGAAGAAAATGATTTAAATCCTCTATTTAAAAAGGATATGCTTTTCAAACCTAACTATGTTCACTAGATCTATGGCTAAGAAGAAGAAATAGAAGGATATGAAGATTTATAAATTAACATTTATATGCTATCAGGCTCTCTTCATACATTAGTTGAATACTCTTATGGAAAAAAGATGAAATAGCATGAGGACTTTTTACAAAAGCTTCGTGATAACTGTTTTATCAGTGATTTTTGTTAGAAACGCAAAGAGTTTAATTAGTATGTTGCTCAAGAGAAATCATTTAAGCCTATTGGAGATAAATTTAAAGAAATTACTGCTAAAAATGGAGAAAAGTTTGAAATATATTATTGTAATACTTAAAAACACCCAGAATTCTCAGATTATAAAAAGCGTATGCAAGTTTTTGCTAAATTCTTTATCGAAGTAGGATCTTATATTGAAGATAATGAATATTGGCATCACTTCGTTATTTTCCATGTCGACAAGAATGGAATGTACACATTTGCTGGTTTCACTAATAAATATGAATACATGTTTAACATTAATAAATCTAGACATTAAGTTTCCTAGATTGTTGTACTACCTATTTTCTAAAGATTAGGTCTTGCAACAGAGCTTTTGAATTGCCACTATAAAACTGCTCAAGAAGATAGTAAATGCTTAGAATTAACTGTAGAAGACCCATCTCCTGAATATCAAATAGTTAGAGATATCATAGAAACTAAATTAGTTATTGATGGTCAATTTTGGGAATGGGTTGAAGCAATCCGCCCTAAAACCATTAGAGGTATTCTTTAGCTTGAAGGAATCAAAATAGATAAAGAAAAAGAAATTACTCAAGCTACTAAAATTCCTAAATATTAAATTTAAAGAATTTTTGAAATTTTGATGCTTAGCAAACTAGATTAATCAAATAAATAGCTAATGGATAGGTACAGAGGGCACTTTATTAAATATAGAAAAGATATAAACGAAGTTAGAACTCAAAGAAAAGTTCCTTTTATAATTTTTGATAACAAGACAGTAAAAATAGATGTATAGGCTATCATTGAGTAAAAGAAGCAATTAGAGCCTAATGATGCTTTCTATTTAGAAGAATATGAATAAACATTAGAATAATATAATAATGTACTTTAAAAATTAAAAATTTGAGTTTTTTATAAAAGCAAATTAAATATCATTATTTTTTTTCTTTACTATCTTTCATTTATTTTTTAAACATAATCTCAATATTTTTTATTTTCTTTAAATTTTATTTTTTTATCTACTTTAACAAATTTATAATGCAGATAATATAAATTAAATTATATTTTTATTAATTCAATTAAATTGTAAAAAGTAATCAAAAAAATATTTTTAATTAAAAATATTAAAAATTAAGGAACTAAAGTATAATTGAAGATTTTAGAAATATTTTTGAAATACAGATTTATAAAATGGTTTCATATAAATTCAGATTATAAATAAATTTAAGGAAATTATAAGAGTTCTTAAATTTATGATTTGTAAATGAAAAGTTATTGTTTACTTTAATTACTTAAAACTTTGAATTATTATTAAAATTTTTATTTGTTTCAAGCTCACTTAGTAGCTTCAGATTTATTAAGTTCTTTTTTATTATCTTGTTCGTCTTAAATAGACAAAAGATCTATTTTTTTAAGAACAAAATCAAGGTAATATGATTTTTTAATAAAACGCTCCATACGCTCTGCATGTCTCTTAGAATAGCTTGTTATGACTTGAAGTAGCTATTCGAATTCAGACTTGTCAGAATCATTGGGTATTTTTGTGAGTTCTTCTTGATCTTTTTTAGAAGGTTTTTTAGGAACTTTAAACTTCTTTGAAATTTCTTAATAGTCATCAATTGGAATTGATCTAAGAACATAATTAAGGAGTCTTTGAGCAACTTTAGATGATTTTTGCATAGTATTAAGATCTCTAATGTAAACTAACAACTTATTAATATCAAGTTCAATTAAATTAGTAACTAAGTCATGAATACTTTTTTCAAATTCTTCATCTTCTTCGTTATTACTCTTTATTTATTTCATTTCACTTTCACTATAAATAATTTCATTCTTGAAATCTTTTTTATGGAACATTAACTCCAAAGCTTGATGGAATTTAGAAACGAAATTGAATCTAAAAGCTAGCTTAACAGCATTTACATAATCTTTATTTCTGATAAGTTATTTGAAGTTATCTTATTATATAAGAACTTCATGTTCTTCTTCTTTCTTTTTAAGCTCTTCTTCTTTCGTTATATCTTCCCACATGAAGAAGTTAGAATCATTACCACCAGTGAGCATATATTATTTACCTTTTAGTTAAATTAATTTTAATTTAATGTATTTTTAAGTTTTATAATTTTACCATTTTAATCATAAGCAGAAATATCTAGAGCCCATATTTTTCCTTAATGTTTATTCAAGGTGTTTAAGCAAGTCTATTTTTTAGTATTCCATATTTTAATAAGTCCATCAGCACCAGCTAATTAATTTATAAATTAACTATTAAACTTACTTTGATAAAGAAAATATTAAATTTACCTGAAATGATTTCTAATCCATAGCAAACCCATTAACACTTAAGGACAGATCCCATATGACCTTCAAAGGTATTAACACATTAACCATCTTCAAGATTCCATATTTTAACAGTGCTGTCACCACTAGCTGAAGCTAATAATTTTTCAACAGGTGAAAAATTAACATCCCAGACACCTCTTTTGTGTCCCTTTAAAATCATCTTACAACTAAGAGTTTCGGCATCCCAAATCTATTTAGAAAATATTTTTAAAAATTAAAAATATCAATAAAATTTTTTTACTTTAATTTGACGATCTTATGAAGAAGATGCTAATAATTTTTCATTAGGAGAAAATTTGACAACGTTGATGTCTTTTGTATGAGCAGAAACAGTTCTTTTAGAACTGGTAATATTTTCTGGTTTTTATATTTTATGTGATCTTGCCATAAGATTTGAACTGTCCCAAATTTTAATATTTTAATCTTCAGAACCAGTAGCAAATACTTTACCAGTCTTAGGACCAAAGCAAACAGAAGAAATAGCTTCTATGTGTCCAATAAAAGTAGCAAGGAGCTTAAAATCAAATGAATTATCAGCTTTTTTCCATAGTTTAACAGTTTTATCTTTACCAGCAGAAACTATGTATGGGCCAAAAGTATCTAAAGTCAAAATAAAATCAGAATGTCCTTTAATAAAATGAGTTTTTCCTGTTCCTAGTTCAACAGCTCTATTAATATCAAAAAAATTTAAATAAAGGTTTGCTTGAATTAATATTTTCCTACTTCATAATGCTTGAGTTTGTTGAAATAACAACGTATTCTTTTTCCTTTTCAAATACTTGGTTATCCTTCTTTGATTTTTTGCAGAATTTAGCATCTGTTACTTCATCATTAAAACCTACTATGATATCGCTTTCTATTAAACTAGGTCCTTCAACGAAGCTGTAAAAAATAATATTTTGTTCTACAGTAACTGCACAAATCTATTCCTTTTTAGGAAGAGTCCTTTTTTTATATTAAAAATAAATTATGAGTAATTACTTGGTTGATTGGCTTATTTTGCTCTAAATATATCTTACATGATTTTGATGATTTCATGGGTTTTAAGATTTTCAAAAGGAATGATTTTAATATCATTTGAGGTGATGTCTATTAATTTGAGGATACCAGAACTTCCAGTAGCTACTAAATAAGACTGTTCAATATTCTTTTTGTTTTGTTTTGTTTTAATTTTTAAATATCCCATAGCTTCTACCTATTCATCAAATAAGACTTCAGCTTATTTTGTCATATTTGCATAATCCCAAACTATTATTTTTTAATCTGAACTAGCAGATAAAAGATTAGTACCATCTTCTGAAAAAATAATTTAAGAGACCATTTGTGTATGAGCAACAATAGACTTAAGAACTGTCGAAATAACTAAATCATAAATTCTAATTGCATAGTCTTCTCCAACACTGATTAAATGGAGCTTGCTAGGAGTGGGGTGGAACAGCAATTTGGTAACTGAACCTCTATGAACCTATTAATTAAGAAGCATGGTTAGTTAATTCAATTTAAAATATAATAAATTACCTTGTAGTTATGTGTGAGATTTCCTCTCTTTACATCATAAACTTTAATGAAACCATCAACACAACCTATAGCCATAAACTATCCAGTAGTATCAAAGACAATATCAAGAGCCCATTAATCATTAATCTTAATAATATTTATTTTGCTTTAAAAAACTGAAAAAATTAGAAGTAAATTTTACTCTCCATGAATGAACAGTTTCTTTTGTTTCTAAATTTATAAATCTTAATATATTATTTCTTGTAAAAGTTGCCATAAACTTATTGCTTGGATGAATTGCAAAGTTACATAACTCTTCTTCCTCCTAATATTAAAAGATTATTTAATACCTATTTTAAAACATTTATTATTATAAAAATTACATGAGTTATTTGATTTATTATTTCACGAGTTGCAATATCAGTAATAATAATTTTGTAGTTAGCAATAGAAGCCATAAATTCTTCATTAGGAGAAATTAAAATTCTACCACCAGTGTAAATAGAAGATTGAGAAAGAGCAACTGACCAATACTTTGCAAGGTGAGTACGGTTAATAACTTCTTTCTCTTCAACAGTATTTTCCTAGTTTTAATTATTATTGGCATTATTATTGGTATCATTTTATTCTTATTCGATATTCTAATTTTGAACACTTTCATTTTCTTCTTCTTCTAATTCACTTTCTTAATCTTCATTTTCTTAATCTTCAAAATCTTTATCTTAAAGCTTATCAATCACTTCAGACTTAAAGTTTTCTTCATTTTCTTCATCGAATTCAGACCCTTCTTCATCTTCTTCCTAGCTTTCATCATCATTATTACCACTTTCCTCTTCATTTTGTTCACCACCAATTTCTTCTTCTTCTTCTGAACCACCTTAGCTACTCTAATCAAAATCTATATCACTTTAATCTTGTTCTTCATCTTCTCCCGACATATCAATATCAAGGTTATCACTTAAATCATCTCCTCCATATTAAATATCATCATCTTATTTTTTACTACCCTTTTACTTATTTTATCCAGGTTTTTGTTCCAAAGCTTTCTTTGTTGTCTATTATTACTTTTGAATCTATTATTTTTTATTTTGAGCTAAAGTAGTATTTTTTTATTGTTCCTATTATTATTCATCATTGGAAAAATCATCTTCAAATTCTTCTTCATTCTTTTTTTAGAATTTATTATTTCTAGGAGCATTGCTTTTATTGAATTTTTTGAAATTCTTATTTCCATTTTCCTAATGATTTTTAGAATTCTTATTTTTATTCTAAAAGGATTTATTTAGCTTGTTTTTCTTGTGCATAAAGGCAGGACTTTTTTTAGCTGGCCCACTACCTTTTCCATTAGATTTAAACTTATCCTACTTAAAAATTCTCTTTTTGGGTTAAAATTTAGGCATTTTTTTAATGGTTATTGTTGTAAATGCTTCTTATAAAGATTTTAATATTGAAATATTATCAATTTTTTTTGTATTAAATTTGCTTTAAATTAAATTTGCCCAAATATCAAACTACTACTCGTTAGTATTAAAATAAGCTAAATGAAATGTAAAATTTTTATTAATACTCAAATCATGCTACTACTGATTTATAAGGCTTAGTAGAATTCATTAAATAAAATTTTAAGTAAATATTATCAAACAAAAAAGATATTTTATAAAAAATATTTTGCATAGTGATATTTCTAGAATTTTAAAAATTCTACTCTATTTTTATCAGTTTAAGGAAACGATTTAAATAAACAAGTAAGATACATTAAAATAAATCTGTTTAATTCCAATAAACTTTTTGTTTTATTTTTAGACAATAATAATTTATGAGCATCCACTTGAAGCAAACCAATTAGTTAATTAATTTATAATTTCAAAGTAGACCTTTGATTAAAAGCTAAACAATAAAAAAAATGTAATTTCAATAATAAAATTATTTCTAAATTATTAAAAATTTCAAAATAAATTAAAATAAAAAAATTAATTTATTAAAAATTTATCTTTTAGTTATTTAAATATATTGATGAAATACTTATTTCTACCTGAATTTTTTTATTTAATAGACTTTTTAATTCATTATCAAATACTTTTTGATTTATCTATTAATCTAATTATTAACATTTAATTTTTACACATTACACTAATCTCATTTATGAAAGGTAGAAAAGGAAGAACTAAATAACACGCTTTTTTATATATTAGTGAATCTCCAAGAGATACACTTTGCTAATTTTAGCATTGCCAAAGGCCAGCTAATCATTTCTGTAAACTTTGCAACATGTCCTTATGTCAAAGTTGTTTTGAAGTTGAAAAAGTAACAAAATATAAACTATCAATTCCTATTTATTGAATAAAATCTAAAAGGATATTATAATTTTTTTCTTATTTTTTGTTAAAAAAAGGTTGAAGATGTTTTTGTTATTTCAGGAGGTGAGCACAAAATATGTGGTAATTGTTACTATGAATTTTAGTTGATGACAAAGCTTATAAATCAAGTAAGTTTAATAATTTATATAATCAAGAATGCCAAAATCTATAATTCAATAATTGTTAAGTTTAACCTTAGGTACAATAGCAATAGTTAGTTTAATATCTCTTTATGGATAAAAGATTATAAATAGTAAAATTATTAGAAAGCTTTATATTTTAAACATGAGTATTATTTTATGAAATTACAGGGAAAAAAATTAGCTAAGCTAATAGTATAGCATTTTAAAGAATAAATAAGAGCTTTACAATATTGAAATAGACATAGAGAATACACACTTTAATTCATCGTATCATCAATTATTGATCAAAACTACAGATGGCATTCAATTTTAAGATATGAAAATTGCAATTAAAAATGTATTAAATGCATTTTTGCATTATGATTAAAAGATATAGTACAAAAAAGAAATTCTCTACTAAGCTTTTTATTTACTAAACTTTACTGATGAAATAGGTGCTTTTGCTATGATGAAATTTCTTTATGATCATATTATACCTTAACAGTTATATAGAGGTGATCCAGAATTTATTAGAAATCTCACTATGAGAATATTAGAATTTATTTCTAAAAATTATAAAAGCAATCTTGAGTTTATCCCAATTGTGAAATAATTATTACACGATAAGCTTTCATAGTGGATATTAAGCTTGTTTTCTTACAACTTTAGATTTATAATCTCTCTTCATAATTTACAATAAATCTTCTGTAGTTATAGTGTAATATTATTAACATATTTTAAAAATTTAAAAATATCTTAAAAATATAATAGTTCGAAAGTATAGTCAATTCCATTATAGCAATCATTGTCTTAATTTATCCAAAATTGAAGTCTATAAATTATAATACAGATTAAAATAAATTAGATGGAATCTTATTTTCTGATATTATTTTTAGCCAATATAAATAAAAGTTAATAGCAGTGTCATCATCAGAAGATTATTTTAAATTGATATCAAATAAATAAAATTTGAATAATGAAGTTTGGGGTAATGATTATTAGTAAACCTTAGATCTCTATCTTTAGTAAAATAAGATATTAAAACTTGAAATCTCTAATTTAAAAGAGGAGTGTAAATTATATCAATAAAGGATAGAAGAGATAGAAAAAAAATACATCGATTGTGAATTTGAGAGTGTAGTGATTCCCTTATAAGATGATTCAAGTTAGAAAGAAAGAATAGATAATCTAAGGTAAGAATAAGAGGAATTAGGAGAAAAACTAACCTAAAAAAAGGAAGCTATTAAAAATTTAGAAAAAGCTAATTAATTCATAAAAGACTAGCTTAACAAGCTTACTTAAGAAATTGAGTAGAATTCTATTAACATAGATGAAAAAGAGCTAGAAAAAAGTTTTATACTTGAAGAAGAGAGACTTAATTAAATTATACAAGACTTAGAAAGTTAGAAAAAAAATAAAAAAGAATTAATTGATGTAATATCTGCTGAGTTAAAATAAGTTAATTTAGCATTAGATTTAATGAAATAGTAATAGGAATGAATGCAAAAATAAAATATTATTGAGGAAAATAAATTAAATATAAATATAAATTTAAATACTTTATTTAGAGTTTTTTTTAATTTTATTTTTTATGAAAACTGATTTTTTTTTTTACTTATTGGCTTAAATAACAGCCAAATAATTTTCTAAAAACTTTAATTGAAATGTTAAGTAATTTATATTTGATTTATTTATTTTTTTAGATTTTGTTCCTTAGTTTCAAACTTAAATAAAAGTTAATTAAATATTTAATTTTTTATTTTAATTCTAAAATAGCAAGATATTTAATAAATTAAAAGAATAAATTCATATTAACTTTAACTTTGTTTTTATCATATCACTCAAAATATTTCATCATTTTTATTTATATTTGTTATTAAGTTTATTTTTGTTTTCATTTAAACATTGAAATATCCATAAAACATTTTTGATTAATTTTTTTTTCTTTCAAAAATAATTAGGAATTATTTAAGAAAATTAAAAAAAATAAAATGATCTCAACTACAGTATAAAAAAAGATTTTGAATATTTTTACTTTTTTCAAACTTTAGAATGAAAAATAAATTAAAAAAAATATTATGACATGACAATTATTAAAGGTTTATCACATTTGTAAAAACAATAAAAAAGTAATTTTCCAAGTCAAATATTTTGATTAATTATTACAAGCAAATTTATACTGATGCATTAATTAAGATAATAAATACTTAATAAAGAAGTATTACATTTTTTTTTGCTCAAAGAATGGTTTATAATAATTAATTTATTAAATTTTCCAAATTATTTTTAAATTAGATTTATTGATTTGAATGATAAAAATTTTATTATTTCAGCAAAAATATAATAAACCATTTCTAGCGATATGATTATGTAAACCATAAGGCTGCGAAGGGGTCTAATTGGGGTTTAATCTACAGTCACGGTTATAGATATATTGACATGAATTCCAATACTTCTGGGATGGCGACCGCAAATAATAGGTTGAGGGAATGTTTAAAAGGAAGGTAAATAAACTTTAATAAATTTTATGGGTGGGAGATACAAATGGGTCTAATTAAGATAAATAAATATAATCAACTATCAGATAAATTTTTTATAATAAGCCCTTTTATGAAATAAATACAAAAAACATTAACTTTAGTAATAAATTTATTTAATGTTTTGAAGATTTTTCAAAATATTAATCAAATTTAGGAAAAACTCCAATTATTTTTAGATTGGATTTTGTTAGATTCAATATTTTTTATTTATTCCAATCAACTATTCTTTATTTTGAAATTGAATAAGCCAATTAAGATTTTTGATGTATCAATTAATATTAATATTTTTTTATTCAAGCTATTTAACTTTTGTATGCTTATTCGCTTTAATTAAATAGATTCTTTTTGCGTGCATCTAATATTTTAATTCTAGAAGCAATATCTAAATCTTACTGTTTCAGATCTTCTTATAACTATCTTATTTTTGATTTAAGTTGATTTTATTTGTTTAAATATCTCATTTGTAACACTTCTCTGCTTTCAGCGCTCATCTTATTAGACTTTTATTTTTATTCTATTTGATCAAGAAGTTCTTTGATTTTACTTTCTCCTTGCTTTATTGATTCTAATAAGTCTTACTGTTTCTCTTCTGACTCTTTGTATTCATTTTTTAAACTTGAAACCTTTAATTATAATTTAGCTTCTTCTTACATTTTACCATGAATGCTAATCTCTGTTACAAATTTCATAGTATCCAATTCTGACTCAATTTAATCTTATTAACTCTACTTAATCCCAAGTTCAGTCTACAAATTGCACATAAGTTCTACTAGTTACTCCTTCTATATTTCAAGTTTTTAATTTTACTTGAAAAGGCTATATATTTGACTGTTAAATAAAATGAAAAAGGTTATAATATAAAATAAATATGAAATTATTTATCTTACTTTGTGCTTGTAATATTATCTAAAAATTCATGTAACTATATCTTAAAATTATTAATTTTAGTCATTGTTGTATTGTATAGAATATCTTCATATATATTATTATTTTGATTGATTATACTATTATAGTTTATTAGGGATATTATCATAACATACTCATCAACATTATAAAACTAATTTTGAAAAAAAATATTTTAAATGAACAAAAAAAAGATTTCTTATAAATTAATAATTACATTTTTTTCTTTCATCAAACTAGAAAAGTAAGCAAAAGTTTCTCTAAAAGAAGTAAATCCTATGACAAATGAAGAGTAGAACTTTACTAAATTATTTTATAGAAAATCTTCATATTTAGCTCTAATTGTTTCAGATTAGCTAACACAGTTAAATTTTAAAGTTAAAGATGATATCTCTTTCACTCTTTTTTCTAAAACTTCTTTGCTGCAATTGTTTGGCCATATTTTTTCAGGCATAATTTCTGCAAAAAGCTTCTAAAAACAAAAATAGGCTATACTCTCTTCCATAAAAAATAGAAGGAAAATGACCAAATTTTTCATCTAAGATGAATAACCTATTTCTGGTTTTATGTATATAAAGGATAGCAAAATATTCTTTACTGGTCTCATAATTTCTTAACTTTACTAAAATCCTATCTTCTATATAAAGTCTATGAAAGAATAATTCATGTTACTTCCTTGCACTCTAAAACTATCAATATCCTATGAAACCTTTTCAAAGCTAGGAATTTATTTTTTAATTGATTCTGCATTTTTATTTATCTAAGCTTATATCTCTTAATATTCTACACAAAGTGTTTTTAAATCTTTTCTATTTTCATAATTTATTCTATTAAAATCCTTTCATATTTAAATTATTTATAAAAATACTTATCAAGAAATTGCTCAGCCCATTCTCTACCAATAGCAGATAATTAACACCATTTTGGTTTAAACTTTTTATAAACAATTTTTGAATTAAAAACATTGCATTTTTAAAATATACCTATCTTATTTGCTTGTAAATAAATATTGTTTCATCTATGCAAGGTTGGCATAGAGATTGATTTTAATTTCCCCTATTGAAATTTTATTTATGATTTTAATATGTAAGTAAATCTAATTCTTAACGATTTAAATATTACTTCTGGCAACACTTTTAGCAGAGAGCTCTTTAACATCGCAAACATGATTCTAAATTTACTAATTTTTTCTAACATATCTGGCATGATGTTTTTTATCTAATTTAACTTGATGTTCTAAAAGTATCTTCAGATTTATTCATTTTATATTCTACTTTTACTAATTTTTCTTTTTTTAACAAGATCTTTAATTTGTTGCAAATAATTAATTAGCATAAGCTAATATCAAAAATTATCAACCAAATAAATTTGATATTTTTCTATTTCTAAATCAAAATATTTCTGGTAAATATTGAACAAAGTCTCTTTAAGTAAGTCTTTTTTGTCTTTAAAAAAAGTCGATGAAATAAAAGAAAAAATTTAGATTAAAACAAAAATTTAAATCTCAAATAATATAAAAATATTATTTTTCTAGTTTTAAAATTAAGACCTCACTCGATTTTTGTATGTTAACTAAAATATGATAAAGTCAAGGATTAGGGCATACATAAATAAATTTTAATTTCATAAGTAGAAAAATAAATTCTGAAAATATGATTTTTAAAATTAATTCTTAAAATGAGAAAAATGAGAAGATATTAGAAATTAATTTTAAAAGAAATTCAAAAATAAATATTTAAATTAATATGACTGAAAAATTCAAAACATATCTAAAAGTTAAGAAAAGCTTATTTTTTAAAATAAATTAAAATAGGAATATAGTGTATTTATTTTTCAAAATTTACCATGCAAGTCAATCATTTAAAATAAAAATATTTGTAATATTTAATTATAGTTAAAAAGTGTTGTTATTAATATTAAGAATTGTAATTATCTAAAAGAATTTGATAAATAATTTATTTGGAAGAGCAATTTTTAATATAAGTTGTTCTAATAATAATATAAATTTAATATAATAAATAAAAATATGAATTAATTATGAATTCAAACGTATTTCATTTAGAAATCTTATTTGCTTCATTGAAATTGAAGGATTGGTATTCACTTCTAATATTAATTTCCTTTTTTTAGGCTTATTTTATCATTCTCAAAATGGCTTTTTAGTATTCTGGTATTTCAACTCTTTTAACTTTTTCTAAATTCTTTTAGTATTGATATTAGTAGTCTTTTTCAATTTGTTCATAGTATGTTTTTAATTTCTGAGTCAGTCCAGATTTGGGGAAAAATTTATCAAATTATAATCTTTTTAGATTAAAAGCTAAATTTTTATCAACATCTTTACTGTTTATTTTTTTTTTGATATCTTCTATATTTTTACTTTTTACCTCTTCAAAGGAGTTTCTATTTTCAAAAATTTGTGTTGCCTTATTCTCAGTATTTTCTGTAATAAACATGCTTTCTGTTGTGGACATTTATGTATTAAGTGTTTTTTATATAGTGAATGGACTATTTTCTTAAACAGATATTCCTCTTTTTCTAAATACAAAAGGTTATATTGATTTATTATATTTTGTAAACAGCAATTATTCATTGTTAATTGTCTATTTTGAGGAGCAAGTAGATTACCTTTATTGATTAACATTTTTCTCACAAAGAAACTAGAAATTGCTTAGTCTTTTAGTACAAGGTATCTGTTCCTAAGTTATTTTTGAGAAGTTAGGAGTTTTTTCTTAGTAAAAAATAGAAGCATTTTAAGAATTTTTATTTTCTTTATTCTAAATTTACTTGTTTTCGCTAGTACTTTAGTAATTTGAAACACATAAAGCTTCATTAACATTGAATTAGTTAAGTGTTTATATCATTTATTGATTCTAAGATTTAAACTAAGGTTGAGAGATTTAACCAGATAGGCTTCTTTTTTTACTTAAAACTACAGATTTCGAAGAAATGATCTTTCTAAATGCATTTCCTTCACTCAAGCTCCTGAATCTATTTAAGTAAGGTAATTTCTCTTATGAAACTTATTTGGGTATTAATTTATTTGCATTGAAGTTCTATATAGAGCATTAGTAAATTTTATTGGATTAAGCAGCTTGGGAATCTTAGTTATCTGTTAATAATTTCTTATTTATCAATTGCGCAATGCTGAATTTTAAAGAATGATGATCTTAAGCAGAGTATCTTTTTTAATTAGCTATTTTATCTACTAAAAGGGTACATCCATGCTATTCATTTATCACTTTAAAATGTTCTACAGAACCACAGCTTTAAATTATTCTTTTTTTAATATTTGTATATTATAGTTTACTAGGATTGTGTTATTAGTATCCTGTTGTCACTAGAATATTTTCCATTTTTATATTTTAAAAGTATGAAATTTACTTACTTCTTTAAATCAAAATGATTATCAAATTTGAGAAAGAAAATTATTAATTTTATAATTATTTACCACACTTTTATGAATCTGATAATTAAGAGCTTAATTGTAAGAAATTTGAGGATTTAATCTCTCGATTTAGATATGGAATATAACCGTAGCTTAAATTATCTATAAAGATAGATAACACCAAATAAAATACTCTAGTATCTTCCATTTAGATTTTAAAATGTTAAAATTTTACCATTAATTTTTTACTTTGGATACATTATACTTTATTTTTGATATTCGCAAAAAACTTAAAACAGAAAAATTTGATATAATCTAAATCATATCTCATCTAGCTCGATTAAAATCCTAATAAACATTTATTCTTATGTAAACAAATTTTTAAAAAAACATAATTTCAATTATTAATTAGTCAATCAATAGACTATATTTTAATTCTTGTTTCTTTTAATAAAATTAGATTCAATTCAGAAAAAAATGCTTAATTTTTAGATTTAGTGCTTGAAAATATAAACACCTTTTATCAAAATAAATTCACTCTTTTTAATAATTTTTTATAATATAAGAATATTAAATATCTACATGTTTAAAGAAAACAAGTAAAATTAGTTTATATTGACTTTTTATCTATTTTTATAATTTCCTTAAATAATACTAAACAGTAAAGAAATTTTTTGAAACCAAAAAAATATTAAACTATTTTATTTTTGTTTGAAACACCATTAAAAAAATTGAAGAGCTAAAATAATTTCAATTAATAATAAGATAAATAATTTTTCTTAAAATAGACCAGGAATTTATAATTGTTATTTCGATTAAATTATCTTTAAAATTTAATTAAAATAAAATATTTAAAACTTCAGATCTAATTTAAGATTACTTTGAAACTCTATTTAACTAAAGAAAATTATGATCATAAGATTTTGACAGAATAATTAACTCTTACTTAATCTAAAGCATTAAAAGTGAATTTGCGACTACCTCATAATATCACTATTACATATAGATATCGATTGATTATGCATAATTGATAAACATTTGCTATTAATAGTACTAAATTATCTCTTTTTGTTAATACTAACTTCTGTAGGATATCTTTTTAAAATAATTACAACTAGTTACATAGTATTTGAGATAAAATAGCTACCTAAATATATTATACCTTTAACAATAATTTAAAGTTAAATTATATTAGAAAAGAGATTAATTAATTTGAAAATTTATTAAAAAGATAAAATATGATATAAAAGGATTTATAAATAAGTAAGTAATCCAATAGATGCACTTTTAATTTTGAAGTTGAGAAAAATAGAGAGTGAAAAAAAGTAGTCGAACATAACTTTATTAAATGAATATATGATTCTGAATTTGCTAATTAACATAACCTTATTAATTTAATTTTATCTCTTAACTAAAAATATTTACCGATTTTTCTATGCAGTTTAGATTTTGTTTTAATTTTAACTATAATCAAATAAACAAAAAAAAATAATTAATTAATTTTTTTGTATTTGTTTTGCTTTTTTCTGATTAATTTGAAGAATATTTAACATATACTCACAATGTAGAAAAAAATTAAATTTGAAGACTTCCTTTCTTTTAAATAAAATCAAGTTTATTTTGATCATTTATTTCCTTTAGGAATCACAAATTTGAACTTTATTTGAAAAATTTTTTGTGTTTTTGTATGTGTAAAATGAGTAAAAGGAATAAGTTGATATATTTTATTGCTTTTTAATAAAATTTAACTTATTATAATTTATCATGACTGATCTACGAATAATCTGATGTGATTAAGAAGTAGGAATTTAATAAAAATATGAAATTTAAGTCCTCACAAAAATTATTAATGCGCATAAAGTATGAAAATATTACGTATCAGATTTCCATATATATAAAATAAATGACTTAAAATTTGATGGCAGAGACTTAATAAGTGAGAGAATACTCTCTACTCTTCTTTGAATACTTTCAAGTTAAAAAGAAAATTCAATTATTTACTCAAGCTAAAATTTTAAATTAAAAGGAAGAAATTTATCGATTTTCATAATAACTATTCGCTATAAATACTAAGAAGAGATTTAGGAGTCACTCATAAACAAAAATAAATTAAATAAAACAAAAGCTTAAATTCATAATAAAATATATAATCAAAGATCAATGAAGTAATCCTCAGTCTCAATTAAATTGTTGAACTATAAAAGTCTATTTCTACATATAGCAATTTTTCTCATTCTTTTTAGTAAATCCACTTACTGCGCTGAAGATACTGACCATGATCATGAAGGTGAAGATCATGATCATGATCACAAAGAATCTAGCAGTGATCTATTTTCAACTAAGGAATCTTGGGGGTATGGCTTATTAACTGGAGTTATGCTTGGAGTTCTTGGATTTGTATGCTCTGGTGTTGTCATTCTTCTAAAAAAATATACAAGCATATAATTCGATCCAGTATTAAAGATTTTGATTGCATTTGCAGCAGGTGCTTTAATCGGAGATGCTGTTATTCATTTAATTCCTCATGCCTTTTCT
Organism: Tetrahymena elliotti 4EA; assembly: GCA_000231825.2. Classification (NCBI taxonomy): domain Eukaryota; phylum Ciliophora; class Oligohymenophorea; order Hymenostomatida; family Tetrahymenidae; genus Tetrahymena; species Tetrahymena elliotti. The sequence goes on along the minus strand of JH720303.1, from coordinate 1,152,734 downwards.
AGTCATAGCCACTCAGATGAACATAATGAAACTTCAACAGAAGCTCATACAGAAGAAGAAGAAGAAACTGTATCACCTAAGTTATTGTCATTCTTTATCGTTCTTGGTATATTTATTTTTGCTCTAATAGAAAGACTCTTTCATATTCTTGGAATAGCTCATACTCATGGAATAGAACATTCACACTCACACTCCCACGTTCATTCTGAAGGAGAAGAATGCAACAATGGTAAATCATAAACATTAAATAAAGTTTCTGGGGAACCTATTCCATTGACAGTCCATCCCTCTTCCACTGAATATAACTTAACTAACATAGAAAAAGAAACGCTAAAGAAAAACTCAGGTAGTTCAGATAATTAAGATATTCAAGAAGAACCAACCAATAAAGTATAATAATAAACAAAAGTTGAAGAAGAATAGACTAAATAGATAGATTTGACGATTGGATGGAAACATAAAAAACCTGAAGGATATATGAATTTAATTGCCGACTTTTTGCATAATATTATGGATGGAATTGCATTAGGGGTTTCTTTCACGTCTTCAACTAAATCAAAAGCTGCCAGTACTATTGTAGCTATTGTTGCTCATGAAATACCTTAAGAAATGGGTGATGTATCTATCTTGTTGAATTCCAATTTTAGTGGTCTATAAGCTTTGGTCTGCAACGGTGTTGTCAATTTCTCTGGTCTTATTGGAATTATAATAGGTATAGCAGTTGCAAGCTTAAATGAAAAATCTGAACGTATAATGAATTGTTTTATAGCTGGTAATTTTCTATTTATTGGTGCAACTGAAATGCTTCCTAAAATTTCTGAAGAGAAAAACAACAAGGTCGCTTTCTTATAGTTACTAGGCCTTTGCGTAGGTTTCGGAATCATGTTTTTAATTACTTTAGCTGAATCAGATGATGAACATGATCATTGAAACCTTACAAAATTTTTGCATTTACTTCTTATATTAAATAAATTACCAATAATTAATTACTCTTAAAAATACTTGTCCATTTTATTTGAAATATTTGCTTGTGGTAAGAAAGTTTCTATTAAAAAGTGTATTAATTTTATAACTTATTCCTTTCAGCAAAGTGTAAACATCTAATATTTTTTGTTATCTCTTCCCTCATTATTTCATATAATTTTTAATTTGATGAATTAAATTATCATTTTTTTTTATTAAGCAAAGTTTTAAACTAAGTTCACAAATTGATTTTTATCAAATAAAATTTATTTAATCATTTATTTATTCCTAAAATTAAATGGAAAAATTATTTTTTTGATTTTTTCTAAATTTAGAATATTTTTGAGAAATATTATTTCTGTAAATTAATAAATTTTTCAGAGTAATAATGTTTTCAAATATGTAAAGGAGGAATAGGAATTAATTTTATTGAAAAAAAAAAACAATAATTTTAAAAAATATCTATTTTATTTGTTATTTTTAAAGATATTCATTAATATTAATAAATTTTGGTTGTTTGATAATTAATTAAAAACAACTAATTATTAATTAATATTTTTTCAAACGAATGAAACGCTTTTTGTTAATGAAAATTAAGGAGTACTAAAAGTACTTGTCTTAAGATTTACCTATATTAGATAGCAACGGAGATAATACAGCAATAATAAATTTTGATTTTAATGAAAACTCAAATGAATTTCTAGAAAATTATGATAAGATAGAGTAGGAATATTAATTAGGACAAAAAAATAATGATTTGCAATTCAAAGAAACGAGCTTACTAAAATCTAAATTTGGATCTAAATTAAATTTAACTAATCAAGAAAGCAAATTAATGGATGCTATGAAGCTATCTGATGGTGATATTGAAGGTTTTTTAGAAGTGATTTCTAACAACACTACCTTTAAGGGAGAATTAATTCTTTCAGATCACAAGCTCACAAATTAAGTTATATATTTTGCAAATTTTAACAATATTTGATAAAATTATTAACATGGAATGTAGCACTCAATTAATATTTTTATAATAAATAAAGACTAGTATTAGAATAGCAAAAATATTAGAAAAAAACTCACCTTACATTACTGGTATCTCTCTCAATAATATAGAAGGATTCTCATACATATGTGGTTAAAATATTGGAGAAGCTATTAAAAAGAATATAACTTTAAGAAAGCTTCATTTACATAATGCTAGGTTAGGAACAAAAGGAGCAAAGTAATGCAAATTATTCAAAATTCAATATTAATTAAGTAATAAATATCAAATTATATTTAGTCGAGTTATTGAAGGCTTAAAGTCAAATAAAAAAATTGAAGATTATGATTTAGGATAGTTAACAAATGAAAGTTTAAGCTATTTAGTGAAGTTTATAAGCTAAGAGCACATTGTTTAAAATTTAAGCTTTTCTGAGGGTACAAAAGAAATTAATTTTATTGAGTGATATAATTTAATTTATATTAATTATTTAGATCTAGGAGAACCTTGGAAGGAAAGCACAAAGCATGAGTTTTTGAGAGCTTTAAGAGATAATTCTTATAATAAGTAATTGTAATCAATAGATATTTACAGTGAAAGATTAGAAGAAAATCAAACGTAATTTTTAATAAAATAAATTTTAAAATGAAAATTTAAAATTAAATAAAAGTTTTATTGCTGAAATTGCAATTTTGTGTTAGAATAATAGAAGATCTATGATCACTTAAAAAAATAATGAGTATAAAAGCAAAGAGTTAAATACAAGCCACTCAGAATACTATGATGGGTAAACAATATTTCATTCAAAATTAAACATAAATTAAAAACATTTTTAAATATAGAGACAACCATTCAAAAAATGCCTTCTAATTTTCTGTTAAGACTTATATGTCAAACGTTATTGAAACTTTGTTAGATGAAGGTTTGTATTATTTGGAAAAAGAAAGATCTAATATAACTAGGGATGAAAAAATATTCTAAATAAACAAATAGCATGTTAATAAGGAGATTCTTGAGGATATATTTAAAGCTGATGGATCTCTTTTAGTGCTTGCTAGGTATATGATTAACAAAATTGAAAAGAATAAAGAACTATCAGGAGAGTGAAACATTATTTCAAATAAATAATAAAAGTATCAAGAAAAATTTATAATTTATGAGATAAAACTTTATTATTTTATAAACAATATTGTAAAGAAAATAAATGATGAAATAAATAAATTTAAATATTTTTATCTTTTTTTTTAATATTTTTTTTATATTCAGTTTCACAGATATTTTTTTTTATTGTAGGTTATTTCGTTAGTTAGATTTTTTATTAAGTGAAACTATTTTTAATTGAAAAATTAATTCTTCTAAATGTATCAATTCGTACTGTAATTTGTTGTTTTATCTTCTTCTAAAAATGATAATGATTTTCTACTCCATTTTGTATCTTTAATATACTAATCAATAAAAACCATTAGGTCTTCTTTTTCCTTCTCAAGCTGCAAAGCTCTTCTTTCAGAATCAACTATTTAATTTCCTAAATTTTTAAAAAATAAAATAAGCTTCTTAAATCTTTTTTGAAAAATATTTAACTACCTAAAAAGGAAAATATTTTCTTCACTTGAGAAATTGAAGATTAGAAGTCTTTTTATAATTCTAATTATTTGGTTGAAATTTCTTCAACATAAGATTAAAGAGTCTATTTTATTATTAATTTTAAGTTTATCAATATTTGAAATAAATAGATAAAATTTTACTTAGATTTAATGTTTTATTTTCTATGTTTGAGTTTAAAGAACAGATTTATAAAGAGATTTCAAATCTTAGATTTAAGAATTTAGTTGAGAATTTTGCTATCTCTCTTATTGAATTTATCTTTAAAGATTTTAAATTAAATGAGCATCATCAGATTATTTATTTAGTTAATTTTTTATCAAAGTGCTTGATGGTGAATATACTGTAGTTTACATGACAAAAGGTTTTTAAATAGGAGATAAAGTAATGTCTATTGATGAATTACAATTTTTAAAAGAGGCAATTTACTCTTTCAAAGCAGCATTAAGAGTTTTTTCTTTAAGTAACTAGGATTTATATGACTTTAAACTTTATTCTAAATTAACTTTTTGCATAGATATTTCTTCGATTTGTTATTATAGTTCAAATATATTTTATTTTAAATTAAGAATTTCTTTTACTTCATTTTATTAGTTCATTTGATACTCATTTTTTTCACTTTAAAATTAATCTAAAATTCTTATTTGATCTTCTTTATTTTAAAAAAATAAGTCATATTTTCAAAAATATTAAAATTAACTTACATCTTGGTTTTTAAATACCACTTTTTATGTATCTTTAAATTATATTTCCACAAGGATTCTCATTATTAACTTTTATTTTCTATTTTATTTTGTTATGAATTTCAGGACTAAGTAATCCATTTGTTAGATTTAAAATACTTTTTTCACTTACACTTAAGCTCTTATTAGACCCAGAAGTGTGAAGGAAATCTAAATGAATATTTCTAGTTGGATATTTTGTTTTTCTAAATTTTTATTCTTAAAATCTGTCTTACTGTGAGGTATTTAGTTGAATTACTTTCTTCAGATTTTTATATGAGTCATTTAATGTATCTTTTTATAGTATTATTTTGCCCTTATTAGAAACATTAACATTATTGATAGGGCTTTGGATTTTTTTAAAATCACAAATCTCTGTATTGCTTACTTTGTTAGAGGTAACATTAGTCTATATTTCATTATATTAGTATTGAATTCTTTTTTGAGTATTTTAACCAAAAGACTTTTATTAATCGACTTTAAATTAATTTAAATTTATATTAGAGTTTTTCGATTCAACTTACTAAAAATCATTCTCTCTATTTTAAGTTTTGTTTCCTAATTATTCTTCTTGATTACCAAGAGATCTTGATATCCTATTGAATATTTTATTCTTTAAATATGTATTGAGAGTAAGCTTCTCTTTTTAGTTAGCATACTGCATCAGTTTCATTTTTGCTTTAGAAAAGCATAATTATCGATTCTATTTTTATAAAAGTTGTTAGCATCAAACTATTAAATATTTTATTTTACTGGTATGTAAGATTTTATAGGCTAATCTATGTAGACTAATATATCTTATAAAATTTATAAAAACTATTTCAATTCTACAAACTTTTAAGTAGAAAAATCAAGACACTATTCCTAACCTTGAGACAGATAATAAATAGAAATACAACCCTCAAATTTCAATCCTGGATAAAATCGATATCTTTAGAAATTTTTACTCTTAAATCCATATTAAATATTAGTGATTTCTCTCAAACTAACTAAATAAAATGAATTGTAAATATAGAATTTTTTAAACTTACAAATAATCAAAATTTACTTTTTGAAAAAAATGAAATGGTTTAATTTTCATTATTCCACCTCAATTCTAACTTTTCCCAATTAAACCAAACTAACTTAGCTTTGCATGAAGTCTTTTGTTTTGCACTATATTTCTAAAATTTATATTTATACTAATCTATATTTTTGATATGCTCCATCATATTTAAAGAATGTTGTTTTTAGAATTTAGTTAACTAAACAAGCAGTTTTTCAATATTAAAATTAACAAATTCTAATCTTATTGTTTGAGGAAGACTTTATTCTAAAATAAACTTATCATTCTCTACTCTAAAAACTAGGCTCTAGTTTATAGGAATCAAGTGAATAGTGGCAGAAGTCTTTTTTATAGAAATATTTTATAAATCTCAAAATACTATTTTTAAATTATAAAGTAAAATATAAAGCAAATTGATAATTTAATGTTTGAATGTAATATTTTACAATCAAATGCTAAATAAATATTATGTTTTAAGGATGGAGAATTATTCTGTACTTTTAGTTATCTCCTACTTACTTTAGTATTATCTAATAAAAATTCATTTTTTAATCTATTTTTTTATGCAAATTCTTAATGATAAAAGCAAATACAAATCAAAATCTTTGTAATTAAAATAAGCATATTTTTATATTAATTCTGCCAATTAATTTTTTAAATTCCAGTAATATCCTGAGTGCAAAGTGCAAAAAAATAAACTTTTGCAATTACCACTACAATTTCATAGATTTCAAAAAGAAAAATGACAGACACTCTAATTTTAGAAGAAATCTAGCTTTATTACTATTTAAAAAAACAAGTCTATTATTATTAAATATTTTGCAAAATTTTTTAAGTTTGAATCCAGAATTTAAAAAATATAAAAGTTGAATTTGAGAATTCAAATGGCTATTAAACAAGCTATAATAATAATAGTAATATTTAAATTAACAAAAGTATTAAAATAATTAAAAAAAATTAAATTAGCCAAACAAAATGTTCAATCTAAATATTTCAAATTAATTTCATTCAAAAATGTTTTTGAAAAAATTTTTTTTAAAAAGGATAGAAATTTGTTTTCAAATTATATCAAGATTAAAAAAATATTTAGAAGATCGAATAAAAAATTTTTACTCCTTATATTTATTTACTATTACATACTTATATAAAGATAAGAATGAAAAATACAAACCAAAAAAATAAGATTAGATATTTTTATTTTATCATTAAGAAACAATAGAAAGCATTCATTAAATTAAACTAAAATAATAATTAAAATGTTTTTAAATTTTACTGTTTTTTTTAAACTAAATAAATTAAATCACAAAAAAGAATTAGTTTAACATAAATTTCATAAAAAAAATTATTTTATTCCAAATTATCATAAATACTCAATCAATAATCTGATTCTTTTTATTGAATTCCAACATAATTACTTTTAATCAAGTCATAGTACCCATTTATTTTGAAGAAATAAGAATATTTTTCTTTATCTTTGAGCAAGAAATAAGCTACTAAGGTTATTATAGAATCAAAAACAAAAATGTCAAGAATTATTGATAAAATTGATGAAATTATAAAATCAACATTATTTTTCGTATCTATTTCATTTCCTGCAACACATAGCCCTATTCCTTCTAAGAGATAAAGAACTAGGCAAATTATGTAGAAGATCATTTTGTACTATCTTAGAGTGTAGTTCATATTGATCTGATCAACTTCAGATAAATATTTAGAGCTTGGGTAAGAATTCATAACTTCCTTATACTTTTTATGATTATAGATCTTAAATATAACTGAATGGAATGCACTACTTACTAAAATGCAAATCAAAGCTCTTACTACAACATTAAGAGTTCCCAAAAAACAATTAATAAAAAGCATCCCTAATATGTGAATAAAGAGCTAAAGGATTTTCATAGAGGATGATACTTCTTAATTATTTTATCCAATAAATATAGATAGTATAGGATGGTAGGTTAAATTTCTTCTCTTTTCTGACACAATTTAATCATTTTATATCTAAATAGATGCATAAGATACAATTATGTAAATACCTAGTTTATTAGTTTGCTTTTAAATAAATTTTTCAAATAATAAATTTTAATTACCAGAAAGGATTAGTAGTGAAAAAAGACCTATTGGATTAGGGAACCATTAACTTGATTCAGGGGCTTCTGGAGTAACTGGAATAACTACTCCGTCCTTATGATTGTTTAAAAATTCTTGTAAATTACTCCATCCATTTGCTTTCAAAATATCTAATTATGTTGGCTTTTTCTAGAGATTGTATGGAATAGATTAGACTGAAAATGTTGTAAAGTGAGTGCATGAGCAGATTATTTAAGTTGATGTTTCTGAAATAAATTAGCAACCTGTTTCTTACCATTTATTAGTATATTCTTAGAGGTAAGTACATCTGTAATACTTTTGTCCTTAAGTACCATTTACTGGATTATAGTTATAGCTTTTTGGTAGTTCAATTAATATTCCTTAGTCAAATGATGAAATATCTATTATATTTCCTAATCCATCAATCAAGCTCATAGAAACAAACTATGATGTAGAGAATTAGCCATAGCTTGTGTACTAATTGAATATATTATATTTTTACTGAATAGCTACAAAATACATTACAGTAGAATTACTTTATAATTAAGAGACAGGGATTTAGTAAGTTGAATTGCTTAGTTAGGATTTTATAGTAAATACATTATTGTTACCCCCAGGTAAGACTTAATTATTCAAATATATTACTTCTAATTTTGAAAATAAACCATCTTCGAAATAGCTTTTTTATCCTGCAAGATGTTAGGCTTGTTAAAATATATTTTATTCATACATAGAAACAAGCTTATCTATGTTTGCTTTATCTATAATAGAGAGTGCTGAAGTACTAAACATACTTCTCAAAATATTCTAAATAATGTCTTGAATTATTGGAAAAGTAGTCGTATTGAGCTGTATTTAAGTTGTTCCTTGTTATAGAATATAAAAGAAAACGCTACTTAGAACTCTCAAATCCATTAGAGATAGAATACCTTTTGCAATACTTAAATTATGGATTATACTTAATTTAAGTAAATTTTATTAAATATCATTGGTTTAAGAAGTCATCAATGTAGAAGAAGTAACAGAACTTATCAAATTCTTTATGCTATTGAACTCTGCAGTGGTATACTCACAGTTATCTCCATAGTAATTTTTATTGCAAATACATTTTCTTATATAAGTGTTAGAGTCACCACATATTCCTTAATTGCTGCAAAAGAAAGATTAATTGCAAGTATTTTGATAGTTACCATTTAAAGAATCAAATACATCAAAAAAGCTTTAGAATACTATCAAACTCTATATATTTAATTTAATAAAATTGTTATTAAAATTTTTTGAACAAAAAAAAACTATTTTTATTGTACTTAATAATTTTTTTTAAATGTAATAATCTTTTTTTACCTTTTAAGTTGTTTAGAAATCTGATAAGTAAGACTAATAAAACAAATTTGTTAAATAATTAATATCATCTAATGAACTAAATACGAACTTAGAAGATGTTACTGTTGCGTTTATTTAAGAAATTGTTTTCTATTTTGTTATTTGCCCTTAAGTAGCTATTTAGGTTGATGATGTTACTGATACTTATGCACTTCCTGTGTAAGCGATAACTTAAGGAATATAAGATATAGCTTGTAATTAATTTTAAAGCAAATATGTAACTTGTATTGGCTGAGAATCACTCAATTATTGTGCCACAAGAATACTTACTAAGTTCGTCTATGAATTGATCAAAACAATATCAAACATAAGTTTCTGTCCACTATCAGTTGTTTAAAATCCAGTAATAGTAAATTAGTATGCTTAGACTGTAGTATCTAATTTATACTATTAGTCAAGTTTTTAAACACTCAATTAACCTAATTGATAAAATAATTAAACTTTAATTTTAAAAGGAAAAACATTACCTTTTTAAATTAAAGATGAAGTTTTAAACGATAATAACTTATCACAAACTTCGCTTGAGCCTGTTAAAGTTCCATGAAGAGATAGCTAATATTCAGTTCCAGCCTATAAAGAATTTGGTTACAAGATTAAAACCTTCTGTGTGTTAAAAACTCCACTTTAAATTCCTTATTAGTTCACAGTAAAGACTTATTGACCTTAAGGCTAGGTAGTAAGAGTCCATACCATAGTAGCGATAGGCTGTGTAGTTGCCAAATATCCCTAGAATGAGAGAGATTTAGTAGGGTCTAGAAGCAATGAGGATTAGAGATTGTTGATTTAGCAAGAAATGTTATTTGATTTAATGCATGTATTACTGCTAGTGCTTCCAATATATCCATTAGGACAAGACTTCAAGCAGCTATTTCCAAATAAAAATAAAGGAGAAGCACAACTTATGCAATTTTAGGTACATAAAACACATTCATTTAATATTATTGATTGATTTTAAGAATTCTAAGATGAAGCAGGTATATAACCAGCAGGACAAACTTTAAAACATCTTGTTTTAAATTCACCACTCTCATAAAAATTAGTAAAATAGTAGTTTTAATCGCATAAGCTACAATTAGAACTAGACTATGTACAAATTAGGCATCCTTAATCACAAGGAGAGCAATTCTAAAAATATTGTTTCAATTTTTAAATATATAAAAATTACAAAAATTAATTTACATTATTTTTATCTAAAAAGTATGAACCTATACATTACGTTGGATCTACACAAATTCCTTCTTTCACAACTTTCTATGAATCTAAACAAGAAAGACAGTCAAATTAGTAAGGTCCATCACAGGTTGAGCATGAAGAATCACATTTTTAACATTACTAGGTGATTTAATTTCCAAACATATTATCAGGACATTTGAGAGTACATGTGGATTAAACTTGAAAAGCTCCTTTTGAGCATTTTTAGCATGTAGTTAAATTATCGCACTATGCACAATATTATGAGCAAGGGCTACAATCATTTCCTTTGGAAAAATACCCTTCATTACACTTAGTACATGAATTAATATTAACTTAGCAAGTTAAGCACTTATCAGCACATTTAATGCAATTAGCTGATTTTGAGACATCACCGAAATATCCATCAGGGCAAGTTTAATAGCAAGCCTACTGATAAAAAAAATAGCCTTTATTTGAATCGCATTTGTTACAAATTTGTGAGTTAGTGCAATCTATGCAACCTGGAGTACATGCTTTAGTTTAAAATTAAATAATTATTAAAAAATTTGTATTAAAATAGTTAGTTGATTACGTTAACAAGAGTGATTTTACAAATAAAATCCTTAACTACATGAATTGCATTAGTTGTTTTTAGGATTAAAACAAGTTGCACATTTTGGATCACATGCTAATTAATTCATAGAAAAATTATTTATTTTTAAAGTTTGATAAAGAAATTTTACGTTTGCAAGTATTTGTTAGATCATCTCCATAAAATCCATCAGGACATTTTTTTGTTGCAACACATTATTTACTTTGAGTTAAATAAAAACCTGGATTACAAGCTGAGCAAGATGCTGGAGTTGAATCAATACACTTAGAACATGAACTAAAGCATTCTTATTTTCAAAAAATTTTAAATTCAAAAAAAGAAAGAAAATTAATTAATTACATTCACAAATTTAGACCTATTCTTTTAAGGTTGCAAAATATCCAGAATCACAAGATAAAACACATTTCGAAGGAGCTTAAAAGTAATATTAAGTGCCAGGCTCACAAGATATGCAATTTGTAGTACTATTTAAACATTTTAAACATCCAGTAGCACAAGGCTAACATATCCCTTCGCTTACATCAGGAATCCTATACAAATCTAAGCAATCTTATTATGTGACACATTTGTTATTAAGAGCAAAAAGTCCCAATTTACAAGCTGTACAAGATGTTGAAGTACCTTTACACAAATAACAACTATCATCACATTCTTTATTTTAGATTAAATTTATGTTTTAATTTACTTAGTTTTCAAATTAAAATATTTTACTTTCACATTTAGATTCTGTTTTATTATCTGCAGTCTAATATTATAGATCAAAGTAGCCATTTCCACAATTATCTGATGCAGAAATACAGTTATTATTCTTTAACTTTTAGCCTGGTTTACAGCTTGTACAATTTGTTGATGTAAGTGAACAAGACTTACATATAGGATTGCAAGCTTTAGATAAAAATATTTATTGAAAAAGAGTGATTAAAAATTAATTTACTTTGGCACTTTAAAGTAGTTCTATCTCCATAGTAACCTTCACCACATCCATTTTAGTCAACACAAGTCTATGGGTTAGTATTGATTGTTTTAAGGAAAAATCCATTGTAACAAGAAGTGCAGTTATCAATAGTACCTGAACATGTCAAACATGGTTATGAACAAGATTTACATATGTATGGATTCTAATTATCTCCTTATTTAATGTAACCATCCAAGCATACCTAAGAGCACTATCCAGAACTTGCATTTGGATTTGTTATCTATAGATAATATTAAACTCCTTGATAAAATGTACAGCTGGTACAGTCCAATTAGCTGGCCGAATTGCAGTTAGAGCAATAAGGATGACATTCAGTACAAATATTTCCAACAAGGTTATTAAAATATCCTATAATATGTTATTAATCTACTTAATCAGGGGAAGCCAAAGATGAACACTTATCTGTACAAGTTAATGAATTTTAATTAGCAACAACTGGCCCTCTAAAATAATTAGGGGCACAACTTGTACAGCCATCACTAGTTTAACAAGATGAACATTATTTTGGACATTCTATAAGTTTAAAAATTAAATTAACATTAAATATTTCAATTAAAATATTTATTTTACTTTGACATTATTTTGGAGATGTTTATGAATTAAGAAAATATCCTGTGCTACAACTTAGAACACAAGAAAAAATAGATGTATTGCTTTAATCAAATATTTAAATTGTAGCTCCAGCTTAGCAACTATCCTTGCAATCATTTATAGTTCCAGACACACATTCCTTACAAGTTTGATAACACTTATCACATGTGTTTGTACTACTATTTTAAAAATATCCAGATGGACAAGTACCTCCACACTTTTTCTGTTATCTGTCTAAAAATGAAGTTGAAGGACAAGATGTACATTAACTTCCATCAGGTGTAGTTAAAGTAATAGAATAGGATAAACAACCTTAACAGTTTGGACTACACTCTTATTATTGTTAAAAAACAAAAATAAATATATTTTATATCTTATTAAAATCCCTAAGCTAAATTTACTTCTACAGCTAGTGTAAGTATCAGTTGATTATGGTAATTTATTAAAATAGTATCCAGTTTAGCACTAATCAGAAATATAAATTTCTGAAGCATCTTCATTTAAGAAAGTGTGTAAATTATCAGCAGATGTACAATTTTAATATGTATTTCCATTGCATAAAGTACAACCAGTGGGACAAGCTACAATATTTTAAAAAATATTTAGAATCAAAATAATTCATTAAAAGAAAAAAGCTACAAGAGCATTATTTTTGAGAAGAATTAACATAAAATCCTATTTAACTTATTATACCTATTTGATAAAAACATTTTTTTATAAAAACAAGAGCTTGTTTTTCTATAAATAAGAATAACTTGAAATTGGTAAGTTTGTAATGGTATCATCAGAATTCAAAGATGCATAATTAATACAATCAATAGAGCATAACGTTATTTGGTTATTATTTCCATCTATAGAATCAAGTTAATTGTAAGATGTTATACATTGCAAGCAATTCCCTTTAGAATTTTAACATGTAACACACAATTTGTCTGAACATTATTCACATTTTTAGGTAGAAGTATTACCAAAATATCCTGCTCTACACTATGTTACACAAGAGTAAACAGAATTAAGTGTATCCTAAAAAATTTAGAATTCTATTCCATTGCTGTTAACAATTTTATCCTTGCAAACAGAGCAAGTGTATTGTTATTAAAGATTAAGACTGCATGCTAAACAGTTGTCATCGCATTCTAAATATTATTATTTTTATAAACCTTTCTTTTGGGCATAAAATTAAAAATTATTTTACTTGAGCATTTCTTAATTGGCTATTACTCAGCATATTAACCATATTCACACTAATCGGTACAAGTTCCTGTAATACTAAGGTATTTACTTGAACACTAAGTACATCCGTTAGTATCACATGATGTACAATCGCTATCAAATGTTTAGCAGGGAACACATGATTAATTCATTAGAGTATAATTAGAAACACACTTTGTACAAACTTATAAACTAGTACAAGAAGAACAATTAGGAGGACACTCTTTTTATTTTAATTAAAACAAATGAACTAAATATTCTCACTTTCTTTTAAAAAGTTAAAATAAAAATTCCTATGAGAGAATTAAAGTTTTTTTGGAGCAAGCTAACAAATAGTTAATTTGTTAAAAATATTTTTAATGATAGCTACTTTATTAAAACAATTATTGAAACCAAAGAATAAGACTTATTTTGTACTTATATTAAATTTCTCAAAATTAGTATATTATAAAATATAATTACATGTGCATTGAGTCTTTAATGTAGAAACTTAAGCAGGAAATTAACTGGAATTACATGTTACACAATTATCTGGAGTAAACTAGCATTATTAGCAATTTACATTATCTGTACAGGGAATCACATTTAATATTGCATTTTAGCAAAATAGAGAAGCCTTAATTTATGGGAGATATTGATTACCACAAGTGCTTGTACAAAATGAGTTAGTATTTGTATTTTCTGATACATACTTTGATTATTCTTTGCAAAAAATACAATACCTTGCAAAAGGGAAATTAGAATTTGCACTATTAGATATTGGTGTGTTAATATCCATAAAAGTATATTAACAATCATCAGAATCTCTTATAAATATTCCTCCTTTAGATAAAAATATATTAAACACTAAAATATTAGTTTATGCATTTCCGAAATACAAATAATATGCATTATTTGTAATATCTATTGGTTGTGATAGAGGAACCCATTAAAAATCATTGTAACTTACATCATTTATGAAATTTCTTTCTATTGTTAAATAGTATTTAACCATTAAAACAGTATTTCCTAGTGCTTTATACAAGAATAAAAATAAATTGTAAGATGTATTTTTAATTAATGTTTCCTTAACATTTTAGCTAGAAAAAACATAAGTAAACCCATTAAAAGTTATTCTTAAATTAGTGCTTAAAACATCTATTACAATTCTGTTGCTGTTTATGGGGTTAGTCTTTATTTTATATTAAATGAGGATTAAATATGTATTTTTAATTATTTTCTATTACTGGAATCATCTATAAAAGAATTTATGATAAAGGCCAATCTTCTGGAGTAGAGAAAGAAAATTAAATAAAAGTAAATCCATCAATTAGGAAACTGTTGATATTTTAACTTGACTCATAATTTGTAAAATTATATGTAGTAGGTTTTTTTATTGAAACTCCTAGTTGATTGTTTATCTTTAATTTATTAACTTAAAATAAAAATTATTTTTATTAATTTTAGTAAATTTACTGAAAGGTATTCTCTATAAATTTATGTAAATTTTCCAATCATTAATAATCTGTTTATCATATTTGTGTCTTCATAATATGAATTAACATAAACTCTAGGAATACTTATTTGTCCAAACCAATTTGCAAAAGATGGCCTTAAAACTCCTCCTAAAAATACAGTGAAATTAGGGCTCAAATTATTGTTGGCAGTATTTCCTGTTAGTACTGAAGAAAAACTTTAAGTATTTGGTGAAGAAATTGAAGGAGAATAGACATAGCAAGAAGTTTTAAAAGTATTTAAATTTAATCCATGATAAATAAAGAACCAATTAGATCCATCAACAACCTATTATTAATTAAAAAACAGATATCATTTGAAGTATAATAGCCTCTAATTTTGAAAGTAAATTGTATTTAAAAATCGAATTAAATTTTATACTGGAAAATTTCCTTGAAAGCATTGAGTGTTTGATGCTATTACAAATGTTTCAAATGTTATCTGTAACCCATTTGTCGTATTTTAGGCACTCAATAAGAGTCTCACATTTCTTGAATCAGAATAATCAATATTTCCGTTTCTAAATAAAAATGATGAAATTAAAAATTAATAATTTATATTTTTTAAATCATTTAAGTAGAAAATTATATTATAAATATTCTCTGATTTGTTTATTTTAATATTTAATATAATTACAAGCTTGAGCTAACAAGATAAAGAGGAATTTTCCTGCCCTGATAAATACTAGTTGGCGTTATTCTAACCCACATTGTCATAGAAACAGACTAGTAAGTTGCTTTAAAATTGTTGATCTAATACTATGTAAACTACATAGGTGTAGTAATATTTTAAAAGCTAATAATTTATTTGGGGTCTGGAGCAAGTTCTGTATAATTAGCCTAGTATAGGGAGGTAAAGTCTATTTTAAATATTTATAATCTGGCATTTTTAAGAATGTAAATTTAAATACCTTGACAATTAGCTAAAAATATAAAATAGTAAATAAATATTTAAAACTATTTAATCATTTCTTTATAGTATTATCTCTCAATTTAGCTTCCTTGCTTTTATTATCAGTCTCTAAATAAGAATGTAAATTCTATTTTCTATTATATAAGATGTATTTGCTAATCTAGTAAGAAATAACAATAGAAGTTTTATTTAACTTTTGATTTTTCTGAAATACAAAAAATTAATTTGAAGTTATTCAATAATTTAAAATTAAGATAGTGAGTGGTATTGTGAAAACAGCTATCCAATTTATTAAGCTAAAAAATATTTAAATAAGTTGAGTGAAAAATAGAATATATGATTTTATATTATAAACTATGCTATTTGATTAATAATATGTTTTAAAAATTACATTATTTTTTACTTTCAATTTAATATTTAAAATCTGTAAAAAATAAAAATATTTTACATTTATTTTATTTCCTTCCTTAATTATTTTTAAGATATGATATGATTTGTTTTTTTTATTTTGATTTGAGGTCTCCTTTCTAAAATAGAATTTATTAAAAGTATTCAAAATTTATTTAAATACTTTATTTTTTTAATTTTGAAATTATCCTTGAACTTTAATAATATCTAATTTCCTTAACATAATTTCTTAGTTTTTTTTAAAAGAAATACACCATTTACTATTACTAATATTACTAATGATATTTATAAAAAAAGATAGTCTAAAGATAGATAACTGACTAAATTAAATTTTATTTATTATTAATGCTAATTATCCATAGATTAAATATTGAACTAAATAAAATTTATCTAGAAGTAAAAAAAGTGCAGCTAATTTAAATATTGCTTTACTCACTGATTATTTATAATATCTTTAATCTTTACAAAAAATAAGAATGCTAATTTTTAATTAATTTAGATAAGTATTTTTTATAATATTTTGTTTTTTTGGAGAGAATTAATTGAAAAACGAAATAAGTTTTTTAATATAAAAATAAATAATGTCAAGATTAAAGGATATTGATAATAAATATGTTTCTACATCTGTTTTGTAAAAATAGTTAATCTTTTTAAAGGCTTTGGATGAAATAAGAAACAGATAAAATATTTATTTATATATTTCATTGAATAAATATCTAAATAGAAAAATAAAATTTCTTATACATTTTTATAAAATAAAGAAACAAGTGTGTTAGTTAATAAGTAAGTGTAAGTTTTCTAAATTAGAACAATGATAGAACACCTATAAATACTAAACATACTTTCCTAATCAAATAAAATTAAATTTAGATCTTACTTTTTCTTCTTATTCAAAGGTTTTTCTCAAATTTGACATAAACAAATTTGCATAGTTTTGAGGCAAAATGAAAGACTTTTTGGATAGTTTTCTTTTTATTTGACCATCAAATGGAATCATTTATAATTAAAAAATTTAATTTTTATGAATTTTAACAAGAGCTAGCTTAATAAATTTTTTATTTTCATAACTCTATTAAAATACAATTTTTGATCGCTAAGATGCTTGGATTTTTTATATTGAATATATTCTTTTTTTTTCTCAATTTTGCTTATATTAATTATGTGTGAATAATATTGGATACAAAATACCCAATTTTGATTGAATTATTATGCAATATTAAAATTTTATTAGAAATCTAAGATTTAAATGTGACCCACCACTACGCGTACAATTAATAAATCTTATAAAAAATTAAAATCGTATCTATAAAAAATACAACAAAATATCTTAAAAAAGCATATCTAATTAGGAAGATGACTTATCACTTTACCAACGAATTCCACGAACTCGATAAGAAATTATATCAAGAATACTTAAGCAAGTTTTTCAATAAGTTCAATAGACACATCGCTTACGGAACTGCTGGATTCAGAGATGACGCTTAATACCTAGAACACGTATCAATTTATTTTAATACCAAATTAAATACACCTTAGAAATATTCTACCTAATATTACAAAAAATCTTATAAATAATCATTTTAAAGATTTCTTTTAACTATTTTAGGTCTGCTTAAGAGTTGGTGTTTTCATGGGTCTCTTTGCTAAGGTTGACAATCACAAGATTCTTGGTAATTTCTTTATGACCTCTTTGAATCTTCTTTTGTTTTACATTCATCATATACCTATCTCATCAGTAAACCCGCTTAAATAAAAGTCCTTGTAATTTAAAACCCTTATTGGGTTTTTCCTCATTTTAAATTAACAAATAGATATGCAAATAAAATAGCAAACAAGGAATTACTGATGGAAATATAATATCAGAATCAAAATATTTTTGAAAATGAATCCTCAATAAATATCTCTTAATTTAATTAGGTATCTAAATTACTGCTAGTCACAACCCTATTAGAGATAATGGTATTAAGGTATCTGACTTTGATGGTAGTATGATTAGACCTGTATTAGAAAAGCAAATTGAAATTTTCGTTCTTGATCCCAATCTTGATAACGCTGTTGCCGAATTAGTTAAACTTTTATCTACAATCAAGGGATTTGATCACAAAAACTAAGGTATGGTCTTTGTTGGTTAAGATACTCGTCCCAGCTGCCCTAAATTAGTCCATTTAATTGAGTAAATTAGTTTTCAATGATTTAATAAGCTAATTAAGCATAATAGTTGACCAATTTTACCTTTATTAACTGATAATTTTTATATATAGATAAGGTTTAAAGTCTGTAGGAGCTCTTGTTAGAAAAACCGGTGAAGTTACCACTCCTATGTTGCACCACAACGTCTGGTTCTTCAACTACTTCCCTCACAACTTATCTAGATCCTCATGGACTGAATAATTCACTGCAAGTTACTACAACACTTATTGGACATTCTTTGATGAATACATGACAGAGTTAGGATTCAAGAAGAAAAATGATGAACATATCCTTTTAGATCTTTCAAATGGTGTAGGTGGTGTTCGTATTGGTCCCTTCAAAGAAGCCCTCCAAAAATACTACAATTTGGATATTATTAATGATACTCAACATAATTTGTTGAACGAATAATGTGGTGCTGAATTCGTACACAAGGCTCAAGACTACCCTGTTCACTCCGTTGAAAAGATTAAATCTTATCCTGATATCTCTAAGGTTAGAGTTGTCAGCTACGATGGTGACTCTGATAGAATTGTCTATTTGTAAATAATTTTAAAAAAATAAATTTGAATACTCATTGATATTCAATACATTAATTAAGTATGATAAAAGTTAAATTAAGAAAAATTATAACTAAGCAACTTTAAGATATCAGAAATGCATTTTATCAAATTAAATGAGGATTTAATTAATATTTTTTTCTATTAAACAGCTTGCCTAGATCTGATTTCAAGCAAATTGATTTGTTGGATGGTGACAAAATGATTTCTCTCTTTGCTTTATACTTCAAGAAAGCTTTAGAATCACTCTAAACTAAAGTTCAAGCAGTCAATAAAACTGGACTTTTAAATGTTGATTTGAATCTTAATGAATGGGTAATTGGTATGGTCTAAACTCCTTATGCTAATGGTTCTTCTACTATCTATTTAAGAGATTAACTTAAGTTGACCACTTTCTTCTCACCCAATGGTGTTAAGAACCTCCACCCTAATGCCCATAAGTACGATATTGGTATTTACTGTGAATCTAATGGTCATGGTACCTTCTTAGTCAAGGAAAAGAGAACTGCTGAACTCGAAAAGTTCTATAATTTAAAGCTTAAGGATTTCTAGGGCACTGCAGAAAATTTATAAGTTTTGAAAGAATTCCTTCATGAAGCAAAGCAATTATACAGATTCATCAGAATTTAAAACTAAGTAAACATTTTAATGATAAAATATATTGTTTAATTTTTAAATTAATTAAAAAAAGTGTGTTGGTGATTCTATTACTAATATGTTATGTATTGAAGCTGTTTTAGCTTCCTTGAACATGACTGGATAAGATTACTTAAATTTATACACTGACTTAAAATGCAAAAACAGTAAGGTCACCATCAGAGATAAGAGCAAACTTAAGATGTCTTATGCTGAAGAAGTCGTCTTAGAGCCTAAGGAAATATAGGATAAAATTAATGCTATTCTTGCTAAGCATCCTGGTTCTAGAGCTTTCATCAGACCTTCTGGTACTGAAGATATTGTTCGTATTTATGCTGAATCCAGTGATTCTGCTTAAGTTGATACTGTTAGCAATGAAATCAAAGAAATGATTCTTGCTGATAAGAATGTCAATTGATTGACACTAATAAATATTTTAAAATAATATGATAATTATTTGTAATAATACACATTTAATTTTAATTATTGTATTCTAATATCTTTTTTATTTTTATTAATTGAAGATCCTTCATACTAAAATTCCTTAATTTTTTATTATAAAAATTACATGATATCTGTCTTTTTCAAACAAAATTAATAAAGTTTTAAATTAAAAATTACATTTTTTTTACTCTCTTTCAATTAATTAAGTAATTCTTTCATCTTTCTTATCTTTCTTGATTTTTAAATGAAATTTCTAAAAAATTTTTTTGTTTTTTGTTGATTTTTTAGATAGCAAAAATTATTTTAAGTTTTTCTATCAATTTTAAATAGATTTCTTAAATACAAAAGAAGAGTTATTTTATTTAAAAAATAATACTTTTTAGATTTATTTTAAAAAATAGAATGTATTGTATGTAAATAGAATGAAATTTACTGTCAAATTATGTTTAAAATAAATTAGTTAAAGATCTAGGATAATTAAAGTTATTTTACTTCTATTTATAATTACTTTAAGAAAGAAATATAAATTATTAATATTTACCTTTCAATATTCCAAAATTAGAGTTAGCATATTAAAAATAGTTGAAATAGGTTTTTTGTAAAATGATCAAATGAATGTGTTGGCTATTTAGTAAAATATTTCCTCTATCTTTGGAATTTAAAATTTGATTTAATGATAAAAATAGAAATCGAAAAGATAATATTTATACTTCAAATGACAATGCTCTATGGAATTGATTAGGATTTAAAATTATAGGAATGAAATATGTTCAATATTATACACACAAATCAAATACAAAAGAAAAATATGCAGGTTATTATTTTTTTGTTTACAAAATCTACTTATTAACTACTTTTGCTTTTTATTACAATACACACACTAAATAAGAATCTAAAATATTTAAAGTTTCAAAGGTGGGGTCTATGCGTATTTTTTAATTAGAGTAATTAGGTTGCGATAAGGTATTTAATTATAAAAGTATTTATTTTCACATTCAAGACAGAAAATCCAATAAATTTTATGGAAATTTATTAGTCACTTCCTAGATTATGGATGACTCAATTCGTAGATTTATAAATAAATAAATTATTGAAATCAAATATCTAAGTGGGAAATATGGTTGTGTTTTGCAATATGCAGAAGGAATTGCTTTATTGATAATAGAAAATGATAAATATTAATAAAGCTGTAAGATAAATTTATTTAAGGTTTTTACTCTTCAAATTTTTAAAATTTAACATTTCCAAAGAATAAATTCCAGATAAAATAAACATTTTACTTGATTTATCTTACTTACTTACCTTCTGAAATTTACTAGAAAAAAAATTAATTGAGACAAAAGCATGCATAGATTTCTTATAATAATTACAAAATAATTTAATAACTTTCTAAAGGTATTAGTGGAGGTATCAAGTATTAGTACTAGATTAATACAGAAGACTAATATATAAATTTGACAAGTAAAAATGGAAAATGTTTATATACATCAGCTTACCTCATAACAAATAAATTAAATTTTTTTAGCATGTGTATCTAATATTCTTAAAATTATGCTAAAAATATATTTCATGTTAGAAAGGAGGTGTAAAGATAGTTATTGAATATTAAAAAGGTTTTTTAAATCGAATTTTTTATTACTTTATTCTTTAAACAATAACAAACTTTTTGTAAAAGAATTACTTCTTAAAAAAATTAAGGGAATTTAAATTTATGGTTAGCATTAGAGATAATTTAAGTTACTCAAGCTTCTTTAAGAATATAAACTCATTCCTTTAGCTTAACAAATGTAAATACCTAAATAAGTTACAAATTTGATTTGGCATATGAATTTCCTTATTCCACAAAAATTTTTCATTAAAATCTTTCGAATTATTCAAAATAAAAATATCTAAATTAACTATTTTTGTTTTGATGGGAAAATAACAGAATAAAATTACTTCTATAAGTTTAAATTTATTCTTTTGAACGAATTGAACATTTTCAGAAATAACTTTCTGTAAAAGTGTTAAATGGGCATTTAGAAATAAATAAAGTTTTATAAAAAATCAAGAAGCCACCTTGTTACTTGCTAAAAATAAATTTGATGGTATTTAATTAAATATTTTTCACTAATAATCTTGAATACTTATAATAATTAATCATATTATAAAATTTAAAAATGACTTGAATTTAGATTTTAAAAATGATAAAAAAAGTTAATTTAGTCTTCATATTATCTTTACAAGAAAATTTTTAATTTACAGAAAAAGATGATATGTTACAAAGAAGAAATTTTTAGATTGGCA
This sequence comes from Tetrahymena elliotti 4EA, assembly GCA_000231825.2. Classification (NCBI taxonomy): domain Eukaryota; phylum Ciliophora; class Oligohymenophorea; order Hymenostomatida; family Tetrahymenidae; genus Tetrahymena; species Tetrahymena elliotti. Next base: position 1,130,454 of record JH720303.1, on the reverse strand, counting down.
AATAGAAATTAAAAGAAATTTTTAATGAACTAAAATTTGCTTAATAATATGTAAAGTTTTTCTGAGGTAGTGGCTAGAAAGAAGTGATCTACTTAAAATCTTAACAATTTTATAATTTTAAAATAATTAATTAATTGAATCTTCCTGTTATTTTTGTAAATTTTTTTCTAAATTAAAAATTAGATACCATGTTTAAAAAATGAAATAATCCTTTTTTTCATGAAAAAGTATTCTAATAATTATTTTAATTTCTTGTTTAGAAGTATTATTTATGTTTTTAAAATAGAAATTTCTATGTATTATAACGTGTGATGCATGCATACGCCTTAATTACTTTTAGTATGATTAAATATGAATGTACTAAATGTAAAAGTACGATTTTAAGATATAAAAGAATCTGCCTCTTTTTATGTACTCTGAATGTAATAAGATTTTCTTGGAAATATAGATTTAATATTGTAAGAAAGTTAAATGCTTAATTGCTGTAAATTTATATTTTACAAAATTAAAATAGAACCAATATCAGAGGACATTCTTTATATCCTAAATAAAATAATACTTAAATTAAGATTTATATGTTCTTAAGGAACAATCATGAGGCAGTTTGATTACAATAAAAACAAACTATCAAGTAAAAAATTTAACTTTTAAAAATGTTGATGAAAAACAATTATTTATAGGTCTTGCTAATTTTTAAAAAATAAATTGGGGAAAACAATACCGAATTATCAAAGAATTATAGTAATCACAATTCTTTACATTTCAGATAAAAATTAACTAAAGTAAAGTCAAGAGCTAGATTAAAAGAAGATAGTGGGAAGGATTCGCTTGAATTTATTTTTAGATTTAAGACACATAAGAGTTTAGTACTTGAAGAGTTCCAAACCATGTATATACAAAAGAATTGCTCTATAAATAAATTTTAAGATACATAAGACTTTTTTAAAGTCTCAATGCGAAATCCAAAGATCAATTATTCTTTTTCTATGGAGTTATTCATTCAATTTATTAATCTAGTTGAAAGATGTAATGGCAATCATTTTCAATATAAGTTAGCTAAAATTTATCTAGCTTTTTATTTATGACAAGCTATTTTGAAATTAAACTGATAAGATGTGTAAGTTACTTGTTAGTAAACAGTAGAGAATAAAAAAAGTGAATATAATAAATTTCTATTGCTCTAAATTTTGAAAATTATGAAAAAGAAATGTTTTTAGTCCATTATTGAAAAATGGAAATCAGGTTTAATTTGATAGATTTTATTTCTTTAAAAAAATAGAGAAGCAAAAATGAAATACACCAAAACAATTTATTTGTTTTTTTTTTTCTTGATCTTTAGAATTTACAAATTATTTGATTAAAAATGATTATCTATGGACAAAAAAAGATTGCGAGAGTATATAATTTGATTGCAACTTTATTTAAGCCTACCCTTTTAATTTCAGGAGGGGAAATTAGAGTTAGCAAGGGGGGGAAAAAGTAAGCTGGTATAATATAAAAGAGGATTATACAGTAGAGTTTTTAAAAAGGAAGAAATAAAACAATTCTAGAATTTATGTGAAAGAAAGATGATGGATTTGTCAATTTTGGGTTTTACTCTTTTGATAAAAAAATAGGAATAAATGGTGGAAAAAAAGGGAAGGAATCTGAGTTGTAAGAGAGATAAATTAGAATCAAAAGAATTATTTTGACTAATTGATTAGACATTGTGTTTAAAAAGATAAAAAATTAGTAAATCAGAGTATAATTTCCTATAGATGCTCAGAAAGAGAGAGGAGAGGATAATTATTATTTGTTAAAGCAAATAATCTTTTTAAAATATGCGAAATGAAGTAAGCCTAACAAATTTAAAGCAAAAATAATTATTTAAAAACCAAATATTACTTTTTGTCTTTTGTTAATTAGATTTTTTAGTTGTGCATTCAGATGTATTTTTTTGTGGAGAAATTAAAAATATATGCAAAAAGAAGCATAAAAGATGGAAAATTAAATATAAAATCCGATTATGCACTATCAATCTTAATCTTTTCTTTATTAGCATATATATCTAATTCTTATAGTAATCTATTGTCGTTTAGATTGAATTTTGATTCTTTTATTAAATTTGAGTAAATTACACTATTAAAATATAAGAGCAGCATCTGCTTTTATCTTTTAAAAAGGCAACTTTTGGCATCAAATGAGTATTCAAATCAAATTTGTGAGTTAGTGCATAAAAAAGAAGAAGGAAGAAAAATTTTCAAAGTACCTCACCCTTTGCTTTTTAGAATTATTGAATATAAAGCCTATAAGATAAGAAAAGGTAAGAAGAGATAGATAAATGATAAAAATTCTTTTCATTAAATTTTTGCTTTTTTAAGAATAATTAATGATAACTATGAATTTGGTTAATAAGCTTTTTGCCTAAAATGAGCTATAAGCATTCATTTTGTGTATTGTCAAAAATCAATTTTTGCATGAGAAAGGGAATAAGTAATAAATAACTCAATCAAAAAAAATAAACTCCAACAAAAAGAAAAGAAACAAGAAAAAATAGAAAAAAGGAGGAAACAAATTTTACATTAACAATACTTCATTTTATCTCATTCAAAATAAATCGAAAGTATAACAATCCCAAATAGTTTTCAACTTCAAATCACAAGATAACAAACTAGCTAGAAAGCAGCAATCATAGTACTTTAATATAAAACTAGCGATTTTACACCTCATTATTTCTTTAAAACTTATTTTATCTCTATTTTTGGCAAAAGTATTTCTAAGTAAAAAAATTCAGATGTCTACTGAGAATCATCACAATATGTAAATGATGTAAAATCCTGAGGATTTACATCAAAACAAGTTATAACATTAAATTTTGATGTAGCAATAGCACATTTCTATCCCATAAGGTGGCTTACCTATGGCGGAATCTGCTTAATAAAGAGGAGTTGATAATTAATAGCATAATTTATAAGGCAACTAGCAGTTTTTACAAGGCATATCAACTTCATCTTCCCCTACTTTTCCTGTCAATGGAGAATAAGATAATCAACATAAATAAGCTATTTTAGAAAAGCAAGGATAATAAAATGTAGAAAATACCAATAACATCCATAACCCAGCAGCAATTTAGTCAAATACAAAGATAGAAATCAACTCTCTCCACTAATAGTAATCACACCTACAATCAGAGTCATAAGATTTATCTGATGAAAATGATGGCGAAAACGATGACGATGATAATGAGAATGATGACTAAGCTGGGGGAGAAGATGGTGGAGATGATGAAACAGGAAAGGGATCTGGTGGAAATAAAAAGAAATATTAAGTAATTTCATAAGAAATCCGTGAAAAGTTTATCCAAAAAGTTATTACTAAGCAAGTAACAATTAAGGAGGCTGCCAAAGAATTTGGATTAAAGTTCTCAACTTCTAAAGCCATCCTCTAAACTTACAAGAAGGAAGGTCGTATTGGTAAAAAGAAAACCCGTTAACGTAAGCCTCGTTTAGTAAAGAAGATGATTATGAATCCTGATCCTTTAAATCCTTCTTAAGTCATCCAGTAAGTCTTTTATACTACCGAATCTTCAGTGATGGCAGCTAAAAATTAATCTCAAGCTTAAAATTTAGTAAACCCTAATACAGTAGTCAACACTGCATTGCTTGGTTAACCCAATTTATCTTAATATATCATTAAAAACAATAATATAACTAATATACCTGTTTAAAATTATGGAGCTAATCCATAATCTTTACTTGAAGTATAGTACTTTAAGTCAAATATGTTTAATAATACCCTCTATCCTGGACAATAATAGTCTTCAGCTTAGCAAAGCTAATAACAGTAATTCAACTTATAACACAATAACTTGCTTAATTAATAAAATTAGTCTTAGCTTCAATCACAATCTAATTAAATAGCTTAGTAAAATGCCTTCCAAGCTGCTTTGACTCCATAAGTTGGCTCTGCCATTGGAAATAATGATTTAATTAATAATTTTATGCTTAACAATTTCTCAATGGTAGGAAATACTAATTAACAACCTTAAGCTCAGTAAGGCTAATAATCTTAGATTTAATAGTAATAATAATAAAGTCAATCACCCACTTAATTAAATCCCAATCCTTTACATCATACATTACTTGGAATGAACGGTGCTAGTACTAATAATTAACTTAACCCTGCTCTCAGCTATAGTTAGAATCCTCAGACCCATTAACAACCTTTCCCATTATTATCATAATAATAAGGAATCAACGCTCTCTTCACCTAAAATAATCCATTTTTGAATTCTCAATAAAATAGTAATTAATAGCAATAGCTTAATCAGCTCTTTGGATAACAAACTACATATTAACTCCCTATTAGCAAAGGATCTGCTGATTTTACTTAATTTTTAAACTTAAGCTAATTTGGCTAACCTCAGCAAACTCCCTCTACTTAAGCCTAAACCCAAAGCAGCCAATAATAATAACTAAACCCATTTTTAAGCACATAAGGATAAACACAAGGCTATGACATTCAGCTTAACCCTTCAAAGGCAGAAAGTAATGGTGGATCTTAATCAAACAGAAACAGCTCAAATGGAGCAATTGGTGAGAGTGGAAATAAGGAAAAAACTTCAACAGACGATTAAAATGCAAATGCAAATAAAGCTTCCCTACTTAGCGAATTGGCAGAGCTATAATAATTCAAAAAATAAAATTATACCCATCACTTCCCTACTACTGAACCCAGTTAATCCTACTAAATGAATATTCCTACAACATCTACTATAAATACAACTAATAATTCAACTAATTCTAGTGCTAACCGTGCTTCACACTTTTAGAGCATTCAATTCTTTGGAACTTTAGGAGGCCGTAATGAATCAGGATCATTTGATAGCATAAATGGTAATGCATTAAATCTATAATTTTTAGCAAACTAGTAATCTCTAGAAAATAATCCTCTTTATCAACACAAACTATCAACTGATTCTTTAAATTTCAATTTTTTTGGAGGAAATGCAACTGGAAATGTACCTTTTACATTCCCTAGTATTGACATGACTCCATATCTTTTCAATAATAACAACACAACTCCAGCTGCAAATAACTAAATATTCAACTCTCAAATTCACAAAAATTCTATTTTCTGAGAGCATTTCCTTCATTAGTTTAATTGAATTAAAATATAGTAATCCTCCTAATAATATAAAAAGTATCTTTATTTTAAAAAAAGCAGTATATAGGAGAAATATAAATAAATCAATCCAGCAACAAAGAAGCTGTTATGACTTATCTATGTTCAATAATAAATCAGATTTAAACCAATAATTTTTATATAAAATTATATAAATTAATAAAAGAAACTCATATTTTATCCCCTAATTAATAATCAATATATTTTACCTCATAAATAAATAAAAAGCATACTGTTTCACTATCAATCATGTCTTATAAAATAATATAAAACTCTATTATTGCCTTAGAAAATCTATTCTGGCCCTTCCAATCCTCACATAACAACCCACACTCCAATAAATAAATAAACCCCAATAAATATTAATAAAAAGATCGATTAAATATTTAACACTTTTCTATTTATCTTTTTCTTTGCAACTATGCATAAATATATACTATTAAATAAATGAATAAAATTTCTTTTTTCAAGATAATTTATGTAAAAAAATTATATTACTTGTCAGAGTGTACTTATTTACCAATTTTAAATATAAAATTCTATTTGTTTCATTCTCGAATTTCTTATGAAAAAATACATAAAAATGTAAAACTTCTTTCATTTCAATTACTTTTACATTTTTATGTTTTAATTTGTCTATTAAATTAAATATTTTTGACAATTCACTCTCAATTTCATATTTTTATTTTGCAAATTATCAACTGGTTTTTTTTATGTAATTTAAAAGCTAGAACTATAATTATCAATTAGTTTCTAGTATTATAGCAAGCTTAAAATTTTATTAGTCTAAAAATTAAATAGTGATTTAATCATTTTCTCTCAATAATTGCCAATATACCTACACATTAATTACATTAATTTCTTCTAATATTCCAAAACTAAAATTAGTAAGAAAATATTTTCTAAATAAGAACTAAACAAGATTCTAGTAAATATGTTTTTTCTTCAGTAAAGATAGGTAATTTGAAGAAACTAAAAAAATTATGTTACTTAAAAATAAATGCTAACTGAACATGATTTTGTTTGAAAAGAGATAAATTAAAAGCAGCTTTGATAAAATTAAGATAAGTTTTATTTAAAAAATATTAATTTACAAAGTAAACCTTTTATATTAATTTGATTGAGATAAATTTGAATTTTTTTTTGATTAGAGAGATTTTGTAAATCCGCACTACCCGTTCCATATCAAGAAATAAGAAATGATGAATTATGATAATTGAAATAAAAATTTTATGATGTGATAAAAACTGAATAATTTGGCTATGATAGAATAGACCTTATTATTGCATAGCTAAACCAAAACAATACTATTAGAAAAACTCTTTAAGAACTTACATATCTTTTAATAATTTTATATTTTTTCTCCAGTAAAACAGAAAGATTTTTTAAATAAAATGAGATTTGTGCTTGTTATTTTGTAAGTACTGGCTTGCCTTTGAAATATGATTATAATAAATATTACTTCACGAATTTTTTCTTTTGTGAAAATTATAGGTCTAAAAATTTTTTAATTGAATAAATTTATTTCCCTTTTTGTCTTAAGAAAAAAAAAAGTACGTTATGCATATTTATTTCTCAATAAGATCATTTATATTTTTTAAAATGAAAATACTTAAGAATTCGAACATATTTTGTTCATCAGATAAAAAAAGATGTTAAAATTTTTACTGCCTTGTGTAGAAATATTTATTTCGTTTTATACATTTTCAAAAATCTTTTTAAAAAGGCTTAGAACATAAATGTTCAATTTGAATTTGCAAAAAAGTAAGTTAAAAAGGTGATTATTTAGAGAGCTAATATTAAAAAAAGTAATTACGCTCTTCTTTTAGGAGAATATGTAAAAATAATCTCTTTTTGCTCTTCAAATTTCAGAGATTTATTGTTTTTTAAATAATTTAAATTTATTTAATTGCAAAATTAATTTATTGAGTAAATTCTTAATTTTATCTAATTATTTATTTGTTGATTTTGGTGGGAAAAGTTGATTCTTTAACTTACAAATATCTTTATCAATTTTCTCCTCCACACTTACTTACATATTTATTAGAAGTGAGTTTTTTTTAAGCATTTAAAGTTATTTTATTTAAATTGACTATTTTTAAGTAAAAATTTGATCATTTTAAAAAAATTCAAATAAATAGATATTAAATTCATTCAAAATAAACTAATCCTAAAAATGTCGATGTGTTTGTAGCTATTTAAAATAAGTAACTTTTAAATTTTAAACTAATGAGTATAAACTCACAGCATACTCTAATAATAAAAAACTTGATAAATAAATAAACTGAAAACATTTGCAAATAAAAATAAAAAACTTGTAAATAATTTTAAAAACAAATTTAAAACTTAATATAAAAGTCAATGTTATGTTTTGTAGAAACCAAGTTTATTGATATGAAAAAAAAAAAATTATAATTTTTTATCAGTTTATTTTTTTTTACAGTTAAATGATAATTTATTATCTTCTAATTACCTACATCTAGTAAATAGAAATGACTAGCATAATTATTAAAGAAAGAACCAAGAAATATAACAAGTACTTAATTTCATTTATTTCCTTTGAAAATCCTGAAAATTCCTTCTTAAATTAACTGAAAATATCCAATTTTAATCCATTTTATTATTCTTGATTATCTTATCTACACGTTTCATCATAGTTGTCAATAATTTATGATTGAAGAATTTATCTAAAATCATCAAGGGCTAAATATTTTTAACCTTTCTTCAATTCAATAACTTCTCCATTAAAAAAAGTTACTACCATATATTATTAAGTAGATTTATGATATCTTAATTCTAATAATATATCAGATGCAAAATCAGAACCATAATGAGTACAACCTGGAGATACCTAATTATTAATTATGTTTTCTTTTATGCATTACCAAGATGCAAGTTATAATGCATTGAGAATGCTAATTATCGTAACATCATGAGTAAATAAACCATAATATTTTATAGGTTGTTTTTAATTTATTTTATCATCAATAAATTTCAATATTTATTTAAAATATGGAGTGATCGATAATTTTATTGCTTCTTCATTTCCAAAATAATAAAGAGTAAACACCAAAGAGTAAATATCTTTCATTCTCTTTTGAAACTATTTATTTTCCTTCCACTCTTAAGGTAAATCTACTCCATTGTATTCATTACATATCAATCCATCAATATATTTATGAATCTAAACTATATCTAGAGCTTAATCTTCGTCTTTAACAATATTTAAAAACTACTTAAATTCTTCTTTAAAAAGATCAACCAACTTATTCATTTCTATTTCCTGATAATATTTCCTAATACTTTCTAATTTTTGACAATCTGTTTCAGTATTTAACAAAAATTCATCTGTTTTGAGATCTATTGTATGGATTGGAATGGGTTATATCCTATTTTATATACTCTCAGAACCATTATAAGGTGTGAATTTTGCTGGTCTTTAGTGAGGAGGAAGTAAATATTCTCTTTACTTTTCTTAATTTTAAGGAATTTCTGGTCCTGTACCTTGAGGATATAGTCCATAAAGAAAACTTTAGGCTGACATAAGAGTTCTTGTTTTATCAGTAGATCTAATAAAAAGCTCATGATGCTAATATTTATCTGAAATAAACTTATCATTTTCAACATACTTTTATCTCATAATTCTTCCTAATTCATATAATTATCTAGCCCCAACCTATGATAATTCTCCCTTAGCATCCATTTACATACCTTCAAATTTGTATAAAGGATATCTAGCACCATGTCTAACACTCTAGATAGCTAGAATTAATTCAGTTTACTTCAAATCTACATATTGACATTTTAGAGTTATTGCAAAAGCTAAAGCAAATAAATAAGCTTTTATCATCCCCAGATAAGATATATTATAAAAATCTGATAAAATAAATATAAATTATATTGAAAGAATACTTATAACTGCTTTTATAAAATAAATACTTGTTTTTGTTTAAAAAAGTAAATTTTTTATTTTTAAAAAATTAGAACATTATTGATAAAATAAAGATATTTTTTATTTATTGAAATAAAACTAAAATCTTTTGAAAATAAAAAACTTTTTTGATCATTATTCTAAAACAATCTTGAGATTTCTGATGTTAAAAATAAATAAAGATTTTGTAAATAATTTGATACTAACAAAATTTTTATTTATTTGATTAAACATCTTATTTTTTCTTTAATATATAAAAAAATAAAGGAACTAATTTCAAAATAATTGAGATGTATTATAATTCTATTTCAATAATTATTAAATTAAATTATTATTCATACTTTTAAATCAAAAAGTCTAAATTAATTTTGATATTTTAAAATTGAATTAATTATATTTTAAATTAAACAAATTTTTAAATAATTTGTTTGATTTTGTTTCTTAAAAGTTAAAAAACTTTTAATTTTTAATAATAGTATTGGAAGATTATTTACTATATAAATATATTTTATGAGATATTAATAATAATAAATTTAACTGAATTCCTTTTGAATGAAAATAATTTTTGTTAATCATTCTAAAAATCGTCATTCTGATCTTAAAAAAAGTTATTATTTTTATTTGATGAAAATTTTGATTTCATTTTTATTCCTATGGACGTAGTAAAGAAGGTTTTTTAATTTTGTTCATGTTTTCCTAGAGATAAGGATCTAAACTCCAAAATTCTATATCCTTAATTTAGAATTCTCCCTCTATTGAAACTTTTTTATGACTTTTAAATAAAATGTTTAATTTTATTATCATTCATGAATATTTATTTTACCTATCTAGCTCCTCATTATTTTGAATATGTAGTCCAAGTTTATTGCCAAATGTTGGTGTTGGGAAAGAAAGACCTTTATAAAAATCTCTGTTTATAAAGAGCCCATAATTTTATCCATTACCCAAAGCTATTCCTTCATTGCCACAATATTAGATGCTATTGTTTTCACCAGTCCTTTTAAAAAATAAATAAAGTTAGAATTCTAATAAAACAAAAATTATTTAAATTTTACCATCTAAAAACTTTTATTTTTTAATCTTAATGGAGTTGCTCAATGTGCTCAAATTTAAATAAAAATGACTCTCCATCTCCATAGAAATACCTACTTTTTCTCCAGCCATGAGAAGCAAAAGCACCAAAAATATTTCCTGAAGTATCTCTTATTATAATAACATGAGGTCCTAATGAAGCTGAGCAACGGAATAAAAATTCATTATATGAATAGCCATGCCTGTTAGGTGAATAGGAAAGACCCCAATCAGAATATTAAAAGTTTGATGGTAAATTTTGTATGATTTAATTGAATAATTTATCATTTTTAGTAAAAATAAATGACTCTTAGTCTCTTTAGGGCACATATTTTTAATCTAATTAATATGTCCAGCTATAATTAACCTAATTAACATATTTGTAAAATATTTTTTCCCAAAAGAATGCAAATGTTCCACTTTCTTTATTTTAATTGTCTTCATAACCCATGAGGTTTATGAGATATCTTAATTTAATCTCAAGTAAATGAACAAAAGTAAAGCCAACAATTGAATATAATCTAATTTTTTTCTACTTTTCCAGTGCACTCAAGTTAATCAAGCTTAGATGGTGAGAGTTGTATAAATTATTTGTATTTTTATCATTTTTTCCATTCTATTATATATTTTATAAATCATTTTATTCGTTTTGCTCTTCTAAAGGTTTATTTATTTCTAATTACTCATTTTATATATCATTCATTATTATACTTTCTTATGATGTATCAATATTCTTTTTATTCTCTTCCTCTTCAAAATAAAAATCTTAAACTGTTTTATTCATTTTATTAAATTTTTTTGATAGATCTTCTTAACTAGTATTAGCCTTATTATTAAACTAATGTGTAAGGTCTTATTCATGAGGCTAAAATTCTGGTATTGGGTTATTTCCAAGTTGGTTATTTTCATAGGCAGTATCTTAAGTATCTCTATCAAAAGAATCTTTTTAATGCTACTTATCCTTTTATTATTGTAAAAGATGTTGCTCTCTAATTTTTTTTTAAAGCTCTTCCACATCTACCTAATTGTAATGAAAAGCTGATTTAAATACAATTTTTAAAAGATATTGGTTTCCCTTTGAATCTTAAAGTGGTTTACTTAATCCGTTTGCAGTTTCTAAAAATATTTCCATATAAATATCATAATAATTATTAAAACTATCAAATTCGACTACATAAGTCTTGACAGAATAAATATCAAATACTTCTATATTTACAAAGAAATCACTTGCTCTTATACTTATTTTCTTTTTTTAAGGTTCATCTGCTTGGCCTTAACTATTCTAATTCTAAGCATCCAAAATTATTTTTTATATTTCCTTCATATCTGTAGGATTAAAAGTTATTATATCCTTTGAAACAGTTAAATTACCATTCACATTTCCATAAGGAGTAACATAGGCTATATTCTTAAATGTGCTTGTAGATTAAAAGTCATAAACAGGAGTGAATTCATCCTTTAATTCAATATTTTCTTTTAAATCCTATACTTCAAAATCATAAAGTGTGTCAAGCATTTTTTTAAATGAAAAGATGATGTCTTATCCATGCTCTAAAATCTTTTTTTTAAATATATTTTGAAATTTCCTTTTAAAAATTTTATTATCTAATCAATTAGATGCTAAAAATCATTATTTAAAAAAGCTATGGAAACTCATATAGATTGATAAATCAAATCAAACATTTATGGTTAATAAATGATAAAGACTTTGATTAAAAAGGTATATATACTGAAAATAAACTTCTGTTCATTGTGGTATCTGAATATTTTAGCAATTAGTTTTTATATTGATTGTACTGATTTTATTGCTTGATGATAATTAGTTTATTTGTGATTAATATTTGTTTTTGGTAAAAATTATAAAATAAAAAGTTTTGCAAAATCAAATTAAAATTTAACCAACAGATATATCAAAAGATTATAATAACACTTCCAATCTAGCATAAAATCACAGTAAATAAACTAAATAACAAATCTCAAGCTTTAAAATACAAAGCAAGGGACTAAATGTATTATTTTTATATCAGAAGAGCTAAATATTTGAAAACACAATACTAATCTATAAAGCGATTCAATCCAAGAACTCTTCATTACAAATATCTTTACCAATTATCAAAAATCGAATAATAAAATTCCTAAAAATAGGATTAAAAATTTTTCTAACCTCTTTACTGGTTCAAAAAAAAATTTATTAATATTTTTAATCAAATTACTTAATGTAATAAAAATCGCAATTTTCTCTTCTCAAAATATTACAAAAGTTAATTAATCTTCCTCAGATTAAATAGATTTATTTTATTATTAAACCTGGCTAATAAATCTATAAGGTCATATAGATAAAAATAACCAAAATAAGATTTAATTAGTATTAATTAAGAAATATGATCTCAGTGAAAATTATGAATCGTGCTTTAATAAAAACGGTTATTTGATAGTTTATTTTTCTTTCTATTAGCTTTGAAGATTAAAGTACCTTAAAATGCTAATATTCTCTTCTAATTTTTTATCTACTCGAATGCTTATTATAATTCTTTCAAATTAAATTTTATTCAATAAATAAGATTAATGAATAGTAATTAAAAATTGTATTGAATCAATTTAAATAAAAAAGAAAAATCGTTCTATATATATTAATTTAGAATAAAATGATCAGTCTGTAATATTCCTTAATTTAAAATTAATAATATCCCTCATCAGTAATTAGAAAGATAAAATTTTTGCAAGAAAATTGAAGAAATAATTTTATGAATTTATTTACCTTAAAAATCTTAAAAATGATTGATTTTTGAATAATTTTTTAGTTATTAAACAATAATATAAAAACATATAAACTAATATTGCAATTCCTTATTTTGTATAAAAATCTATTATTTTCACTGTTTTTTTATGAATATTTATTCAAATATCTTATTTATCTCTTTCTGAAACTCATATCTTGCTATTTATTTGCTAAGGAGATACATAGATGCTTTATTTCTATTATAATCAAAGAAGGATAATAGCAGTTACAATAAAGGCAACAATTATAACAGCTATGAAAATTTTAACTCTCATGTTTCTCCAATAAGCATCTCTTCTAGCTTAATTAGCCTAGTTTTTAATATTTAGAAATATTATAATTTGTGTTTGTCTATTTTTAAGAATATTTTTCTATTTTATTTGTAGTCTTTGAATTCAAAAATTAAGTAGAATAATAGAAAATAAAAATTACCTGTTTTTTAATATGAATGGAAGATTCATTCATTTTAGTTGTTTTCATTACAGCCTTTTCAACAATCTATTCTCTTTACAATGCCAAATCTAAATTTTTCATAAATTCATTTTATTTATGTTGATAAATTTTTGAATATTTATTTTACTTATGTTATTAATGATAACAGTAGTCACTTGTTCAGTATTATTTTTAAGCTTCTAAACTTTATCTAAACCTTCAGGATTTGTGTTAAATTCTTTCTTTATTAAAACAAGATAAATTATAAAATAATTTTAAGTTATTTTTTGTCATTTACTGTAAATCTCTTTAATGTATCTTAGAAAGACGAATTGAAACTAAAAGCTATACCATTCTATCTCTCAAACAAAGTGTGCTACTTTGTGAATTCATTTTTTACTTTTTCCAAAAATTAAAATGCAATAGCATGAGGATAACTGTTTTCTGCAACGCAAAGATAAATAAATCCTTCATCCATTATGATATGAAAATCAAACCTTTTTATTTTTCAATTGAATAAGTTTTAATCTTTTTGCTTTAGCTAAGGTTTTAGCAAAATCTGCAATTATCTTTAAGCTATCAAATATTTCTAATATTGTAAAATAAATACTTGTCATTGTTAGTGAATGTACATTTTGGTAAAGGCTTCATTTAATCTAAAAAAGTATATGTGACCTATTCAACATTACTTGAAGTAGCAGAAAAATCTACTAAGATAGTCTTTTTATCTTTTGCTATTAAAGAGTAAATAATTGACATCTATTCAGACTAAAAATAAATATTATTAAAAGATAAATAGCTTGCTATATGAAAAGTATTAAGTTTTTATTAAATATAAATATGTTATTGTTAAATATGCTTGATTATTAATAAACAAATAAACACAAACAAACAAATAATTAAGCCACACTAAATTTTCTTAGTATTTATTTATTTGTATTTTGAGTACACAATTTTAACTATTATTCGAATTATTTCAAAATAGAATAAACCAAAATCTATATATCAAAATTTAAAATTAAATATCAAATAAATTAATCTAATTAAACTTACACTCCTTCTTCAAATTTTCGAAGTTATGAATATCTTCTTTAAAGAAAAGTTAGGATATTTTCTAGTTTTTTATAATTATATATATATATGTGTATAGTACCCTAGGGTACTACATTTTTCAAGGCTATACACTGAAATTTTGGATAATATTAATTGAAAAAAAAGGGTTAAAAAATATTTAAAAATTTTTAAAAATATGAAATTTTGCAATAAGAAATTATGTTAAAATAAAATATTTGTCTAATGAAATTAAATATCTATTGATACAAATAATTTTTCAAGATTTATATGTCTTTATCTAAAATACCAGCAATAATTTGATATTATTTTCATATTAAAAAAGTTTTTAATTTTTTTTGTTTTAATCCTCTTTATTTTGGCATATAATTGGATAGTTTAAAATTTTTTCACTGATTATTTTATTGAAATAGCAAGATTATAAATTTTAAAATAAAATGCTTACTTTCAGAAAGACAGACAGAAAAGTAAGTAAGATTAATAGTTTAATCAAAACATAAAATTAATTGAAATGCATTTATTGATTATTTGAAAACTTAAATTTTGAAAGGGAATACGATAAAACTAATAACTTGATATAAACTTGAGTTCTAACTGCAACTAACTTAGCTTATTTTATTATAATTTTAATTAAAATTTTTTTGTTGTAAAAACGTTGACTAAATATATAGAATTCCTTTAAAATCTCATTCAATGTTCAATGGACATTTATTCAACTTATTTAGTAACATTAGTCTCTTCAGAATATAAATAATCCTTTTGATGGTTAATCAAGTATTCAGTAGATCTCTTTAAATCCATAAACATAGAGTAAACCTATTATTTTATTAATTTTAATTTCAGTATTATTATTTGTAATTACTCAATAAATCTTTACCTTTCTAATATCAACAACATCAACTTCTTATGATTTTCTTTTGGCAGCAACTAAAGAAGAGGTAGTAATTAATTAAATAGCATATCTGAGGGTAGTTTATTCACCTATTTATTTTTAAAATTGAGGTTTTTATTTAATTTATTATAGTATTTTGCATTTAATTACCGATAGTAGTAAGGGCTTCTTTTGCTTCGTCATTCATTTCGACATCTTCTTCTTCACAACGAATATCAATAATTTAACGAATTTCCTTTTCAGTGTAAGGTTAGGTAGTAATAATAAGCAATCTATCTAAAAGATCAAGAGGCATACCGTGAGGACCCTTATAGTTGGTACCTCTAATATTAGTAATACCTCTATTTGTGGCCAAAATAATAATGGGAGCAGTTTCACTTTCTAAAGCTCTATTCAAGAAAGAAAAACATTCCATATCTAGCATGTGAACTTCATCAATGAAGAGAACACCAGGAACGATTTCAGCTTTACCTTCTTCTCTCCATTCAGCAACCTATTTATTTTCAATTAAGTTTTTTTTAACAATTGCAGATAGTTATTTTATATTTATTTACCTTTTAGTCCATTTGGTCTCTAACTTCTTGCTTGATTTCACCAGTATCACCAGAGAAAAGAGCAAGGAAACCTTAAGAACGAGAGTTGATAACATCGATTTCATGTAAAGTAACGGTGTGAACAACTTCTTTTCTCTTTTCAATTTCACCTTCAGGGCATTAAACAAAACGAGTTTGAGGACCCATGGCATCGAATTCACTAGCACGAGCAAATGAACGACCAGTCTTAGAAATTCTACCAGAAGCCTTATCAATAGTAATAACATCACCAGCTACAATCTTTTCTTTTTAGATAGCTTCAATCATTTTATTACCCAAATCATAGACTGTTTCCATTTCGGTAGTCTTCAAAGTAATTTTACCAGTCTTAGCGCCACTGTCTTCATTTAAATAAAAAGATTGCTTAAATTTAATGCTTTTTAAAATAATTTTGATTGAATCTAGACTAAATATTAATTAATTGAATCTTCACCAGATTGTTTTATCTATTTACTAAAATTTCATTTTTAAAATCAAAGTTGGATTTATTTTTTTAATATAATTAAAACTGCTATGCTTTGTGTGTAAATTAATATAAATTATTTAAAAAATCTTGTCTAGAACATTCAATATAATAAACAATTTTTTTTTAATTTTACTTGCAGATTTTTCTATTTCAATTTCAACAACTTCACCTTCAACAATTTCAGCTTCTTCTTTGATTCTAACACCAATAGATCTACGTAAAGATTAAGTAAGAGCTTCTGACTTGGACATTTCCAAAGAGAAAATTTCAGAACCAGCTAACATAGTGAAAGGTACATCTTCACCCAAAGACTTAGCCATACCCATAGCAATAGCTGTTTTACCTGTACCGGGTTGACCAGCAAACAAAATACCTCTACCAGCAATCTTTCCTTCCTTAATCATATTTAAAATGATACCAGCAGCTTTTCTTGCTTCTTTCTATTTTAAAAATTTAAAATGTTAATCTGCTTCCTTTAACAAATTCTAAAAAATAATGCTATCCCAAATCTCTCATTTCAGATCTAAATTAATCTAAAAAGAGATTTTTTGAAAGAATAATAACTAAGAGCCTTAGAGAATAATGTAAATTTTCATCATCGCATTTATTAAAATCGTTTATTTAATTAAATTTAGTACCTATCCAACCATACCCTAACCAATATTTCTATTAATAAAATAAAAATTAGGATCAAGCACATAATATTGTAAATATTTCAAAATTTAAAATTAAAATGTTACCTAGGGTCAAGTGATTCATCCAAACCCAAACCTCTGATATGGGAATGGGCACCTATTCTTTCATTTCTTGTTTGATCCTTAACTTCGGCAACTTTAGCAGCTGTAACGTCCATTTTCTAATTGGTTTATGTTATATTTTTTAATTGCTTAAAATGTTGTTAACTTTAAATTATTATTAGATTAAGATTTTTTGATTTCTTATATGTTATAAATCTTTATTGTTTTTTTTTCTGCGCAAAGATTTAAAGCTATCTTAATAAGATTAAATTTTAAAAATCTTTTAAATTTTTCTTATTTTTCAAAATATAAATATTTTTTATTTCAATATTTTTATTTAATTAATATCTAAATTTTCTGTACAATACTTGCTTGCCTACTACCAAATACTCTAATTATTATTATTATTGCAAAAAATCCACTAACTAAACCATTCAATTGAAACTTATCAAATTTCTGTTTTACTTTTTCATAAACTAAGCATTTTAGATAAAAAATAATGGCACTTATTCTTTTGGAATTTGTTTGAAATAAATAATTTATTCTTAAAATTAATAAGATGCTGACAAATAAAATTAAAAATACAAAAAAATTTTCAAAAATTATTTTGCTTCAATTTTTAATTTAAAATTATTTTAAGCTTTTGAGAAAACTGACCAGTTGTTTGTTTTTTTAAATGTTTCAATTTGAATAGTCACAAATTTTAAGAAGAATTCTAATTCATTGTTTGATAATATCCAGTATTTCTTAAATGAGAAAAACTTGCATTGTTTCTAATAGGAGTGTTGACAAAATCTCTTTTAGTTTCTTGTCTTAGGATGTCTTCTTCTCTCTGTTATTACTATGATAAGTAGCTCTGCTAAATATCTATTTGATTTATCATAGTTTACATTTGCACCAAAATTTAACTTTTTGACTGGATTAATGGAGATTCGCTTAACTTTAGATTTCTTGTGACATTAAAGTTTTAACTATTTTTAAAATTGGTTATTTTCAAAAGTTAGAAACTATTTTACTTTTTCCCATATCTATCTTAGTTAATTAACTAGTTCTCCTTAAAGTATCTTTCTTCAACAGTAGAATAATCATGTATGAAAGGACTAGTTGGATCTATCCCTTTTCTTTGATGCCTCATAGCTTAATATAATTGCTTGATGCACTTTTAAACAGCTTTTTCTGCACAGCTATTATCTGTCTCAATGTCTTCATCCCAGTCCTATTATTTTTTGGTTTCAAAAGTAGAAATAAGATTTTTTAGAAAGCTTAATTAATTAATCAATCTAATACCTAGTCTATTAGAATGTTTTAACCTTTTTAACCAAAACCAAGAGAACTGTCTTAATACAATCTAAAATTTTTTTCACCAATTTTTGATGAAAAGGTAATCTATCCTAAGTATCCTATTAATATAAGATTTTAAAATCTAAATATTTTTCAGATATAAAATTTAAAATCTATTTAAAAAATCATTTTTTTACCTTTTTAATTTTAAGCATTTTTCTTTCTATTTATAATTGCAGTATCTTGATTGTGATCATAAATATCTTGGGTCAATGTCTATCTCTTTCTATCTGTCTCCATCAAATACTATGATTGATTATGATTTTATTATCCTTCCATTTTAATTCTTTTAAAAATGTTTTTTGTAAATTTTGATTCTAATTAAATAAAATTATAAAGATTTCAATACATTTCTTTTTTAAATTCAATAAAGTAAACTAATTTTTAGTTAAATATTAAAAAAAACTTAAATTTTAATTATGAAAATTTGTTTCTCAACAAAATAATTTAGATTGGATCTGTTCTATCTTTAGATTTGAACTAATAAGTAGTCATCACACAAAAAATAATGAATAAATAAAAACAAAATATTCAAGATTACTCTCTTTTTGTTTAATATACCTTAATTGAATCTAAATTATTCATTAAGTAGTTTAAAAAATAGCAATTTTTAAAACATTTTAAAAATTTTAAACATTTTGATTGATTAAAATATTAAATAATTTATTTCAAATAAGTTTTTTTTAAAATAAATATCAATGCACACTCCTTCCTATCTATTGTAACTTTAAAAATTTAGAAAGATGATATTAAATTTGGGTAAATTTTGATTTTTTAAATTAATATAAAACTTTTTAGTGTAGTTAATTTAATATTTATTTATAAAAATACACTATCTTGTTATCATTTTAAAAAAATAAAAAATGATTTTTTTCAGAAAAAGTTAGCTCAAATTTAAATTTTAGAATTAACACTATTTTTTTTGTCTAAATAAACAAACCAGGATTATTTTATTTATAAAACCCAAGTTAAAAATTTCAAATAAATTTTAATAAATATAAATTTATGATAGTTGACATTTAAAAATTTTAGTTTAAATATTTGATGTTTAATATATTATATTTACTTTTAAATAAATTTTAGTATTTCAAATTCCAACTGGTCTGCCCATAATATATTCATACTGATGCATATCAAGGTTACTGTCTACAAATTAACCAGGGCCATGACGTTTACCTAATCTATAGGATCCTTCATATTAGATTCCATCATTACTAAATTCTTTGCCTATACCATGTGGCATCCGATTCACCATTTATCCAGAATATGTTACCTGATCAGATAATTCAAGCATTTATTATTATTAATCTTCAGGAATATTATTACTTTCTAAAGATTGAATTTAGTTCATTATATCTAAAAGGTATCTTTGTTCACTATTATTTTCTTCTTAATCTTTCTCTAATTTTTAATGATGCTATTGTAAAATGTATGAAAAGAAGGTTAAAACTTTTTAATTTCCTTTTTCGTTTTCAACTTAATTTATTGTTTTAGCTGGAGGATTTACTTACTAATTAGGAGAGTTTTCTAAATTATCTTTTTTTGTAGATTCAATAACGCGAAAGTAATTGTAAAGCTCATTAACATCAGTATCATCTGACAAACCAAATATGAATAATTATTAATATTATAATTGTTCACAAGTTATCTTAAAGCATAATTTATTAGTAAAAGGAACTTAATCTCCATATTAATGATTATTTATTTGACTACCTATAGAATATTTTTTTAAATCAATCTACTTAAAGTCTTCTTTAATCAGCTTTTATTCAATTTCTTCCACCGTTTTTGACTAGCTTATGGCGCTTCTAATCCTAAACCAATTTTAATCAAAATACATAATTCCAGAATTGGAAACAAAGAAATAGTGATATTTTTCAACATTGTTTTGGACTGTGTTCTTTCTAAAGAAACCACATCTTTTGTTAAGTTAGTACATTTTAGAATTTATCTATTTTTATTTGTGAGTAGGTTTAATTTATTAAAAATAATAAATGAATAAATATTAATTAAATTTTGAATAAATATTAAAAGAAATAGACCTAACTAAGCTTTTTAGTTATTACTAATTATATTTATTATAATTTGCATTGTTTCAATTTATGTTCTATCTAACCTAATTTTTTTTTAACTTTGTAATCTTAAGAGTAAAGATTTGATCAAACCCAAGTAAAAAATATTTTATTTCATATAAAAAGCCATATTATTTAAACCTTTTCTTTTTTAATAAATAACATATTTAAAAAAAACTAAAATTGTTATATAGACTAAAAAAAGTGGTAATAAAATCAGTTTTCTCCTTCAACATTACTTAGGAAATTTTGTTTTGATTTAAAAGTTTATTTTGATTTTAATATGATAAGTAGAAATTTAATATAATAAACTTTTATATTCTCATATTTATTTGAGAATTACATTTGTTAATAAATAATAAATATAAACATAAAAATAAAAATCTCTCCTTTTTATTTTATGTTTTACCTTTATGAATTGTAATAAAATTAGTGAAAATAAAAAACTAATTATTTTGCAATTTATTTAATTTTGGATTTAAAGAAAGGAAAGATAATTTTATTAAGAAAATATAGATAAATAAGAAAATATATAATTTACATTTAAATAATGTTTTTTATGATTGCATTTTAAAATTTTATACTGTTTATTTAATAGTTTTGTGTTCCTCTTACAGGGATCTTCAAATAAAGTTAATGAATTAAGGCATTATTTTAGTATATAGAAGGTCAATAGCAGTTTTTGTTGAACTAGTAAGAATTTTTGTTTTTTGATTGGTTTATTTATTTGTTTTAAAATTTTGGTTTTTAATTATTAAATATTTGAAATATAAATATAATTATCTAGCAAGAGTTTCATTTTCATCATTTTTTTTTCTTGATCAATTCTTCAATTAACTCATTAGAAGGTTGATCTTCTAATTGTTCATAAGGTTCATAGTATCCATAATCAGACATTGATTTTTATTAGGAGTACTACAAAGATTTTGAAAAACCAGCAGCTTAGTTATTAAATTACTAAAAGTTATAATTTTATTGATTGCTTGCTTAGAGTTTTTCACTATCATATTCATAATAATCTTCTAATTCATCTTCCTTTATCTCAATACCATCTTGGCTATCATTCGTCATGTTTCCACGAATTGTATTTAAGTACCCAGTATTTTCTTTATAGATATTCCAGATTTCGAATACCTTTCTTTCTTATACTCTTTCTATTAACTCTTATTTATGGACGCTTGGGTAGCTATCAACTATTTCATAGAAGCCTTAAGGTCCTTACTTTAAGCTGCCATGACTGTGATTACAACCAAGTCTATAATTCTAAATTTAAAAAATTAATTAATTTTTAATTAATACAAAATAAATTTATAACAATTACTTCAATATAGAACTCGTGCTTTTTGAAAGCATTAGCAACATCTAAACTGTCTTTAAAGTCATTCATTTTAATCATTAAATAATAATTAGTAAGAATTTTAGATAAATTAACATTTTCTGTTGAGATCTTAATATCTATTTTAATAATATATTACTTTTTAATATCAAATAATTTATAAAGATTTTTTACGTTTAAGACCACACTTGTTAAGCTGTTGATTGACTTTGTTAATCAATTACTCTATTTTAATACCCCAAGGGATTTTAGTAATTATCAAAGTTCTCTTGTAATCAGCATCATCGAAGTAAAACATTTCATTAAAATTTTAGATTCCAAATAATCTTATGTCCTAAGAAAGTACTCTTTCCTTTTGCTCGTATGTTTTGAATTTAATCATTGCATAGCTTCTGTTGAACTTCTTTTCTCTCTTATTCTAGATTTTTTCAAGAATCTTTTCTGTTCTCTTCAAAGTTTTGTTGCAGACTATTTAATAATATAAGATTATTAATTATTTATTTTTATTAAATAAATATTTGGATTACAGTCAGGGTTGATCTAGTTATTCTAATAAATATGCTCCAAGAGTTCTTCATCATTAAGAGAGTTGATGCCACTTTTAGTTGAAGATTTTCTTTTGGTTTTTTCAGGTGAAGTTAAAGAATTTGTAGAAACATTAGTTTAAATAAATTATTCTTGTAAAGAATCTCTTAAATTTCTATGAATTGGATCCTCTTTACCTTTAACCTTTTCAATTTCAAAGAAATCTCTATAATTGAAAAAGTTAACTTCTTCGACTTCTCCAAAAGATGCCTCTACAAATTTCTTTAAGTAAGTTGTGTAATTAGGAACTTCATTCAAGTCATAAGGTAAATTATATAAATAGACCCAATTAGATTTCTCAAACTTCTTAGGAATTAAATTTTTTTCTTGCTTTAATAGAATAACTTCATCTGATTGCTAAATTTAAAAAAAACAAAAGTTAATAAATTATATTAAATATATTTCAAATTACTTAAACATTAACTTCAAAAGCAGATTTCAAAACCATTTTATTATTATGAATTCTATTTATTTTCTTAGTAGTAATTGCAGCACGTTCTGATTCTAAATTAAGGAGTTCATAAAAATCTTTTTCTTGTAACTTAATATTGATTGCAGAAGCTTAGTTAGATACAAGAGGAAGATTGGAACTGTTCGACATAGATAGCTCATTTTCAATATCATCAATCAAGCTCAAATTATTGTCAAATTAACTCTCAAATTATCTTCCAATTTACATTATCTTTTATTAAGAATAAACTGTAGGTTCAAGAACTAAATTATCATTGAAGTTAAGATGTTGGTTGAGGTTTAAGGGATTTTCAGATTAATTGCCTTAAGGAATTTCTTGCTCATCTTCAAGTAAACTTGTGTTCCAATTAGTTTAAAGGCTATCATTCTTGAAAATATCATATTTTTGAATATTTGAATTTTTGTTTTCGTTGAATGTGAGTTATTCGAATAATTTTGAATCTAAATTTTTAATGCTGCCATGCTTTTCATATTCATACATAGTGACTTTTTAAAAGAGTTAGTGTTCTTTATCCATAGCAATATCACCTTAAAAAATATCATTACAGGTATTTTCATTTTATTTTATTACTTTATTTTTTACTTCGAATAAATTAGAATATTCTTTGCTTTATTTTTTATTTTCATTGGCACTCTTTTATTTTTAAGTCTCTTACTACTATTAATGGTTATTTTCTTCATTTTAATTATTAAATTTATTGTTATGAGTAACGCTCTTATCAAATGTATCTATATCTATTTCATCTATTTAGTTTTCCAAATCTTCATTTTGCAAAGAAGAATATCTCTAATAATCAATATTATTGTATTTTTCAGCAAGCTCATTCAGCAAGAAATGATTGCCATTTGGTTAGTTTTGTTTGCAAAAAGAGTCAAACTATTTAAATTTATTTTTAATTTCATATTATTTTTCATAATCAACTACATTGTTATTAAATAAGTTTATATTAATATCTATCAAGTCGCACTTTAAGAAAAGATCCATAAGTTCTTCTGCTTAGTCTTTTTATTTAATAAAAAAATTAATAATCTTGATTTTTCTTATAAAAATTTTGAATAAAACTCCTTTTTCTTAAATGATTTGAAAAATATTTTAATTTTTTATAAATTTAAAGAAAAAGTCTTTTTATTTATTCCAACAAAATCGAATTAATAAAGATTTTTCTAGAAATGATAATTTTGCTTGGGTGCAAAATGAAAAATATATATTTTTTATTAAATTAGAGTTTTGTTTGAGTCTTTTTCAGTAAATAAAAATTAGTTTAATTATTACTATTGTCAAAAAGCTTAAAAACCTATTTCATAAAGAATTCTTCATGAACATTCTATGACTTCTTGAAATTATGAGTAGTTAACTTGCTTTTAAAGTATTCGATAATCTAAATAAAGTGTTGTATTTGCTTTGCATTTAAAAGCTAAAGAGCCTTTAAGACAAACTTTTGTAAGTCTGCTTGTCTCTCTCTAGGATCGCTAGAAATATTTAAGCCGAATTTTTTTTCCAAAAAAGCTATTATTTTATAAAAAAATTTAATATTAAATTAGATTAATAAATTTATATTCAAAGTTTGATTGCATATTATAATTCTCATCTGAATTAATAGTAAATGCCAAAATATACCAAGATATTTCTTATTCTCATTTACAAATAAAAAAGTATCTATGTCTTTTTTAACTTGTCATTCTATTTCCGAACATCATCCACCATAAAATTAAAACTCTACTTTTTAACACTTTCAAATACAAAGTAGGTAGAAAATAAATGATGTCTCAAAAAATAAATGAAAAATGCTAATTTTTTGGAGAGTTTTACTTTCAACTAATTTGAATCTATGAATTCTAATCCATTTATTTATACATGTTTTCTTTGAAATAAAGAAATAAATTAATTACTTGGATGATTTTTATTCTTTCTCAAATACATGAGTCCTTTTTTTTCAGAAGATTCTTCTATTTATTCTGTACCTTACTAGCTATCAAAAGAGCAGAATAAACCTTTTTATTGGAAGCTACTGCCATTATTTTTACTGCTTTTTTAATCGAACAAGGATTTTTCATTATTAATTCTTTTTGTATTGCTATTTTATACTGCTTTTTCAAATTCCTCAGAAAAATCGCTTTCACCCCCTTCATTAAGATCGAATTAGGTGAGTCCTCTTTCATCTTCATCTAAAAAGTCATCATTTTAATCAATTTCATCCTATTCCTATAATGAGAAATATTCTTTCAATTCATTTAATTCAGGGCAGTCTTCATTATCATCTAAGTTAAGTTCCATAGCTGGTACATTATTTTCTCCATTTGCAAGAGGATTTTTATGAAATGTGCTTGTTTATGTGCTCTTTGAATTACCTAACTTCTTAGATGAGAATCTATTAAATATTTATGGTGAACATAAATTAGCGAAATTGTAGCAACTATTTCTGATTTTTAATTTGCTTGGTTGTTGACTGATTGATACCAGCTATTTATGGGATGCTAATTTAACAAGATGTCTAATCATTATATTATAATTTTTAACTATAAACTTTCTATCCTTTTCTTTAATTTTTCTTTTTCGTTATTGGATTTATAAGTAAAAGTATAAAATATCTTGCAATTATAAGTATTGTAGAGATTTCTTGTATTTTAATAGGAGAGCCTCAAGTTAAATTTTTTTGATTTACTTTAATTTGATTGCTTCTAAGAAAATGTCTTAAATAATATAAAAAAAGAAGTAAATGTTTAAACCATTAGTATTTCTATGCTCTAAATCCAGTAAAACAATTTAAAATGTTTAGTTTTTAAATCTTACATGTTTAAAGTGAAAATTACTTCTTGAAACATTTTTCAATGCTAAGGACTTGAATTTATTAATTAAGATTAAAAAAATTTTCTAATTATTATCATTCTTATTTGTTTTGTTGCAGTTAGCGAATTAAATGGAAGATGCCTTACTTAGATTAGAAATATTATTTATTTTAATTAATAGCATAAAATTGAATTTCAAGTGAAAAATTACATCCAAAAATGAAAATTTTGAATTAATTTAAAGATAATCTATCTAGCTTTAGTTTGCTTTAACTAAAAAAATGATTGTTAACAAAATAATAATTATTAAATAATTTTGGGTGATCCTTTTTCATTAATTTCGCAAGCCAAAAATTGACCTAAATTAAATTTTATTAAAAAATAAAAGAAAAAATTTGATTCTATCTAAGACTCAAACAAACAAACCAAGTTTAGATAGATTTTAATTATTAAATTTTTGTTTTGTTTTCTTTTCTTTTCTTTTGATATTTAAATTTTGCTTTTTAATAGCCTTTGATATTTTTTAATTATTATTTTGAAATTAAATTTGGTTATTAAGAAAAAAGATTAAAAAGAAATAATAAATTTATTTAGATACTGTCATTTGATTGGTATATTCTACTTTTTTCTTTATTCAAATAATTTTTAACCTTCCTTAAATGTATAATTTTGATAGAAATTTCTATGAAATTTAGTCGATCATTAAATTATTAATAATTGTTAAATTAAAAATTTAATAATTTTCATAAAATCAAAATAAAATAATTTATTCACTTCAATTATTCAATTTAGTTTAATCAAAAAATTCGCTCAATGATCTCATCTCAATTTAGAATAATTATTTAAAATTTTGCAAAGATTTCTAATGACGCATTATAATCAATTTAATTCCAATTATAATATTTACAAAAATATAAGAAGTCACCCATAGAAAAAATATAAAAACGGTAGAATTTTTTTATTTAATTTTTTATAAATTAATTGTTTCAAGCTGATGAGCTTTGTGAAAATTATGTACAAAAAATATCAAATAAATATTTAATGAGTTTATATATAATAATTTATTTATTGCTTTTAAACTTTAAACTTAATTAAAATATTATCTTGTTATATTCAAACAAATTGATTCAAAGCTTTGTACACTATTGCTTCTAAACCTTTAGGATCTATGATAAAGAACACATTGCCATCTTCTGATCCACAAATTACAAACTTTTTGTCTTAGGAAGGCTACCACCAAACTGCATTAGGCACATCATATGGTTTGCTTATGGATGATCTTTCTTTTAGATAAGGCGTTTCTAATATCTTTAACTTTTATGTCTAGTAATTTATATATACCTAAAAATTTTTTTTTAAATCATAAATTTTTATTCATCAAAGCAAAAAAAATTTGATAGTAGAAAAAATGATTAAATTAAAATTAAAAATGATTAATATTTTTATGAAATAGGGATACAATTAAAAAAATTTTTTACAAGTTGATCTTGCAAACTCGAATCTTAAATGATCAGTGGATTTAGGATACTTGCAGAATCTTCAAAGTATGTAGATAATAGCTATCCATTAATACTATAACTGTAAAATGTGCAGTCTCTTTCTGAGAAAAAGATAACAGAATATAATGGACGAGTAGAAATACATACTTTATGTATAGGTAATCCCTAAGGATGGCTGTATGACCTTTGTAATTTCTTATTAAATATATTATATACAAATATGCTTCCATCAACACTTGCTGTTGCTACAGATTTTAGATCATAATTTATATGTATATTAGTAACCTTCAGTTTAAATAAAAATAATTTTTATTAAATTAATGTTATAAAATTTAGATAAAGATTTTGTATACTTCTCCTTTGTGATGATAATAATATTATTCATTTTCGATAACATAGTCAGAAGACATCTTCATTAAGCAAACATCGCCAGATTTACTACCAGTTACTAATATTTATGATTTAGGATCAAAGTCCATAGCTGTCACTGTCCAATTATGAATGTGTTTGAATTCTTTGATAAGTTTTTCATTTTCTGTGCTATACAAACAGATTTTTCCACCCCACAAACCTCCAGTCAAAAGATACTTTAAAAATTATTTAATTAAAAATAAATGTATTAATTAAAATAAAATTAGTAACTACCTTTCCTTAATTCAAGAAAATTGTTGGAGGTACTCTGAATTAACAGGATTGATCTAAGTTATGGATTTTATCAGCTTTTTTAATTGAAATAATTAAAAAATAAATTGGTTATTGCTTTATTGAAAATACCTTTTGTTTAATCTATTTCTAATTATCTATCACTTACAACATTTTATTTAAAAGGATAATACTTTTCATCTACTGATTATTGTAATCTAATAAAATAAATTTTTATTTTTGAATTGATTTAATTTATTAGGAAAATATAAATTAATTGTTTTTTTACTTTATGATACTGCATTCTCCATTCTTTCTTAGAGCTAAAAATTTAGATGCTTCAATTTAATATGTTTGAATGATTGATCTACTACGTAAATCACAAAATTTATATGAATCTGGGCTTTCACACTTATCTTTTTATTCTTTTGGGTAACCTCTAAAGAATTGCAATTAAGCACTAACATCAACAAATAATTGTTGGTTTAGAGCAACTGGGTTATAATATTTATTGGAATTCATAGAAGGAGATCCTTGCTAATTGTTAGATGACTAAATTAAAGTTTATGAAGAAGCTTGAGTGACTTAATTTGACTAATTACTAGAAGAATTTGAGGAAATACCATGCTAATTATTAGGTTAGTTTTAAACTCTGCTTGGATGAGGTGTAGTCAATAACTGAGCTGGACATTAACCAAAATGAATTATTTAGCTTTCATAACCTATTCTTTCTTTTTCATCTTATACTTCATCAATATTAAACTCATCTTCATAAGTTAGGTAATAGAATTTATTTAAATTTTGTTCAGCTTCTTTCCCTCTAGATTTACAACCAAATATCAAATCTATCCATTAGTGTATATTTCTAGATACTATTTCTCCTTCTAAGCTTAATCTGTGGTTATAAATGAAATAGTAAGGATCTTAATTAGACCAAGGAGGAAGTACTACGTTATGAACACGTTCTTTACTTTGCATGATACCAAAATCATGCTTCTCAAGATTCAAAAATAATTCTGGTAAATAGAAAAATTCTGGTATGAGTTCTCTAACATCACTCATTTCTTCTGTGACATTCTTAAAAGTTTCAAAAAGAGAAAAAAATAATCTATCAGGAATATCAAATCTCTATGCCTGCAAGTACCAAGCACCTGTGTTATAAGGCTTAATACGAAGTAAAAACTAAAATATAATAGCAGGAGAGCTATAGTGAGTACCAAAATTATATGGAGGAACAGGATTAAAATGATCTGTGGTTTCTAACTTTTATCTGAGAAGTAATTTTTTAAAAATTGTATTTTTAAATTATATCAATAAATAAATAAGTTACTTGAATTATTCAGTTCTTTCAGCATTTCCAAGAGCACCCATTGTTTTTGAGAAGTTACGGTAGAGATTTTAGTCATTTAAATTAATACTCTGATTTTCAAACTTTACCCAAATCCAAGGCATGACTGGATATTAAGTAAGATCTCTATAACTTCTTCCAGCAAAGAAGTTCAAAGTCATTAGATAATCTAAATTAGATTTTTATCTTGAGATCCATTTTTTAATTTATTTTCCTTTATCTAAAACCTTTAATTATAAAAATTGATAATTAAACTATTAAAAAAAATGGAGTTTACTCTTAATTTTTCTGCTAGTCCAAAATTAGGCTTATTTTGGAGCTCTTTTTTTCTTATAGCTTGCAATTTTTCAATAACAATATCTAAATCACGATCAGGGAAGTTAAATAGCACTGTTGATCCATCATACATAAACAACTCAATTGCTGTCTTTCTATGTACAAATCTTTTTCTCATATAATATTTAACCATTTGTAAAGGCCAAGATTTGCTTAAGGGCCTGTTGTCAGGGATACTGTGATTAACCATAGATAAATGGGTTTCTTTTTGCTCAATAGTATCGAAGTAAAAGCTAAATTAAATTCATATATTATTTATCATTTATTCTCATGCTTTAAATAGATTTTACCTTATATTATAAGAATCAATTTTTACCATTCCTATACGGATTGTTAAAGACTTAATCCACTAACATCTTACTGTAAACCAGTCTACTTCTTCTTTTACATTTTTTACTTGATATAAATTTTTTATTTACTTCAATAAGTTAAATTTGGCAGTTTTCTTATGTTTTTTTGCTGAACCTGATTGAGAACTTGAAGGGGATAGAGAACCTTATAATTAAGGATTGTTAATATCATATTATAGTAAACATAGCTTCCTTCCTTAAAGCTATTTGTCAAGCTTTTTCTTTTCGAATTCTATTACATACTTAGGCTCTACAAGCTTTATTTTAAGCAGAGGTCTAACTTTCTGCTTTGTCATATACTTAGACATCTTATAATAGAATATGCTAGGCTTTTCCATTTTTTAGTACTCATAAATCTAAAAATTATCAACTCTTTAGATAAATATTATTTTTTTTAAATATTTTACCTCTGGACTAAATTTTTAGTCAACTTAAGCTTTGAAATCAGGATGTTTCCATAAACCTCCATAAGATCTATTTTTTTTCCAAATATTGTACCATACATATTTAGCTTGTCTAACAATTCTTTCATCTTTATCTATAAAATACATTTTTCTTTACTAATCTTTTTAGTTGTTATCACTAATAATATTGTATTTTTCATAATCAAAGTTGGTTCTTATTTATTTTCTTTTTTTCATAACTTTTTCAAATTCTTCTTAGATATTAAAACACTCCTAATTTCTTACGAATTCAAATTATAATCTTATTTTGGCAGAATCTGGGAATTTATGATAACAGTTCTCAGTAAAAGCATATTACCATTCATCAGTAAAAATTAATTAATCAATTTCATTCATATTTTGATCAAACTAATTTAAAATTAAGTTAGAAATACTTTTAAAAAAGATGTGTTTGTTTGAATAAAATGCTTACTGTATATTTTTTGATCATTTCATCAGTCAAAAGAGGTTAATTATTCTAGTCAAATAAATGTGTCTAGAATATATTAATAAGTATTTTTTCATAGCCATTTTTCTTGCAAGTTTTATCCATGACTTCAAAAAAAACTTACATAATATTAAGTATTGATTATTCTATTAAACTTTTCATATCACTACCTTCTCTTGAAAGATATATGTACATATTATAATAAAAGCTTAAGGCAAATTTGAAGAAATATTATATTTATTGTTTTTCATCATCAGATTTTTTAACTCCTCTAGAATTTTCACAGCAAATTGAAGAAACTTTAATCATGTTTTCTAAAAACAAAAATACAGTTTTTAACTATTCTTCACTGCACTAAAATGACTTTAACAAAAATTCTGCAAGACTACTTACTGTGAAGAAAAGCTGCTAAACAAAGCAATACTCTATATCAAATTGTATCATTTTATTTTAGTAAGTTTGAGACTAAATTAAACCATTTTGTATTTAACCAAACAGCTCATTTTCGCTTGTCCCGTTATTTGAAGCTTATTTTTAAATGAATAAATTATATATAAAAAATATTGAAATTATGTGTCATACATTTCCTTTGAGAATGAGTACTTCCAATAATATTTTGCTACTTATCGAAGAGAATCTAATAAAGATTATCCATATGCAAAGATTGTTCAGGCGCAAAGAAATTAAATAACAAATCATTATTTATACAGTACTTTCTGAATAAGTTAGAATAAATTTCCATAATTTTATAAATCAAAGGAGCATCAACCCATAGACACATACCAAAAGTTCTTGGAAAGGGAGGTAAATTCAAATAACTGTCTTCCAAGAATGTAAAATGCCTTGAATTTTCATGATAGAAATCAAATTCAAAGGGAGGATTGGTAATTTGATATGACTCACTAAAAATAAAACTAAACGTTAAATTTATGAACCATTACATATTCTTTTATAATTGAGTCTTTGAAAATTCTCCTTGATTTTTAACATCATCTGATATATTTTCAAGAATTGAATAAAAAATCAACCTAAGTAGAATCTTTCCTACATATTCTACCTATTGATTAAATATTAAAAGATAAACTTTCAAAAAATTTGATGAAATTTTGTATTTACTATTTAAAATTGGTAACCTGTAGTGTTATTGGTAACATTTTTAATTAACCCAACTAATTAATTTAAATTTTCACCAAAGTTAGGCATATTTGTTAAGCCATGGGTATAAGATCTAGATATTACTTTGATTGCCATATTCCATTAGTTTTCAAAATTTTTAGTATCAAGATTGTTGCCATTAAGTTTGGTTTACATTTATTCACATAAAGATCTAAATAATATTTTAACAACCCAGTGCTAAAATTCTTTAGAGTCTAAAAATATTTATCTATTTAAAGGATTATGCTTAACCAAAAAATATATATCTACTATAATATCTTGCTATAGAGATTCATCACACAAATCAAAGAATTATATTAGCAATAAAAATGCTTCTATTGATTAAATTGAATCCTAGTCATCAACCATAATCATATCTTTTAGTTATGAAGAGGCCTCCTGACATTATTAAAATTTATTATTTGTTTCAGTTCATTTTAGTAAAGTAAAATTACCTTATTCAGAACCCATTCTATAATAGAAACATAGAGAGGATGGAAATGAATCTACTAACTAGGACTGCCAATATCATCATCCATCTTATTGCTTAAAAATAATTATTTTAAAAACTGATGAAAATATAATTTACTTATTATCAGAGCCGTTTTTATTATTATCTTAATCTTTGTTAGGTTGCTAAATATTTTTTTAAGATTGTTCTTGCTTATTTTATGTATTTGCATCTAAGACAACTTCGCTACTATTTTGTTCTGATGAGTATATAGTTTTTAAATTTTAGTTTGAGTATTTTGTTCCAGAAAAAACAACATCATTATCATCATTATGATTTTTTTATACTTCAAAAGAATTAGTTTGGCTATCTTCTGATTCATGAATTTGATTGTTTTTATTATTTTTAAAAACATCAAAATGATTATTTTGTATTTATATTTATGGTTCTTATACATCAAAATCATCAATAATTTCGAAATCTTCATAAATTTTCACTCCTTTATAACCTAATGGTCTTTCTGATAAAAATGTGAACTGCAATGAATAAGAAATAAGAGCTCCTAATTCATTTTCATAATTAAATGATTATTTAAACAAAGTAGAAGAGTTCATCTAAACGTACTCTAATCTTACAATTTCACTTATCAGCTTGACACAAAGAGTTTTAACAACTAATTTAAAATTAATTTGAATATTTAAAATTTTATAAAAATTAAAATTAAATTTCTTTCTTTAAATAAAATTATTTAAATTTTTTATTTCAATTAAAATTTTTTTAAAAGCTTTTTATTGCTATTTAAGAATTTTGAAAACTTTAAATACTTGGGCAAGCACATCTTGAAAGTGTAAAAAGCACAGAGTAAATCCCTTAGTATTCAAAAAATTTTATAAGGAAAGTTCTTTTATCTTTATCTTCAAATTAGATTATATTCTAAATAAATAATTTAAAATTGAATTAATGAATATTTTTATTAAAAATTTTATTACAATTAATAGCTTGAGAAGGTTTTTGTAAAAGCAAGGAGTTAAGTTGAGGGTCAGACATTTTATTAAATGGTAAATATCTCCAGCTAAATTACCCTTAGAAGTGTAAAGAACTTTTTCAATAAGGTTCATTAGAATACTCAGTTTTTTATCATATTTAGAGATAAATTTAACTTTTTATTTGCTGGATTCTGATTTTATAACTAAACCTTTTGTTGCATCAAAACAAACTGAGCTTTGATTTTTTTTTAGACTAAGAATCAGACTTTCCTCCTTCGGAAAATGCTCTAAACAACACATTTAGTTTTTAGGTTCAACTTTTTCAATCTAATTATTCAAGAAATTTAATTAATACGAATGTAAAAAATAAAAAATTACTATAAACTCAATTATATCACTAATGCTATATAATTTACTGTGATGATTAAAATCCTCGATATAGATAGCTTAAACAAATTTGTAGTATAATTCAAAAACTTCTGCATCTTCAACATTAATCAAATTAATATTCCAGATAAACTTAGAAAACATCTATTTTGAAAGTATATTTTATTTATTAGAATAATTAATTTAATTTTAACCTCTTATTTAAGATTGCTGCCAATATTTTGTCTAATTTCTGCAATATGCTCGATTGTTTACTTGCTGATGTATTTAAGATTTGTTTCATTCATCATTTGACTAATAACTAAAAAGAAATTTAAATTCAGAGCTTCTTCTTGACATTTAAATTTATCTTATTAGAATAAAGTATTTATCAAAGAGAATGCAGAATTGAGTATATCCTATCTCTTTTAAGATGAGCAGAATCTCATTAAGTAGAAAAACGGAATTAAGGAGTTCAAACCACAAAAGTGTTATAAACACATAAAGTTGCTTTCTTTACAAAATACTCCTGAATTAGCACTTAATATTCCTGTCTATTCAAAGCACATATCATATACTTGCTTATTACTGCTTCTTATGGGTAAATAAAAGAGCTCTTTCTTTGAAAAAAGAGGACCAATAATTTTAGGTAAATCAGATAATTAATGCTCTGTCTCAATACCATATTTGTAATTTTTAAATAGAACACCATAATTGTTTAAGCTTATTGTTATAATAAAATAAATCAATTCACATTTAATTTATTTTCTCAATAAAATTTAAATTGAATAAAGATAAACTTTCTTTGATTATTAAATTTACAATTAATTAAAAAATTATTTGCTTCACTAATAGTTTATTTTTTTGTTTACTTTCAGAATTAATAGTATATTTATTAATTTATTAGAGAATTTTATTATTTTTTCTGAAATAAATAATTTACTTATCAGATTCTTATGAGCCTCCTCTAAAAACTAAAATAGTTGAACAACGTCCAATAAAATTTCTAAAGAATGCCATTTTATCAATTTACTACCCTACTTTTATTTTTGGGAAATCTATTTAGATCATAGATACTTTTTCATTATCGTGGATAATGTTTACTTAATATTTATCAGAACTAAAATGGCTTTTTACCAAGCTAATTTAAATTGTCAAAAACTACCAGTGCATTGCATTTAAAGTTGTTATATATTTTGTATCCTTAGTCTCTTACTTATCAGTATATTAATAATATAACTAAGCTTACTCATTAAGATAAAATTCGAATTCTTTTTTATCACACTAAACGTATATTATTTACTGTTTAAGTTTTATGCTAGATTCTGTATCTAAAATTTAAGGATTTACCCAAAAGCAAAAAGTGACTCCCTAATATTATTTATTTATATTATTGATAAAATTTTTAATTGAAATAGATTTTTATTTACTTTTGAAAAGCACCACTGCCCCCTTACTACTTCTATGCCACTTCTTAACCCATTGAAGTAAAAAAAATTATGAGGCTCTGTTGTAATTGGCATTTGATGATTAAAGATACTATGCAAAATATCAAGTGCAGAGATGATCAAGTTACCCTCAATAAATCCACTATAAAAATGCTAAGCAACTTTAGAAAATAAATTCTATAAATTTTGCTTTGAAATGTTATTGTACTTCATCATGATAGATATGATAGTTAATATTTCTTTTTTAATCTTTTCAATAATAAAATAATATTACATCATTTATCAAATTAAATATTACTAATCCATATTTTAAAGCTAATTAATTTATTCTTAGAATTTTTTAATTTTTAATTTTTTTTAAAGAATTTGTTAAAAAGAAATACCTATTCTTTGCCTTGGTCAGAACTAGTTAAAGCAAAATCAATAAGATCATCTAAAATATTTTTTGATCTATACTTATCACCTTTTTCACTTTTTTGTAACACTAAAGTTGAGTTTGTTTGTACATTAATCAGGATTTCTTTTAACTAAGCCAAAAACTCAATCTATTTTTATATTTCAAAATATTTTATAATTCTTTTCTTAATGGCCATTTAATATTATAAAGATATTCTATAATTTTGTTTTGAATAGCTTTAAATTAAAATGATTATAATCCTTTTTATCTGCTAGCTAATTAAAATAATGATAATATATTTTTTTTAATTTTTACTTGATGTATTGATTCATATTTAGTAATTTTATTTAAGATACCCTAAAATGCTGTCGGGTTTATGATGATTCTATTCTTTTAGAAGAAATTAGCTACTGTCCCAAGATGAGTGTCTTAAAATAATTCTTATATTAAATCTTTATTTGGAATCTCATATTACTGAGATTGTATATCCTAATTTTTAGATATAATAAATATTACGATTTCTCTTTAGTAATTGTAAAATAATATCAAAATGCTACATCTAATTATTCATTTTAATCCTCCATAACTATTCTCTAACTTGAAGTGTGTATTCCACTTATCATTTTATAATTTTTTCAAAACACTCTATTTTCACTTATAATAATGCCTAATTATTTATTATGATTTAGTTAAAGACCTAATTATTTATGATTAATAGGATTCTTATTTATATTCAATAAATAACAATATTTTAAATGAAATTTAATAACATAAGAATTTGTTAAATTTTAGCACTATCAAATTATAAAGATAAATAACATCATTATCATTCATATAGATCTAATATGGCAAATAAATTTTTTGCTATTATTTTAAGAAAAACTCTACTTTCATTAAAAACTTTGAGAATAATAATTTTAATGTAATAATTAATTTAAACCAATTAAAAAAATTGAAAAATTTTTTCATTTCACAGATATATATAATCATATTAATGATTTTTTTTTGGATTATTAATTTCTCTTATAAGAACAATATGAGTTAAAAATATTTATTTTTAAACATAAAATGTATTGAATTTAATTAATTAATTAATGGATTAATCATTTTTTTTAAACTTTAAACAAAGTAAATTTTACTAAAAGTTTAAATAAATTAAAAATTATTTTTTTAAAATTTTGATTAAATATTTTGAGTTCTTTCTAATTATGAAACATAGAAATTATTTACTATTTAGTATTAAATCAAATCTGATGATAGTTTTTTTAAAAGTTAAAGTACTTTTTATAGTAATAAGAGTAATTCAAGTTTAATGATAAGGTTTTAGAGTATTTAAGAGATCAGATACATTATTTATCTATAATAAAAAAAATCAATATTAAATTACACTATTGAAGAATCAAGCAAAATAGTTAAGCTACTTAGGGTTTTAATATGAATATAATAAAATTTGAAAATAAGAAGTGATTTTAAAAAGATAGTTAAAAAAATTTGAGAATAGTTGGCTAAATGGTAGAATTTTTAAGAGTAAATTTTATACAAATATCTTACTACTTAAATTTTATATTACATACTATTTTAATTTTGTATATTATATTTTATAAAACTATTCTCAGTCCTTCTTTTCAGCATTTTATTCAGTTTCATCTTCGTCCTTTTTAGCGGAGATTTCTTCTTCATCTTCAAGATCATTGACGTTTTGGCCTAATTTTTACAAAAATCAATGTTAACATTATTATCTAAATTTTTTTTGAACTAATAAAGTTGTATGGCTTGTCATTTATTAAAACCTAGGAATATTTATTTATTTTTTAGCTTTTATTTAGCAATTTTTGCTAATCATTTATTCTCTCTATTTTCTATTCACTATCTTAAATAAATTTTTTACTACTCATATTTAGACATAACCTAATAAAATCTTAAATAATCTAAAATTTTTCAAAACTTACCAGCACCTTCTTCATCATCATCAGAGTCTTCTTCACCACCGGGACCACCGAAATGTTACATTTAAGAGGGATCCCAATCTTGGCCTAATCCCTTATCTCCATCTTCACCTTCTTCATCAGAATCAATATATCTTTCCCAATCAAAAGCAATGTTGTTATGCTTGCCACCTTCTTTGGTCAAACGAGGCCAGTAGGGAGCTTCAGTATTCTTTTTAAATAATACAATTCTTGCACCAAAACCTAAGATAGTCTTCTTGGAGGTCTTTATTAATTCATTAATAAATGTTAAATAAATGCTATAATTAGTTGGTAATTCAATCAAAAAACAAAACGAAAAACTTAAAATATATCGTTTTATATCATTTTGCATTAGGTAGAGAAAGTTAAAATAATTACTTCGACATCAATTTCTTCATAGAAGTTAACAGTGCCATGGTATTACTTTTTATCAGAAGTGCAATCGAAAGTGAGGGAAGTAGGTTAGAGGTCAATCTTTTCATCAGAGATATCTCTTAAATTAATAGAAATGAAAATTCTGTCTCTTCTTTGAGCCCAGGAGAAAGGAGTAGCTCTATATTTTTATTATAGAAAATAGGTCTTAATTTGTATTCATTTTTGGATGAATGAATTGTTTGGAAGAACATATAAATGAATAATTACAATTGAGCCATTTTTGTCTGCTTACTTGGTATTCTTTTTTTATTAAATTTTGTTAGATTTTTTAATTTTTTTGAAAGATATTTTATTTTAATTATAATAAATGTTTAAAAAAAATATATATAAATCAATCAAAATATTAATTAATTAAAAATGAAATTTTCTCTAAAATTTAAAATTTCAATTCATTTTCTTTGTTTGTTTGTTTATTTGTTTGATTGCTCTTACTTTAATTGCTGTCTATCAAAAAATACTTTATTATGCTTATCAATTAGTAAATTTTCTAACTTCTAAATTCTTTCATCAAAGCTATATACTATTTATTATTGATTATTAAGCAAAAATAACAATACAAAGGATTAAGATATTCTTCTAATTTCTTCTATTTTTCTTTAATTTTCTATTTATTTACTTATTATCATAATCATTATTTCCTTTCCTCCTTTCTTTTTATTTCTCGAATCAAATAAAGAAAATTATATATTTACAAGCTAAGTTTTCCAAATTTTATAAATTTTTTAGCTCAGCTTGATATTTTAGGAAATATTCTAACTAATTCTTCAAGTTTAAATATCTTATATTAATATAACTTTTTTATTTATAATTTATTTCAATTTGATTCAACAATGAGTAAAATTTTCAGAAAATAATAATTTGATTGGAAGGTTATTAACAAAAAATAATTATAAAAATATAAAATACTGTAGATTTAAGCACTAAAAAAATATTTTTCTTTAGTGAATTAATTAAAATTAGATAATTACAAAATTATCATGAAATCTTATTTGAAAAATTAATATAGAGAGTTCTAGGCATAATATCTCCCATGAATTTACCCCATTAGGAATAGATAATAGATTCATCTACATTAGATCTAGCCCATTATTCAGTTAAATAGAGAGTAATAATTAAAGATGTTCCTACATACATAAGTAACCAAAAAGCAATGTTGAAATTCTTAGAGGCATATCTTCTTGTATTTTGAATAAGAATAATACCTGGGCCAGTAAAAACAATCAAAAGAATAGGATAGAAATATCCAATAACGAATGAAAGGATGACTTCATGGATGAGAGCAGAAACAGCAAAAGTAATAAACATACCAACACCCTTACCATATTTACCCTTAGAGAATCTAACTGTATCACCATAAGCATAATAGAATAAGAATTCGTGAACAACAATATTCCATTTTCTATTTTAATTAAAATATGATTAGTCAATTATTAAACTCCTATCATTCAAAAAAAATTTGTAAAATTTCATTAAAATTATCTATTAGATCTATTAGATTTGTAAAATTTCTTTTTTTTTGCATTTTATTTACAGCTCTTATAAATTATTTTTGCTAAAACCTGTTTGTTGCTTTAAAATAATTGATTCAAAACTTTTATTTTAGTATACTTATTTTAATTTATTTTCATAACTCTATTTTTAATATACTCTATTTATGTTTAATCATTTTTGGTTACATTATTTGATTTATTTAAAGTTTAAATTACCTGTAGTAAGTACCAAATTCTTCAGAATTCCACCAGTCAAGATAGAAAGTACGGTCAGGGAAACGGAGAAGCTCAGCAAATCCATTGAACCATGAATGTAAAAGACCGAAGAAAAGGAGGAGAATAGCAAAAGTGGAAGGCATCATCAACTTGAATAAGCATTAGATGAATTGAGAAACAGTGAAATTAGTTGCTAAGAGGATGATTTAGTCTTTGCAGAAAGTTTTAAATAAGATGAAACCAAAGTAGATACAAAGGAAGAAATTTAAGAAATGCATAGCAGCACTCTTGTAACTTCTTGAGGTAGCTAAGATGTACTTGTCTCTATATATAAGAGTAGGAGCAAAGAAGAAATATGAGAATCTTCTCATTTCAGTCTATATATCAGAGATGTCAAATTCAGGTAAGTTAAGTTCCTTAGGAGTATATTGAGCAGCAAATTCCTTAGGGATAAAAGTCTTGTATTCGTTATCAGTACAGTATAAAAGCTTGTTACGAAGATAAGAATGCATTTTCATTCCAATTCTAACCATTTCACATTAAATAATAAAGGCACTACCCATACCAAGAGTATAATAAATACAAGTGTAACATCCAACAAATGTCATTAAACTGATATAGCCAATGTAAATTGGAATCCAAACATATTTGTTTATTTTGTTGTTGATAATCCACTATTTTTAAGAACATTTTGATCAATTTAAAAACGGAAAAAATTTTAGAAAATTGTCGATATTAATAACATTTAAATTATGAGTAAATAAAGAAGTAAATCAATTAATTTTACAGAAACAAAAGGAATGATTGAATAGGCAATTAAACAGATAATTAACCAAGGGAAGATCAAATTAAGGAAACCTGAAAAGCACCATTGTAATGTTTCAAAATCGAATAAAGAACCTTTATCCACATAATCTACTACAACAAGGTTAAAAGCTAAAGCAACAAAGGTAGCTACAACAATATTGTAAAGAGTTCTATAATCTGAAATCTTGAACAAATCACTGAGCAAACTATTTTTGATGGTGAATGACTTCTCTGTGAAAAAGTATTTCTTTCTAGAACCTTATTAAGAAATCTCAGAATTATATTGATAATTACGAACACTGCTGAGAGTTTCATCTAACTTTTGATTAAACTTTTCAGTTGACTTTTGAAGCTCTAATTCAAAGTCACGATGAGCATCCAATATTCTATTTTCTACAGAGGAAATAATATTTTGACGGAAGTGTTCCATAGTGTTATAATCTGCCTTATTGTTTTCCTTATTATTGACTGCTCCTTACTATCCATTTGTTTTCTTTTCTAACTTTTTAGATTCTACTGTGTTCTCAACTTCAACCTATTACTATTTCTTATTTTCTTCTTTCTTTTAAACAGGTTGAGAAGAAGCTTAAATCTTTTCTTGTTTAGGAGTTGATTTTTGAGCAGCTTGGGCTTCTGATGTTCCTTTTTCAGTATTCTAAGCACTACCTTAATTTTTTTTCTTTCCTCCCATATTGAACAATATTTTTATGTTGATTGATTATTTAGTAATTAATTAAATATATTAATTTATATTGTTATATCACTTAAGAGCAAAGTATAAATATCAAGAAATTTAAATCTAAGTTGAGTGTATATTTTGTGTGAATAAAAGTATGTTAATACATAAATAAAAATTTTCATTTTACTTTATAATAACCAAGCTGAGTAATTAAATAAAGTACATTCAGTTCTATTTTTTATTTATTTTAATAAATTCAATAAGTATCTTACAACACATTTATTGGCTATAATTATTTGAAAAATCTAATAAAACGAAATTGATTACGATACCTCAATTTTTAATCATTAATAAATTAGTAACTAAAATTTGCTCATCTAGTCTAATTAAATTTAGTAGTGCATATTTTAAAAGGATTACATCAAAACTCATGATTTTCCTTAATTATCTTCACAAGAAAGATACTTAAGTAATGCAAAATAAATTTTTATTTTTAAAAAACAAATAATTTCGCTAGTAGCCAGTAATGTGAAAATAAATTCATTTATTAGGGGATAAAGTATGGAATACCAAATAAAACTAGCTAACTTTTCACACAATTCACAAAAAATAATCAAAAATTTATCTCATCTTTTATTTTATAGAATTTTTTAGAGATATTTCTAATGATTAAGAAAAAAATATTTCATTTTACATTACTTTAGGAATAGCGCTTACTTTTACATAAAAATACGACTATTACAATTATATATTACAAGTTTACATATCCTAATATTAATTATTGGTGACGAATTTTTATCAGCTTCTCTTATATTACCAAAGCTTAAAATATCTTAATGATGTATGGTTTGGATGAACTTACAGTTAGCTAGTTTCATAAATGCAAAAATATTTGAGAAAAAACAACAAAAGTAAACAAGAAAACAGATGTGTCATCAGCTAACTATCTAAAAACCTTCTTATATCTAAAAGCTGCTGAAGCCAAATTAATAATCTTATCAGCTTTATCATTATTAACAAAAGCTCCAATATTAAAATCACTTGATCCTTAATTTACTTTGAGTAACAATGAAAAGTAGTTAAATTTGAGCTTAAAAAATAAAAGTAATAGGAATTCTATGTAATCTTTAAAATTAATTAATTTAGAACTAAAAGAAATTAAATTTACTTTATGAGTTTATATGTGCCAAAAGAATTTTTCTTGAAAGGATCTAATAGATTATTTGATAAGCAACAAATATCAATAAGAAATTGACTGATATACTCAACTCTTTTATCAATTTAGATTAAAAAATTAAAAAATGTTTTTCATATAATAACCATTTTTCAAAATATATTTACTCTAAAGAAGAGCTAAAGTGATACCAAAAGTTGCACAAATAAAAATACTTACGTTATCATATTTTTCCTATTTTTATTTCAAGAATAAATTAGACAAATAAATCCAATCATCCAGCTAAGGCAAAATCATTGAAAAATAAAATAATTACAGTCATTTGATCTCTTTTTTTCATCAATGACAATTTTTCAGTGCCTGATATTCCTTAATTTTCTGTATATTATGGTCTATTACTGTTTTCTTAATAAATAATTCTTAAACAATCTAACTTTATTTTCTAATTTTATACTAAATTCATTTGAAGTAATTTTAATAGGGGCTGGTTCTTGCATTTAATATGTCGAAGTGGAGTTTGTTTGTATATTCTCATTCTATTATTTTAACAGTTTACCAATCAGCTTATTACTATTATTTTTCAATTAATATTACATTTTCAAGTAATGTCTTTTAATTCCCTTACTCTGAGTATTTTTTTTCTAATCTTTGCATTAAGCGCAAGTTTCTATTTTTTTTCAATTCAGCATGACTTAATGTCTAACAATAACAAATTTAAAATAATTTAGATTTTAGTCTCATATTTTTCTAAATATTTGATTAATTACATTGTTGCTATCTTAATTGAGACTTGACATTTATTATAAAATGAATTTAAATTTTTAAAGTTTTTAATTTTTGAAAAGCTTTAAATAATTATTAATTTATTGTAATGTATGAAGAATTATCGAATAAAAACATTAATATCCTTTTCATTATTTTTTAAATATTTTTTGTACTATTTTTTATAATATTTTTCTTTTAATTTTTAGAATAAATTATTTAATTTAAATTTTAAAAGCAATAAATTTTTGTTTTAGAATAAATTATTTAATTTTAAGATTATAATAACTTTTTAGTTTTTCTTTTAATTTAGTTTGCAAATAAATATTTTTTTTTTAGAGACACCCAAAATTTTTTGACCGTTGAAATTTATCAAATTAATTTAAATTAGAATTTATTCCGCCCAAAAAAAAAAATTAATGATTCGCGGCTTTTTGATAAATTATTTGAAAAAGTATCTATTTTATTTGTGTCAATAGATTTAATTACTTTCACAAATATTGAAAACTGATAAAATCAATCATTAAAAGATAGTCATTTATATCGTTTCATAGCTTGCTATTTTGGCTACTTTTGTTTAACTATCTCTACTCAAGAGTTTTAATAATATTTTGTTTTAAAATAATAAATAAAAATGTCTGATAAAATAAAAAAAATAAAAGATATGAATACCACCAATTTTAGAAAGAGTTAAAGTGGCATGATTTAAATATAATAAAAAAAGCAAAATACTAATTTTAACAT
The DNA here is from genome assembly GCA_000231825.2 of Tetrahymena elliotti 4EA. Lineage (NCBI taxonomy): Eukaryota > Ciliophora > Oligohymenophorea > Hymenostomatida > Tetrahymenidae > Tetrahymena > Tetrahymena elliotti. The sequence continues at coordinate 1,086,584 of JH720303.1, read as the reverse complement.
ATTTTTACTCTAAATATTATAATTGAGTGAAAAAGAAGCAAAAGGGATTTAATGCGATATATTTTGATTGTCTTCACATATTTGAAATAAAATAATGGAGATAACAAAGATAAATTAGAAGAAAAGAAAGAGATAAGGTAAATTAATATGAATAATTTGTATGCAAGAAAGCAAGTAAATAAATAAGAATGAAATGAAATGTATTCAGTATTTGTTTATATCTCTCTCTCACTCACTCTTTCATTGAGTTGATAATAAAAATAGAAAAAGGAATGAATCAAAATAATAATTACAATTATTGAAAATATTAATTAATATCAAATTTGCTTATTATTTCTCAAGAACGGATAAGACACAATATTAAAAAAACTCAGATTCATTCACTTTTTACTAAGATCTTTAATAGTTGAATTAACATTAAAAATAGCAAAAGCGCTTTTAGGTATTTGACAGGTCAGTTTCCACAGCAAAAGTGTTTTAGTATGAGCAAGCTACCTAGTGATAATGATGTTCTCTTAGAAAATAGAAGCGAAGAAGGTACCATGCATACATCTTTATTAAAATATAGTCATTGATAGAAACAAGTTTTAGCATAAAAGCAATAGTAAAATAAAATACAAAATGAAAATTTAGTGTTTAAATGAATCTACAGCATTTTTAAATTCTGTGTCTTACACAGAAAAAAAGCCAAACTTATCACTGACATTACTCAAAATACTTTTTCATTTAATTTGTTTTTGTAAAAAATATAGTATTCCCTAGAAAGCAGACAAAAACTAATAAAGCAGGATATCCAAATCGAGGCAGCAATAACAATTACATAAATGGAAATTAGAATATAAAAAATACATCAATTTTAGAAGAGGAGGATGAACATTAGAATAGTGGGATATTGAATGGAGTAAAATAAGAAGTCGTAGATAAATCTTTAAATATTAAGAATTAGATTCTCTCAAAAAAATAGCCATCTCAACTTTTAGAAAAAAATTAGATTGAAGATGAAAATGCTAGAGGATTTGAGTGTGTATTTAATAAAAGTATACCTAAATCAACCTCTTCAAAGTATAAAGATTATGAGAACTCTATGTCCTCAAAAGGCGATTCTAAATTTACAGTTAAATCTGAGTAGTCTAGTTAGCTCTTTACCTCTAATCCACACTAATTGAGTACAAGTATCCACGATACTTCTAATATAAATAGTAAAATACTGCAATAATCTAGTCATCACCACCAACTCTCTAATAACAATCATAATGAGTATCAAAATATATCCACTAAAGTGCCAAATTTAAACTCTTAAAAAGATAAATCTCAGGGTAATAGAACACATGAATAAATATCCAAAAACTAAAACTCAATTACGCATCAACTAAATTAAAACTCTCACAATTTTCCATACTACTAACTAAATAATCCAATTCTTTATCAACAAAGTTAAGGAATGTTTGATGTTGATTCAATCAATTAATTAATTAAATAAGACTAATCAAATAAAAGCAATAATATAAATAATAACAACAGCACCAATAATATCAATATATAAATAAATGGATCTTAGATCTAATCTCAAGAAAAAATTCAATAGCTTCAAATATAAAGTATTTAAAATAAGTAGAACTCTTAACTCCTTTTTAATACTAATTCATAAAACAATTATGATTTTATGAATAGTTAATTTGGATAAAATAGTTTATTATATGATTTTAATAACTCTTAACCTTTCAAAGATAGTTAATACTCTAATGGACTTACTAGAAATTTGATACCTTAAAATCACTCAGATGTGTTTGATGATGAAGGAGGTATAGTAGATTTTTTTTATAATGTTAAATAAGAAAACGAAAATAAATCAGCAATGCTTGGAAAAAATTTACTTTCAACTTTTGCATAATAAACATAATAAAACCTTAAAAATTTATCATCTTCTCCAAGAGGCTAAGCAACAAGTTTTTAATTTCCCAATTAAGGTTTTAAAAAATCTTAAATAAAGCAAGAATCCTTACTTTCTTCTAACTAAAACGATTAAAATAACTTGATTGATCAGGCTAGATCTTAAATTGACGACTATAGCAATAGTAAATTACTTTAAATAAATTAAAATTAACTTATATTTATTCTAAAAAAGATGGCGAATAAACTGAAGAAAGATAAACTCTAAGAGGACTTAGGGCATTGTCATTAAAAGTTAAAGAGATAGTTCAAGAAAAAGGTTCAACCACATACAAAGAAGTAGCTGAAACTCTTGTTTAAAACTTAAAGGCAGGTCAGAGGTAATTGGCTGAAAAGGAAGATATTGTAACTTTTTATCTAAATATTTAAATTTTTATAATTTTTGTGAGAAGATAAGAATTATTTATTCTTAAAATAGAAAGATGAATAAAATATTAAAAGAAGAGTTTATGATGCACTTAATGTATTAATTGCCTCTGAAGTTATTGCTAAAAAAGGGAAAAAAGTTTTAGCAATTCCAAAAACTAATTTAGCTGGTACATAAATTGATTTCAGATTCCTTTGATAATAAATAATTATAACAAATTTTTAAAAAAAGGTAAATGCCTGAAGCATGATAATTGGAAAGAAGCAAAAGAAAAATAAGATGTTTTAGACAAGTAAAAATAAAAGGTGAACTAGAAAAAAGAATAAGTAAAGGAATTAGCAAGAAAGTATGTTGCTCTAAAAAATTTAATAGATAGAAATCAGACAACTGAAAAAAATATTTAGATGCATTCTTAGAACTTTGAAATTTTCATCAATCATAAAGATGAATATGATGATAATTAAAAACCCTTTTTTAACTCTTAGTTTTCTAACAAAACAAATACTTAAGGTTTGAGAGATAAGGTACTCCTACCCTTGCTTGATATTTAAAAACAAAGGTTTCAATTCCCAATTTTGTCTGTGAGATTCAACCCAGATGATTAAGAAGTAATTTATTAATTTTCCAGTTTATTAAATAAACCTTTAATATTGTTTTTTTTTAACTTAAAGAGGGTGATTATGAAAATAAGCAAAGATAAAAATAATTTAAAGATATTTGCTAAAGGATATCTTGAGACTTAAGGTGATTTAGACATATTATGCTAGCTAAATTTAGATAAAGTTGAAGACAATTTCAGGTAGCAAGTCTTAGGTGATAAATATCTTAATTGGATAAACTCTATTGATGAGATAAAAACAGAACATATTGTTTAAGAAGAAAATGAAAATTAATTTGAAAGTACTTATATGATGAATCACTAAAATCACTATTGAAAATATTTGGAAATAAATAAAAAATTCTTTTAAGTAAGATTCCTTCCTTAATCAAAATAAAAACAAAAAAGATAAAAAATATGGGTTCATATAATTTAAATTAGACAATAACTAAATTTAATATAATAAAATAATAAAAAATATTCCATTATTAAAAATAAATTAATACTTTACCAAACATTTACACATGGTATAATTTTTATTAACTATATAATCAATCAACCAACTAATAAAAATAAAATACTTTTTATACTACAAATCATCTTTAATGATCAAAAAATACAAATAAACAAACAAAAACTAACTTATGACTTAAAAAAGCAAAGAACCAACAAACCAATCAATCAACCATCCAAAAAAAACCAAATAATTTATTAAAAATCTTTAAAAAATACTGATGATACTGTTTATTTAATTAATAATAAAAATTACTATTTATATTCTATCATTAGTTTAACTTAAAAATCTCTTAGACACATGCTTACACCTTCTAAATTAAATTTAAAATCTATCTCTATCTATATTTTCCAACATTTATTTGTAAGATCAATAATTTTGTAAATTCTAAAAAAATATATTTTGTATGTATTAACTAACTGCGATTTTCTCTGTAATTAATAATTCTACACTTTTTATTATAAATTTTTCTCAAATTCAGTCATTCTTTCTTTCTAGGGTTTCTAATTTAAATGAACATACTTTCCATAAATATATTTTTTTATTTATTTTTAAAGTTATTATTTTTTTTTAGTTAGGTTTTTACAAAACTATTTATTTGATTCTCATGCGAATACACATACTTTCTATAAACTAAAATATCTTAAAAATTTGTTTCTTCATTCAAATAGCTTACCATAAAAATTTTAATTTCATCTGGTCTAAAAAAGATTTTTAATTTTTTTACAAAAAAATTTTTGTCAAATATTTTTTATTTTTTTTAAAGTATGAAAAGTGAGTTACTTTAAACAAGAAATTCAAAGAGAAATACCAAATTTAAAGGAAAAGCATACATTTTTATATTTTGCAATTTACTTTACCTTGAGTTAAATTAACTTTTTTTGAATTTTATCCACAAAAATTATAAATAACAAATGAAGAGTTTTTCATTAATTGATATTGATTTTAATAAAATTTATTTAGAATGATAATTGCTATTGATAGAAATCATAAAACCTAAGATTTTTTTATAGGTTTAGTTTAATAAAAATTAAAAGATTTTATTAAGAAAAAATAAAAAATTTTATAGAATTACAATTATTTATTCATTTAATTTAATATTCACACGGGCTTATAGACAAATAGACTTTTATCTTTGAAGGAATTATCATCAGAAGAACCAAAGATAGAATCAGGCAGCTCTCTGCATGATTAATTAGAATATCTTTAAATAGAAATTCTAAGATCTTTATAGTAAGGGATAGCCATAAATCCTTTAACATCATTTTCAACACAATTAAATATTGTAGTAATAATTATTGTTAATATAAAGAGGAATATCAAAAGTGTAAAAAAGAATAAGAATATAGGATGATTAATTTTGTTTTTTTATTTAAGGATTTGTCCTTAATAACAACCTCCTGGGTGTTTAATATTTAGAACTGGATTGCAAGAAGTAACACTTATGCCATCTATTGGAAGGCTTGTAAAGTTTTCTTCTTTGTCTTTTTCTGATGAACAATATATTAAAAAAGTAATACTTTTTTCTTTTTCTTCATCCATATGATTTTCGCTTGAAGTACAAATATCCCCTCCTTTATATACAATTTTAATACCTTATCCAACTTAGTAATAATCTATTAGTTCTACAATTGATTTATCATATTAGCCAAATGCCGAACATTAATCTAAGGATTAAACATTTTAAAATGTTATTTATTAGTATGCACCATAGTGTAGGCCTGATGTCTTTGTAGGAGCTTAATTTTCAGAGCAACCGATATAAGGAAAGTTATTGCAAAAATTAAATACTAATGATATCTTAAAATTCTGTTATTCAGTCTTTCTAATATCCACCTGCCAATATGAATCTGATTTTTAGAGAAGAGAGAGATTATAAATGTTATCTAAGTCATCTTTCCATATACACATTGATTCTTCAGGATTATAATTTTACTCAATAATTGGATTATCTGTTAAACTTTTTGGAATTGAATATTAAGAAACTATTGAATGGCTTTGATAATGTTTTTTTCTTGCTGCACAACTTGCTAATATTAAGCAATCAATAATAAGCTAAAGAAACATTTACTTCCATTTTAAATTCATTCAAATAAAGGCGCTATCTTAATCTCAAATTTATTTAATAATAATAATAATTCTGCTTCAAGTTTCTTAAAAATGAAATCCTATTTTATAATTATTAATTTTTTTTTTTTTTCGTTTTTGATAAAAATTGATTCAAAATGTAAGATATTATACATTTAATAAAAAGAAGTGCTTTAAAAATAATAATAGCTGAATCTTTAATTGATACAAAGAAAGATAATAAAAACGGTGAAATAATTAAATGGATTTTCAACTCTTTAAAGTTGTTTTATGTTTGTTAAATATTTTTTTGATTTTTTAAAATATTTTCCAAAAACTATCACTAAATTTACAAAAATTTTAAAAACTAAGTAAATTATGCAAATCCATAAATATAAACAGATTCATTATTTATTTATTAAGACAGAGATAAATTATTTTTATTTTACTTAGAAATAAAAAAATATTTTTTAGAAAATTTAATTTAATAAAGAGCTGACATTTTTTTATTTTAGTTAATTTAGAATGATTTATTGTAAAGGTTTTAAGTTTGTTAAAATTTCAAAAACATGAAGAAATATGTTTGATTTCTAAACTAAAATTTTGTGAAGAAAAATAATGAAGAGAAAAAGACAATTAAAATATGAGCAAAATAAAAAAAAATTTATATTAATGCAAAGTAATTTAATGGATACAAACAAAATAAGTAAAAAAAATTTAGAATGGCTCTACTATTAATTATAATGTTGGATACAATTATTTTAGTTAACAATTTTTTTTAATGAAAAATCAAATTTCCTCTTCATTTTCTTCATTTGATTCTTCACTTGAAGTATTTATTTTTTCATATTAATCCCTCAAAGCTTTATCTTCAGCATCACTTTATGATATATTATCTCCTTCACTTAATTCTTCTTAATTATCTTATTGATATTATTCAAAATTATTTTCTTAATTTTGAACAACTTAGAGTTACTTTGAATTAACTAATCCAAAATATTTGAGTTAGGAGGTTGTGTTAGATAATTTATCATTTTATTGAATAGATTAGATATTTTGTTTCATGTAGTTTTATAAATTAAATTCAACAAGTTATAAATGGAGTTAGCATTTTAATGGGTCATTAAATTAGAATGTAGTATACTCTACTTAAATATCATAATTACCCCAATTTTCTTACAAATTTAACTTCTATACAGAGAAAATAACTTCATTGCTTTTTGCTTTAACTCTAAAGTATTTTCCAAATTTAGGTAATTGCTTTTAGTTTGTATTATCAGGATCATGTAAAATGAAATTAAGTTTGATGTCTAGTTAGTTGGTAGTTTTATTCACAACTACTATTTCTCTTACAGTATTAGCATTCTTGAAGTAGTTCTCAATACTGTTATCTAATTTTTAAAAGTAATGAAATTTGTAAAAAATGAAGAAAAAAAATTTACTCTGTTCCTATTAATCAACCTATGACAGCTAGCTTTGGTTGTAGTACGAAGCATATTTATTTTTAAAAAATCCATTCCAAGGTGATGTTGTTGGCATCATCTAAGAAACAATAAAACAATCTCTTACTATTGTAGAGTCATAAGATTTATTTCCTGTCTAAGTAGGTTAGTTATCTGTAATATATGTATTTATTTCACGCTCATAAATATTGAAATACTCATAAGAATGAGCACATTCAGTTTTCAATTCATCTAGCTCTTCTACGAGTTGATTTAGTTCTTTCTCGGTCTTAACTTATTCTAATTTTTCACTATATTCTTCCATTATTTCTTCAGTTAAGAAATTATCTGTAATAGGTAATTAAGCTTCTCTGAGCACAGAAACATTACGAGTTTTACCAATTGTGTAAAGTGGATAAAAGCCTTAGTTGAGATGATTATTATTATAAATAATATTTTGCTAGTCTGAAGATGTATTAGCTGATTATTATGAAGTAGAGTAGTTAACCTCAGTTTTATCGATTTCTTTAACAACAATATTATATTGATTACTATCTTTAGATGTTTTGTTGTTTGAATTTTTTTCTTCTTCATCCCCTTCTTGGTTGTTAATATCATTATTTCCACCTGCTTCTTTAGATTCACTTTCTAAGTTTGCCAATTCGTTTTCTGAAGGAGCAAATTTGATATTCTTATGCTAATAAATAGCATCTATCTTTTATCTAAAGTATGGATAAAGCATTAAACAATTTTGAGCAAATTCAACTTTAGGAACCATAGAATACTTTTAAATCAGACTATTATGATGATACTCTTTGATGAATTGGTCAATAAAATCTACATATTTTGCAAATATATAGCTGGGAGAAGGAGCAAAAGCAATATATTCTGCAATATCTTCATTTTCAATGACTAATTAGAGAAGAACAATCAAAAGCTAAACAGAAATACTATCTGAATTCTTTCTATTGGAATAAATTGCTTCTAACATACTGCATGTACTCTCTATTTACAAAGAAGTCTTCATGCAAAGACTCTAATCATCGATACAATTAAGAGCATATGTTCCATAATGAGCTGTAACCTACAAAGCATCTTCTTAGTGGATATGCTATTAAGGAGAAAGGTAATTCTAAACTAAAACAGGAACACCTAAAATAGCTTCAATACGTATTCTTCTAAAATCGTCTTTTAAGCTTAAGAAATGTAAAATCACCTAAGCAATTACCTTAACTTCATCTAATCCTAAACGATGCATACCACGAACTATAGCTTCAGAAACTAGATTAGTCACCAAATCATGATTTAATGCCAATCTTTATATTAATTATTTAAGCACTGATGGATCAATTGTTTCGTTTGAAATTAATTTTTCCCAGAATTAAGAATTTAAAACAAATAAGGAAACAGTTTATGATAAAGTATATTCTTCTTTATATAAAGGATCTTTCAATTAGAATTTAGTGCTATCCTAATCACAGAAAGGAACAAAAGCATGTTCTATTATGTTTGCTATGCACTTAACAACATGCGTGTAGCGAGGAGTTATAGAACGTGAACTCATGTATTCCTTTGTTTTAGAGAGAGGAGAATCGTCTCCCATAAAATAATCTAAAAATTAGATACAAACATCTTATTTAATTAAGTACTTTATCTATTCAGAACCTTACTAGCTGAATGCATCCCAAAACTTTTTGTTAGAAATAGAATTAAAAAATTTGAATTAAAATTGAATAAAAATTAATTAATAAATTACCATAAAATACTATTCATTCTTGAAGACATTTTTAAGTCCAAAGTTTTACAAGTATTGAAGAAGAGTATTTAAGAAGTAGTTAATTGTATTTTTTATCACTTTTTACTATCTGCTTTTCTTCTCTTCATTAGTCATTTATTCAGAAGAAACTTCACTATTAATTTCTTCCAAGTCATCTTTAAAAGATAATTTTATGTCATAGAAGTTGATTATTATCTAGGTACAATCAGAATACATTTTAGAGAGGAAATTTTTTACAGAAATATCTTATGATTTTATTATAGCTCCTTCTTTTTACAGGAAATCTTTCATCAAATTAACACAGAAGAACTCGTAACATTAGTCTGGGCATAATTTTAGCAATACCCTTAATCTATTAATCATTTCATCAATCATCTTTATTATTGCATACACAAATTATTAAATATTAATTAGAAAATTTTATTTTTTACCTATGATCCATGTGACTTACTCAAGAGATCCATAATAATTTTAGCATGGGTTTGAAGCAAACTAGCAAATGAATCTCTCATCTCTTATGGGTATTTATCATAATCCTTGTAATATCCTCTGGGGCAATCTTCATCTGTTAAAATCGGTAAATCAATTGAATTAGTGATCTCCTTAATGAATTAGTAAAAACTCTCATTGTAAATGTGTCTTTCAAACATAAATTGATGATTATCCATCCATACTTTCTTAAAGAAATTATCAGGAACATATGGCTAGAAGTCAAAATAATCAACAAGAACTTTAATTTATTCAGGTTCCTTCTCCTCATTCTACTAATAAAAAAGAATATTAACTTTTTAATACATCCTCTTAAATAAAACTAAAATAATTTACTTATCCTTATGCTTGAATTTCATATTTAGTAATTGGAAGAGATTATATTACTTTATCCATTTGTTATTTATTTTCAAAAACAAGTTAAACTGGGTCTTTTATTTTCTTTTCATAAACCAAAATGTAGGCATTCTTACTATTATCTCTGTTTCTAAACCATCCAAAATTAAAAGAGCTGTCATCCCAATCATTATTGTGTCCTCCAAAGCACTCATTTTCAATATTTTTAATAGAGAAGTCACGAACGCGTGAGTCATTAAATTCAAGCCAAGATTCTTTCATTTATTAGCTGAGATGCTCTTTCTTACGTGAGAAGTCTATGTAAGAATAATAGTGACCATATTCAGCTGTTCCTGTGTGAACAACAACACCAACTAATTTATATTCATAGTTTTCTTTTTCTTTTAGGTTTTCTTTATTACCCAACTCACGAGCTTCAAGCCCTTCTTTTGTGTAAGGTTCTAAATCAAGACTTTCAGGGAACTCCAAGCGTGTATTTACTTTAATATTTTGCAAGCTTTCCAAATCAAAAATGATACGCTTTAAATGAACAATTAACACATTTGGTAATGAAGCTAAGCTATTACGTATAGTAACTTCAACTTTTTTTTCACAACCCTCACATCTAAAATCTTAAATAGTTTCACCAGTAATAAATTAGTCTAAAGATTCAGTTAAAGATTTGAAGTTTTTAACCTCAACTGAAAGGTTATAAAATTGTTAATAAGAAGTGCTCACTTATTTACAGTTTGAGCAAATAACTTATGAACACTATTTACCACCATATACATTTTCTAAGATATTCTTAAATGCAGTCTTTTTCAATCCATTTTCTAACTTATCAAAAATCATATTCAAGAATTCTTAGGCATCTTGCTAAATGACTGTATTGACAGGTTCACCCATGTAATCTTTGAAAGAGAAGCAAAATTCTATAGGGTTGTAATCCACTCTGTCACTCATTTCTAAGAAACTAAACATTTACTAAAATTGATGTAAGATGTTATCATCAGTTTTCAATTTTTTCTTATTATAAAAAGCTTCTACTATATTTTCTTCCTCTTGATCATTAGCCATTAAAATAGCATATCTTTAGAATAAAATTCATATCATTATAAATACTAAATTATTTAAATTGTTTTTATCATAAAAGATGTAAATTACCTAAATGTAGGAGTCATGAAGAATTATTAGATCATAGCAATCATGTAGCAGATACATCCTAAATTTTTGATTCCAACATATCCATAATCACTTTTCGATTCTCTCATATATGAAAGTTAGTATCCAGTATTTTATGGAAGCATTTCTATAAGCTACTAAAGCCCATTTTCCATTAGTACCTGCATATTTTGAGGGCAATTTTTGCACAGTGTTATTAATAATCTTGTTTATTTTTTTTAAATTAAATTTTCAAAAAAAATTTTTATAAAAAATACCTAAATGCAGCTATTCTACTAGTTTCTCCTTTGCACTTAACAACAAGCTTGTCATATCTTTTTATATCTTCATTTTCGATCAATTAATGATCTTGTAAGTCAAATAAGCACTTATGGAAAATTTCCTTCACTAAATTATGTCCTTCTGGTGATCCTACTTCAATTTTCAATTCTTCCTTGAAAGATAAGATTCTATCACATAGATTAAGAATTCCAATAAGAATTTTATCATTTTTAGTTTGAGTTCTAGTTTCTGTACTTTCATGGTTTTTAAGTCCACTAACTAATTATTTAAGAAGTGAAGAGAAATCAAGCCAGTCATATGAGACAGATGTGTCAATCTAATGATATGCTAAGCTATCGAGGAGAGCACAAAATAATTCAAAATATTAAGTGCAATTTTAATTATCATTATGTAATCCTGGGATATTATTAATCAACACATGCATCAATCTTTTTATTGGTTGAGAATTGTTATTTGACAAATGTGAAAAAGCAACCATAAAGAAGCAGTGGTTAAATACTTTTCTAATATTTTAATTTCCTTTATAGAAAAGACCTGAAGATAGAAGTTGAGGGAATTCATTTTAGCTTTCATCAAAGAACTAATCAGAGATAGTCTTATCATATGTCAATATAGCACTAACTATTAACAAAGAAAACTCAACTATAATTCTATCTTCACTTTCAAGCTCTGAATTAGAAGTGATGAAATCCATACACAATTTACAAAGCTGATTCTTTAATTTTATAAAAATTCAATTAGATTAAAATAAAATTTGGATAAATAATTTACCAAAAATGACATAAAATCAAACTTTTAAAGAATCTATTTGCTTAAACCCTAAGACTAAAGACTACTAAGAAGTAATAAGAACTCTTCACTCTCTTCAATTTTTACTTCATAATTTTATTTCTTTTCATTTGAGTTCTTTGTGTGTTGTTAGTCATCCATGGTCTCCATTCTTTTTAATTCTTGTTCAATAAGAGTTTCTCTATACTCGCTTTCCTTACGTCTTACAGTGAGTTCTCTATTATTTCTAATATCTTCTCTGATTGATAAGATTAATGCAGGCAGAGGTAAATGGGTCAAACTCATACGAGTTACAGTTTTGTAAATGTGAGATTAGTCACAAGCAAAAGCTGCAACAATATAATTTTTGAATATTTTTAAGATAAACGATAAAATATATTTTGAGAAAGTGTCAATATTCAAAATATCTTTTTTTGTTATCAAAGAATTAAATCTCTTGAATAAGTGATCGAAACCTCCTAATTTTATAAAATCAGATCTCCAATTTCTTTTGAATTATTTAAGTTCTTCAGATTCATCACCTATAATTTTATTATAAGATGTTGAAGCTTCTTATTTGTCTTCTATACTCACAACTTCTCCTTCTTCCATCAAATATTCGATAACATGAAGATTATAAAGTAGCTTGTACATGGACTCACCTCCAAGAACAGTTTCCCAATTTGGATTCTATTAATTTCTAATTCCATCTAATTTGACAATCTTTTCATACAGAACTGGACTAATAGGAAGTCTACTAATGAATCTCCATGTTACATTTGCAACATCTTTTCTATCTAGCAAATCAAATATCTGTAATAATAAATTAAATAAATGAATAAGAATATAAAAAATATTGTTTAAGTGTCATAAAAATTGTAAATTTGTACCATTTTAAAGAATTTTTCATCACGAGCTAAAATGTAACGTGGCATAGAAGTGACATCGATTGATTCTATAGTAACCTCATCATATCTCTTCAAGTCCTTTCTGTAACCGTGAGTAGCAAGGTTCTTACGAACTACTTCTTGCTTAACACGACAAGCTGTGGAGTAAAATTCAATGAAATTTTCTTCATTGAGATAACCTTTCTTTCCTTTATCATTATTTTCCATACAATTAACAACTCTATTATCAGTTTCTATACAGTTATCATTAGTACATGAATTTATAAATTACGCAACTTGTAAAGGTTTCATTTTTCCTTCAACTTGAAATTACTAGAACCATTTTTTAAATATTCTAATAGCTTTAGGATTAATCTCTCCGTTAGTTATCAAGTCTTCTTCCTTGACAGGACTTCCTTTCCTTTGTGAAACTAGCAATTTTTCTCCATTTTTTAATCTATCATTATTTTTATTTTATAAATAACTTGAAGATTTTAAAATAATTAACAAATTACCTCAATTCAGAAATGGATTTACCATTTTCTTTAGGTTCAATTTCTCTCTTTGGCTCAGCAATTGCTAAAGCTACTTCTTCATAAGTACACTTAATGTATAAGCCAACTTTGTATAATAAATCCATGACAGAATCGTTTGTGTACATTTTAAATGAGAAGTTATTAGGTATATCACTATTATAGTAAGTGGTTTAGAAACATAGAGTAATTAACTCTCCTTTAGATAAAGACATAAGTGATTTTAATCCACCATTTCCTTTCTTTTCACTTTCATCAAGAATGCTTTCCATAATCATAATGCATCTCTTAATCTTTTCAGGATTACCCTCTTATGTTTATTTCTATAAATACTCATATGCCTATTAGTAATATCTTCTTTTAATAACATCTTCAGTTTCTGATACCGTTTGATCAAAATTCTTTATTTATTAAAAAAATGAATTGAAAATTCAAGAAAATTTTAATTTATTTAGTTTACAGTATGAAGATTATTTAAGAATTCAAGGGCCTTTGCAATTACATCTTAGTTTTAATTAAGAGTTATCAAAGTCCACAAAGATTCTATTCCTTTCAAGTTGGTTGGAAGATCAAGCATTGAATACTCAAAATCAGGCTAAGTATTTTTTTAATAAAAAAATTTATTTATTGATTGATTTTAAAAAATATGAATAAAAAATAATTAATTACATTTGTGCGATTATCATTTTATTGATTATTATATGAAGAATTGAAATTATTATTGTATAAAATATTATTGTTGTTATACATTTTAATTTAAGGGTATTTTTTCATTTTTCCCTCTTTTTCATTCAAAATACAAAAGATACTCTTAAAGCAATTAAGTCCTTCAGGGGTCATCAGTCTTAAATCTTCTTCGCTACAGAGCTTTATGTGGAAAAATATATCTAAATCTTCTTTCTTGATTTATTATGAGCTTTGGTTCATGTTGTTTGTATTTAGCTCAGAGAACCATTTATAAATAATATCCTTTTCTCTAGGTATGAGACCTTCAACAATAACTGCATCCCAGATTTCTGAAATAACTTCTAAAGTTAACTCAATATCATTAGGTAGATTCATATAAACTAATTTATTAAATTTAAATAAATAAAGGATATCTTAATGTTTCAAATTTTTACTAAAATTTAAGAAATCTATTCTTTGTTGAATATGTTCTATGTATGTATTTCTTTGAACTAATGAGTCTAATATTGCCTCAGTTAATTAATTAACTTATTCAGATCCAAACTTTTCTTGAATCTTTTGTAACAAATCCTTTTTCATTTGACGAATATTATTAACTAATACATGAACAATATTTTTTTCAGTGAATAAGAAATTAACGGCCTCTTTTTTTACTATTGTATCAATATAGCCTGATGAAGGATAAAGTTAATCAACTATTTTTTGAATAATCTTCAAAATATAAAGAGTGCTATGAGTTCCCTTTTATTAAAAAAAATATTATTGATGAATCATAGTAATTATAATTAATACTTAATTTATATGATCGATGCATTTTTCTAAAACAGCCTAAATAGTAATTCTATTATTATCAATATTATAACTCTCACAGAAAGATTTAATTGTTTCTTCAACTATTTCTAAAGGAAGTTAATAACTGTTTTCAATCAACTTCCAATAGAAAAGTCTGACGCTATCCTAAAATTCACTTGTTAAATTTTTACGGAATCTTGTAAAGCTATGGACTAAATGAATAACTTCAATACCAATTTACTCTGGTTCAGTTTCAATAATTTTTTTCAAAAAGAAATCGATGATATTTTTATCAAAAGACTGAATGTAAAAATTGTCGGAAAGAATCTATTAATTTATATTTTTTTAGGGTTAATAAGTTGTAAAAAGAATTGATAAGCAAAAAAAATTACTTTAAAAATAGCTAATTTAAGTTCAGTATCATTTTTACGTGTTTAACCCCAAAGAATTTCAAGATGATAATCTTTAATCATTCCTTCATTTAACATGAATTTAAAAAAGTCTCCAGCTTTTTAAATAAGCTGATATTTTGAGCTATTAAATAACTTTTAAAATATTTAATTTTCTTCTATCCAATCTTTTAATTCAGAAGATTAAAGAGATTCAGCAGTTCTATCACTTCGAAGTTGAGATAAAAGCTCCATAATTGTCTTAAGACCCTATAATTAGGTTGTAATAAATTCAGAATTGAAAGATTAAAGTGCAGTCTATAAGTTAAACTTTTCTAACATTTCTATTTTTTGTCCTATTGAGTATATTCTTTTCATAAAACTTCCTAAACCCATATTAACGCTATCAATTTTTTCCTTTGTAAAGTTACGCAAATTGCTTGGTGGGCTTTCTAAAATACTTTTTTAGATTGCTGGAATAATTCTTTTTGCATAAGGATATACAAAGTTTCGATTTAAACATAATTAAACATTAGAGAACATGTGCATCAAGCTAGCTAAGTGATCAATAGGGCACCATTCCTCACCTTGTCCTTCAACTTTATTTAATATTAAATCAAATCCACCCTTTTTACCAAATTTATTAATTGCTGCTAACTAAAATAGATTAACTGTCTAATTTTTTTTTGGTGAGGCATAAACTACTTCATTTTCTACTTCTAAAGTCTAAACTAAGTCATTAAAATCATCAACATGTTCATCTTAATTGGTAGTGGATGCTTTGGTGTATAATTTTTTTGCTTATGTTTAATACCTACAAAATTCAATTAGTAATTTAACTAAAAAATAAATTTCTATATTTACTTTTAAATACGGGGATGTGTAACATCAAACCATTCATCATATTACTAAGACCATCCATTAAATTTTCCTCTATCATCTTTTTTTTAACCATTAGGATCATAAACTCTATAACCTATTTTCATGTAAATATTAAAAACATTTTAATTAATGTGCTTGCTATTTTATTTCTATTTTTTAATAAATAGGATAAATCTTACCAACAAAAACTTATTTTATCTTATATCCCTGCTCATCTTCTATTTCTTTAACTTAAAGAACTGTACTGTTATAAAATACATGAGAAGTATCACAACAATCTACAAGATCTCCTTCTTAAAGCTAAAGTCTCCATTCTAATTCTTCATCTGGGCATCTGGTACCCTTTTCGCGAATATCAAAGTTTTCTTTCAAAACGGATCTAAAATAAGAATTAAGTTGATGAACTTATTTTTTAAAATCAAATTAAAGCATTACCTATTAAATGACTTAGATGAGTTTAAAAATCTAATAAAGATATGGTCATCTTAAATATTGATTATTTCTGCTCTACTCCAACTATGCTTAAAATATTATTTATCAATTTTTATTGCATCTACTATTTATCCAATTTCAAGCTTCTACAACCATTCTCTAATGTCATCTTTTAAACCAAATAGTTATTGAATCTTTATAAATAAGTATAATAAGATATAAAAGTTTGAGAAAAGGGAGATTATTTAAAGATACTAAAATACTAAATTTGAAAGACAATAATTGAAGTCTCTATTTTGAAATGTATTAATGTGATATTCGGAAATAATTAAATAAATAAAGCAAAGTTAATTTACAAAGTAAATTAAAAATCAATGATTTTATTTATGTGCGAGTCTGATCACAAAAAGTGAGATCAGAAAACAATAAAAAGATAGAATTTTCAAATTTAAAAATAAAATCATCTTATTTTATGATTTACATCTACAAAATGCTTGATAAATCATTTTAAGGAAATTATTTTCTTTTTATTTCCAAACTGTTTACTATTTAATCTTTACTTTTCCTATTATTGTATTTTGTTTAAACTAAACTCTACTTAGTGATATTCAGTTAATGCTCATGATAATAAAAAGATTAAATAGAGGATTTTTTTAAAAATATTTTAAACTTTTATATTTGTAAATGCTTTTTAGGAATAAAGCTGCTTCTATTGACTTAATACAACAAAAAAATATAGTAAAAAAATAAGCTTATTTCTATAGACACTTTAAAGTTAAAGAAACTTACATGGAATGTAGAGGTTATTTTATTATTGACTTAGAAATACTACTTTTTATGATCGAAAATGTATGCAAGCATTTCTATAACAGGGATAGTTGTTTTTTCAAAAGTTGTAAGAAATAGGTAAACAGACTAGAGCAGGATCTTATTAGAGAGTTCAGTTGTTTCCTCATATGAAAATAATTTCTCATCAATTAAATACTTAGCGCAATCATAGAAGAATGAGTTCATAAAGAAATCGAATACTTTGTCATCAGCTAAATAAACATCGCGCCATCTGTTCTTACCATCTTCATAAAGCAGGTGATTTTCATTCAAAAGAATATAGAATTCCAATATATTTCTCATTTACACACGAGTTTAACGTTCTGTTTATTGTGTAATTTAGTAAATAGTTCTGCCTATAACTTTCCACTTATCTAAATCTTTTGCTGTAATATTGCAAAACTTTTCATGGTATTGCAAAAGTGTTTCTTTGGAGATAGGCTCTTCAAAAAGTGTATTAATATCATATATTTGCACCTTTTGTTGTTCGTATGGATACATCTAACTTATCAGATACCTTTATTCTTTTTAAACTTTTACTTAATATCTTAAATTCCTTTTGGTTTTATTTGTCCTTCTACCTTTATTTTGTTGATCAGAACTCTTATTCTTTCTTTAAATTTTGTTTAACGTTTTGTTTTTATTTTATTCCTCTTATTGCTTTTATTATATTCAATTATAAGACGACTCAGATTATATTATTTTTTATTCTTTAAAAATATCCTATCTTATCCTATTCTTTTCTAGATACATTAGCCATATCATTACTTTTTTAATGATATTGATATTCTATACAATTAGGTACAGCAACTCCTATATTTATTTATTCAACCTTTTTTCTTCAAAGTCGTCTCCTCTCTTTTCTTAATTAGTGGACGATGATTTCTTTTGTAAGCGTCGAGTTGGTTTTGATATTTTTCTATTTTTAATATTAAAAGTATTATTCTATTTAAATCTGTTTTGTTTTTTCTTAATTCCTTATCCCATTTGCTAACCATTAATTAAAAATTCTTCTGACAAAAATTCAAAAATGATTTCATCAGAAAAGCTTATTTTCTACTAAAAAATAGCCAAAATAGTAAAAATTATAATTTATTAGAAAAATATTAAATTATTTTAAAAAGAATCATTTTTTACTCTTTTTTCAAAAAATAAAAATATTTTGAAATTTTCTTCTATTTTAATCTTAATCATATTCTAAACTCCTAAATTTCCAAAATTTTTATTGAATCTTTTCAAAATAAATTTATGAAATTAAAATAAAATCAATTTATTCTACACAGATTTTAAAATCTAAAAAAACATAAATAATTTTTGAAATTATTTTAATATGAAAAATCAATCCTTATCTCATTTATTTTTAAAATATAAACTATTTATTGTGTTTCTTAAAAAAAAAAAATTAATTCTAATATTTTTATATAATAAGAAAAATTTTTAATCAATTAATATTTAAAAATATTTTCAGTTACTTTATAGCTAATAATAAGAAGTTTTGTAGTGTATAAAAAATAAGGTTTTTGATTTTATTAATATCTTCTGAAATAATTGCTCTTTCAGTATTATTGGAATAATTAACTGAAAATTTAAAAGAGAATTTAATTGTTTTTATCAAAAACATTTTAAATTTGGATATTAATTTTTAAATTTGAAAAAAGATTTAAAATAATTAAATAAATGAAATAACAATTTAAATTATTAGATTTTTAAATTAATAAAATTTGAAAATAAATAAAAATATACAAAGGAATTAATCTTATTTTTTTAAATATCAATCAAGTTTAAAATTCTATAAATAACACAAAAATTATAGATTTCAATAAAAAACCTAAGAGTAAGCAAAATCCACTAAAATATCTTTATATCTACTTCTTTAAAGATATGTTTTTTAATTATTTATTTCTACTTATTCATAAAATAAAAAATTATTTATGAATGAATACATACTTTATTTGAATTACTTTGATGTTTTAGGTAGTTTGTGAGTACTGAAACAATAAGAAAATCGGGGGGATATAAAGTAAAATATTGCTTGCTGATTATCTAATTAGATTTCTACTTTTAACATGTGAATAGTAAAGGTCTTGCGTGCAAGAAGATTAATAGTTTTTAATTAATTGATAAAGCAAATAGGATAGTCTTCTTATTAATTTTTTCAAAAAAAAATTTGATTAATAAATTAAGAAGAAAAAAAAAGAAAAACAAGAAAGACTGTGCTTATCAATAGATAGTTAGGATAAATAATTAAATAAAATAAGAGAAGAGGAAAATAAAACGAAATGTTGAAGATAGAGGAAGAATAATAGAATAAGGATAACTGCTTTTCATATGAAATTTGCACTAATTGGGATATTAAATGGCAATTTGATTTGCGTAAAATTCAATAGCAAGCTCCCAAGAAGGAGTCTTTCCAAATGATATGCAATTCAGACGATACTGTTTAGAATAAGATAGAATAAGCAATTAATAAACTCGAATATTGTTATTATGAAAAGAAATATGATAATAACAGTACATCAACTACTGCAATTGTCCCAAAAAGCGAATAAAAGAGAGCTAAAATAATACGTAAAATGGCAGAGAAGGCATTCAAAGCTTTTAAGATGAAACTCTCTGACATTGCAAAAGAAGTAATTTCATAATAAAATTTATCTTTAAATAAAAGCAACCATTCAATCAAGATTTATTCTTGGTGAAAAACAGATTTTAAAAATGATGAGAAAGCAATTCTAATAAATTTATTTGGAAAATAAAAGTTGCAAGAAGACAAAAACAACATGAAATTATGGTTCAGAAAAAAATTAGAATAGCAAGATGACAATAATAGAATCTTAGAGAAATGCAGAAGGTGGATTCATAATAAATTGGTAATGTTATTAATATTTATATTATTTTTCTTATTATTTTAGTTGTATTTTATTCGGCTTTATGAATGACACTTAATTAAATTTCTATCTTTGTGTCTCCTCACTTACTCGCTTAATTTTTTTTGCTTTTTTTTAATTTCTTGGTTGGCTAAATATTTTTAATTATATATGTATATTAATTACATTTTCGCTGATAAATTTTAAATCCGCATTTTTTTAATGTGTACCCAATCTGAGCCATTAATATATTACTTACTCATTCAACAATCTTTTTTTTTGTTTAATTCTTATGCTTTTTCAAATTATAATTTGCCATCTATTTATTTATTTTAATTTTAAAATCTAAATATTTCTTCCCTTCCTCAGTAATTAGAAAAGAAAAATATTTAATTCCCCTCCAATATTAAGTGATTATTAATTAGCATTGCTTTTATATTAATTTTTCCGCCCGTCTTTCTTAATTAGACCTAATTTAAATTTATATTTATCTTTTCATTTTTACTTGAAGAAAATGGTTAAATTTAGTAATAACTTAAGGTTTTTTAAATGGCAATAACCATCTTTATCACATAAATTACTATTTATTCCTGAAAATTATAATTTAGCTCTCTAAAAATACTAAAATAATAATAACTTAACTAATAGAATGACATTGAATATGAAGACTTTCTCAAGGTTGTTTACAAGTACACTAAAAGTTGTCAAAAAGAAGAAGCTAAACGCTATAAAATACCCGATCCTTCTATGATCTTAAAAAGATCTTTTGTCTTACATCCAAATCCTCCTGGTGAAAAGTAATCTAAAAATGCTCATTTACTTCTCTACCAAACTTGTAGTGCTGAAAACAGCTCAAGCTTGATTCACATCGATTTATAGTTAGATGTTACTGATTTAATTAACAAAGAAGGTGATTTTGATAATAAAAATAATAGCATAGAATAAATAAATAATTAGAGAGATTTTTTTAATGATTATCCTCATAGTAATTACCAACAAACAATTGACTAAAATGGAGATGAACTCAATAAAAACAAAAAATAAAACATACAAATAATTAATCATCTTAAATATAAAAACACTTGCTTTATTTATAAAATTAATGGTAGTTATTATATCCGTGAAAAAGTTCTATGGGACCCTAATTTTTCAGAATAAAATTAAATATTGTAAAACTCATATTAACTAATCAGAGATATCATCTTTGAATATGAGCTCATTAACATTACTAAAGATAGAATTCAAGGTAAATTTTAATTTTCATGATTACTTGATCTTATTATCTTTATAAAAAAAAGATTTATGGGCTTCTGCTTGCAAGCAAATTTACACTCAAATACAGCAAAAACGATATTTTTATGAAAACCAAAAGACAATATGCTAATTTAATTCTTAAGAAGCTATTAATTCATAAAAAGAGCATCTTATTTAAATTAGTATAGTCTTAAAAAATAAAAATTAATAACTTATCCATAAAGAATAAGTAGAGTGGGATATCATGAGTGACATCAACAAGTATATTTTTATTGTTTAAACAAAAATTAAATAAATATAATTTCAAATTTAAAAGTGCAGAGTCTTTTGCTGAAATCCTTGCCCAAGATTTAGGTCTAGAAAAAAATTATGTAGCAGAAATTTCAAAGTAAATTAGAGATTAAATTAGTTCTTATATGGTTAAAAAAGCTGAAAAAATTGGAAAATTCTATCCTGAGTTTAATAAATAAAATTCATCAGAGACTTGGAACAGAGGTAAATTATATATTTTCACTTTAAGTATATTTTAAAGGCTATACTAAATTAAATAATATCTTTTAATTTTTGTATTGGATAGAAAGATGCACATCCTTCCTACAAATAATTTTAATTATTATAAAACATTATAATATTAAATATTGTTGCTTTGACTTTAATTTTAAATTTTATTATTTTAAAAAAAATGGTTTTAAAATATTTAAAAATAATCTAAATAGTGAAAGAAAAAGAATTTATGAAAAAGAGATTAGTTCATACTATGAGTGAAGATATTCCTTTAATACCTGATTCATATTTAAGTGAAGATTTCCCTTAGTTTAAAAATTTAGAAATGTTCAATCTTATAAAGAGTAATTTAGATGTCATGCCACCTAAATTTTAGGAAAAATTAATTGCTATTGAGAAAATCGAAGTTGCTTAGAAGAAAAAGAACGAAATTGAATCTCCATTCATAAATATTGATAAGGCTATGCGTTGCTTAGACCCTAATTTAATTTTACATGATAACCCCTATGTTCCATAAATATTACGTGAAAACAAACACTTAAATGATTTAGAGCTTGAACTTGAAAAGAAGAGAGCAGTGTTTAACAACCCACTACTTGCAGCATAAATGAGCTGATCTTATAGTATATAAAAAACTATTTTATCCGTTTGAGGTTTTAATCAACTTTCTAGTTTAATAAATACACTCTTCATATAAATTAAATGAAGTTGATTTAAACACAGCATTTTCCATAGTTATAACTCTCTTATTAATAATTAAGAAAAGTATATTAGTATGCAAAAAATATAATAAAAATTCAAATAAACAGGAATCAAGAAAAAGAATGTAAATTAAAAACTGAAAAATAAAATTGATTTATAAATTTGTCTTAAATCTGATGTATATAATAACATTTATTTACTTAATAATACAATATTAACTTTCTTTTATAAAACTAAATTTTCAAATATTCATTAAATTATGTTAAATTGATAAAATAATTAAAAAATATTCTACAACTTATCTTAAAACTCTTGTTTTATGAATTCATCATCATAAAAATCTAATATATATATTAATTAAACTTTGCTCAGGTCAAAAAAACTACTAAATACTTGTCAAAAATCATTTTTAAACAATTATAAATGAATATTTGAGGCTTCTATATTCAATTAATAATTTTGTATCGTTCATCATAAAGGGGATTATTCTAAGCATTTTATAAAATTTATTTACAAATAGAGTAAAATATTATCTTAAACCTATTAAGATGTATTTTTATCAACTATCATTCAGATTCAAAAATATTTTACTTTACTGTTCTCTTAAATTCTTAAGGTATCAAAATTTATGAATTATTGAAAGTGTGGATTAAAAAGCTAAAAATTTTTTAGAAAGATTTCAAAATAATTTGAGCATTTTCACAATTTTCACATAATAATTTTGTAAATCATAAAAATTCTATCCAGATTTTTGAAATAAAAAAATAATATTTTTGATTGAGTAAAATTAAATTAGAATTAATAATCTTAATATACAATTATAATCTCAGATATCTCTCGAAATACAGTTTTTAAATGTCAATAAAAATTTTTGTTTTTTTTGATTTATAAATATTATTGGTAGCGATTTGCTTTACTCTTAAAGTAATTCAAATGTTAAATTCAAAAATTATCATTAACTAAAACTTTTGAAATTAAAAATTGATTAGAAAAAAATTAAGAATTATCATAAATTTTACTAAGCATAAGCAAAAAGATTATTCATTTAACAACTTTATCATACAAACTTCTGAAATAGCATAGACATTATTATGAAAGCTATATAGAACCTTTTAATATTAGGTTTAGTATTATTGGTTTCAGCCCATACAGAAACAGAGAATAAATATGCAAATAAAGACAAACCTGATTACAAAATATTCGCTTTTAAAGGAGAAGAATAAGTAAAAATAATCATGAAATGCAAAATAAACTTATCATGCGCACTCAGAATTATAGATTTACTTCCTAATCTTTCTTACTTCTAAGTTGATTTAATAGAAAATACACCAAAATTCAATTTAGTTGAATTTCCTAATGTTTAGAATTGCTTAACAGATTATGAGTTAAAATAAGATGGAGAATATAATTATGTAATTTTTAATCCTGCTGTTTTACAAGGTCTTGATAATATCCCTTTGTTCTTTGATGTAGATATTAGTTTGATAGAAATTTATGAAAATAACAATTTCTAATATAAAAATCATTTTTAAAATATTTATTCATCAGTAAGGGTTAATATTTTAAGCAACTCTAGTTATGTAGATGAATATTAAGATTTTCTAAATTTAAAGGGCTTTGCTAATATTATTAATACTGATAGTTAAAAGCAAAATTTTGAAGAAAGATTATTATAAACTACATCGACAACTACAACAACTGCCTTAAGTTTAGTAAAAAGAGCTCATTCATTAGTGTTGCTTGTTGTGTGGGGTTTCTTAGTTGATATTTCTATTATATGTGTAAGGTATTTCAAAGCATAAAAGAAATATTTACGTTTCCATGCATCTATTTTTGCTATTGGTAATATTTCTTCCCTAATAGTAATATTTTGCTAAATAGGTTAAAGTAATAAATTATATTTTAAAAATAAAAACAATAAATTGAAATTTATTTTAACATTTAAAAAGGAACTAGTGAAATTAACAACATGAGTGATTAACCTAAAGATGAAGTCACTCATTTCGCTTTAGGTATTTGCATGACTGTGCTTATCACTCTATAACATTTAATTGGATTGATATGTAAATTTAACTTTGAAAATGAAGATGGATCCCAAAAGATACACTACTTAAAGCTTCTCCATAAAGTAAATAAAATAATATTTAAGTAAATAATAAAACCTAAATTTTTAATTAGATTACTGGATATTTAATTTACCTACTTGGTAAGACCAACGTTATGATTGGTGTGAATATGTTTGAAAGGAGGTACTATCCATAAAAAGACTCTACTGATTATTGGATGTAAGTTTTTTTATAATTATATTTAACACAATCAATCAAAATAAAGGACTAAGATATTAGGCGGAATATATGCAATAGAAGTAATTATACTAGCCTCAATAGAATTTACCTACAGGTAAGAACCTGAAATTTTAATTAGACAAAAGTAGAATACTAATAAATATGCAGATGTTAGTAAGTAAAAGTAGCATAATGACATAATTGAATTGCTTAATAACCATGGTAAATTTCATTAATTGTTTTTATTCAGTGTGACTGACTAAGATTTTATATTTTTTATCTAAAGTTCCTGTAAATTACATCAATAGATAATTTCCTGATATAATTTATGTAGTCCATGAAAATAATGTCTATGATATTTCGGAAATATAACATCCTGGTGGTTAATTTATTTTGAAGCATATTAAAGGTACTATGAATTTTTTTTAAAAAAAGTCAAAAAAAATCTTTTTTATCAATATTTTTTAGGTAAAGAAATATCTAGATATTTTAATGGTGGATACTCTTATGAAAGCATAGATATGCCACCATACCGTCATACTCTCTATGCTTAAAACTTACTAAAAGAGTTTTATATTGGTGATATTAAAAATGACTATTATAATATATTCATACCTAATGAATAAGCTTAGTAAAATCTCTACACATAAATTACATCTTAATATAATATTGTATTTTATTAAACATAAAAAGAAAGGATCATCTTTACCTTCCAAGAAATGTTTTCAAGTTGGCTGAAGTGAGAGAAATTGTTGAAAGCTATAAAGTTTTCTTATTCTAGCACGATCAATTTAAATTCAGCACTTATTTACCTGGTGTGAGATGGTTTGGTAGAAGTGTTGTGGTATTAATTAAACTATTATTTAAAATGTTAACTTTAATTATTTTAATAATGACTAAAGCTTTCACCTTTATTAGATTCTGTAAATATATATCCAAGAAATTACAGTGTAGTCCTAGCGTACATGGAAGAAAATTATAAATTTAGAATAGAGCTTATAAGGTATTTCTAAAATAAGATGAGAGATGATTTGGGAATAAATGGCAGTTTAGTTATACCTAAGCATGTAAAAGTAACAAACCAGCTACCACTTCTTATTAAAAAAGAAGATCGTAATACTATAAATGGTTTGTCTAAGTTTATGCATCTAAATGTGCATAAATTGTATTATATATCTGAGCCAGTCGTAAAACAAACAAACAAACCATTTAAAATTAATTTTTTGTTAAATTTTTAATTAATAAAAAAGGGTCATGGCCTTGAAATAGATGAAAATAGCGATGGTGAACATGTAATTTTTGCTGCAGGAACTGGTATATTACCATTCCTAGATCTTTTTGATTATCTATTGAGAAAATTGATTTACACAATTCTTCTTGAAAAGTTTGGATTCAAAGAAGCACAAATTGTTAATCCATACAATGAAAATTATGAAAAAACTTTTCGTTCATAGTTTAAAATAAGATTTTTTGGAGCATTTAAAAGTAAAGCAGAGTGCTATGGATATTAAGTAATCAGTGATTTACATACTTTTTGCAATTAATTTGGCTATGATTGGTTTTTTGCAGTTGTACGTTTTTCAAATGCAGAAAGTGATGAATTCTTACATGTAACGAAGCTACATTTTGACAGTGTTTATATTGATCTTTCACTTTCTTAGTCACCCTCTCTATCTAAAATACTAATTTGTGGACCACCCATGTTTAATAAAAATATTTACAATTATTTAACTGCAGTAAGACTAATAAATCCCGATAAAGTTCAGATTGTTTGAGGTACCAAACTTACATTTTTTGAAAAAGCTATTTTATTTTGTAAATAAAAAATTATTTGTAGTAAAATTATATAATTTCTTGTTTTTGTTCATAAATACATTCTTGAATGGGTTGTAAAGTAAGTTTTGTTTACACATAATTCATCCGTTTTACTAACTAAAGTTAAAAATTAATTATCCTTAATCATTTAAATAAATTATTTAAATTCCTAAGCATTAAGTTAATTTAATAGCATATAAAGTTTATTTTTTGTTAATAATGAATAACATAAAATAATCTAAAAAGGTTTATTATTATTTATTACACAAAATCTTCTATCAGCTTACAAAAAAGGTTATTTTATGTTAAGTTTCTACAAGAAAAATAGTCTACATAAAAATAATCAATCAACATTATTTTATAAAAATAAATTAAAATTAATTATGCATTTTGATTCTTTTTTATTCGATATTAATTAAATAAATTTATTGCAAAGAGTAAATCATTTGATGGTTAAAAATTTATTATATTGATATCATTCCTAACATTCTTGAAATAAAAATATTACCAGAAAATAATCTATAAAATCAATAATAATTTGTCATGAAAATAATTTTATATATTTATACTATTAATGATCAAAGTAATTTTAATTTACGCAATCAAAAAATAGATTTTAAAATTAAAGAAAGAATGCAAGATATTTTATTAAAAATTAAAAACCTATTTAATTTACATGAAATACAAAAGCAACAATCTTACACTTAAACTTTATAACATAAATCATAATATTTTAATCATACGATTTCACTACCATAAAGCATCTTATTAGCTCTTTGCATAATAACATCCTTTTTATTAAAATTAAAATTAATTATGATTTGTGATTAATTAAACTATATATTTTAATTTTCTACTTTTTTAGGTTCATAAGGCTTATCTTTGCTAGGAATTTCAAGAATAGCAGGAAGAGTCTCTTGATAAGAGTTAATAATACTTCTTAAATACTTTTCAGCAACCTAAATAAAAAATAAATATTTTAATAATTTTGAATCAATATTATTTTTTATTTTCTTGTTGATTTCTGGTTTATTTATGTTGTTAAATAATACAAATAAATTTAATTTTTTTTGTATTGCTTGATCATTTTTAATATTTTAAATTGCCAAATTAAACTAATTTTTACATGTTAACTTACTAAAATAACTGCTATATCACCATTCTTCAAGAAACCATTGAAGGTATCTTCAACTAACTTTTCCTTAGTGTCTATTTAATTTATTTTTAAAGATTTATTCAATTTTTGAATAATGTTTGTTTATTAATTTCATACCAGGTTGGACAACCAAGAAATTGTATTAACCCTTGAAGTTTCTGTCACCAATACCAGTTAATAAAAAGCCTGTTACTGTATCCTTTTTTTAATTAATTAAAATAATTTAGTTAATTTCAAATACGAATTTATTCAGTGAGTAAATGTTTTCATTTAGCATTTGGAAAATTTTAATTCACAAATGGTAATCTCAATCCCATTTTAAAATTTCTAATTGTAATAAATTATCTTTTTATCATTTATTTTTGGTTGCATTTTAAACCTATTCAATCTTGGGTTCTATAATTATTCAAAGCTTTTTAAATTTTATTAATTTTTTACAGAATCACCAATAACAGCGATGAGCTTGTTACCTCCTGCAATAGCTTTTTTTGACATTTTTAATCCTTTTGCTTTTATTTTGTATTTTAATAATCTTTTATTGAAAATTATTTAATAATAAAATGCGGATCCAATTATTACTAATTAATCAATATAAATATTTATTTTTAATAGTTAATCAATTTTTTATTCCTTTTCTTTTCTATTTTTTGTTTCAACCTTGTTATTAAATCTAATCAATTGATGACAGACATCCTTACCTTATTTCATAAGAATAATCCAATAAACTTTATTGATGATTCCACATTTTTATTTCTGAATGATAGAATCCAATTAAGTCTAAAACAATTTATAGCCCTATCATCAAGTATTTAAAATCATAATAAAATTAAAATAAAATTGTTTCATTCTAAAAAAATAAATTTATTTTAGTTTTTTAAGAGTTTTTAATGATAATTGAAAAATAAAAATTAGCTTTTTGTTTAATTTTTTAGTGATATATATTGGATTATTAATAATATCATTAGTCTGATTTATTACAGATATTTATTTTTGATATCTTTATTTATCAAATAAGAATGCTTCACAGCATAAAGGTTTAAATTTACTATACTTAATTATGTAAAGATTTTAAGATAGATATTATTTTCCTTTAAGATTAAAATTAAACATATTTGTTTGTTATTTTAGGTAATTTATGTAAAAAATATTAAAATTTGAATTTATGTTTAAATGATTAAACATTATAAAATTTATTTTCAAAAACATCACTTATTTTAGATAAAGTTGTTTCATTTTATAGAGACTGTAATATTTCATATAAATATTTAATATTTTAAATAATGATTACTGTTTACAAGAATAAAAGTTGATTTAGGATTTACTTTTTGAAATTGGACTTTTTGAACAATACAATATTGAAAACTAAAAAAAAAAAAATCAAATTTCAATTATTAAACTTATTTAAGCACATAAACAATTGAAATGAAATTAGAGTTTATTTTGTGATTCCCTGATGTCAAAAAGTATTTAATTTGTTGAGTGTTTATTATTAAATATTTTTGATGGTTTGACATTTTTAAATTAGAATTATTAAAATAAGTATTTATTAAAATTAAATTAATTGAATATAATACATAAAATTAAATTAAAATAAATCTTGAATAAATTAATAAGGAAGGACATACTTTTTTTGTAAGTCACATTAGATTTTAATTTAAAAAAGGAAGTCATGCTCTTAAAAGAAATGATGAGAATGAAAGAAGAATACCAAGTTGAAAATATTTGTAAAGAGTTAACTAATAAAACATATGGATCCAATATTTATGAATAAGAAAAAGAAGATCTTTATAAAATTCCTCATGTATATATGCATGATTATCAATAAGTTGAATGTTAAAGAAAATTAAATAAAAATCTTTTGAAAGTCGCTATTAGATTGATAAGAAATAATAAAAAGAAAGCGATTCTAAATAAAAAGTAAAATAATAAAAATATAATTAATATCTAAAAACAATACTAGGGAGAAAAAGGAAATTTTTAGAAAGAAAAATGTTTAAATACTTATCTAAGATATAAAGAGTTACCTTACACAGCAAAGTTTCAAAGAATTTTGCAGTTTTGTCAAAGGATCATCTCGAAAAGGGACCTTCCCAAGTATGCATATATTCTATCTATTCATTTTTCAAGGAAGCAAAAGGAATGCAAGTTAAGAAGGAGATATATTAGTTAATAAATGAAACTTTGAACTAAGAATGGTTGGTTTGGGTTAAATAAGTCAACTCATGTCTCTCAAAATTTCAAGAGACTAATCAAATAAATGATGTTCAGTTCAAATGAGGGGCAAGGAGTATTTTAAAAATTCATTTCTTCAAAAAAGAGGCTTTTTTGCTATTAGCCATTAACACATATTTCAATAAGAAGCTTTAAATGTGAAATCTCCTTTTGACTTGCAGTTCTATAGATCTTTTAAATTCTAATTTATTAGATAATTATATTAATCTAAATTCATTTTTATTTTTAAGGGTCGTTTGACTGACAAATACACTGTCATTGATCACACTTACGATGCTATCGTCGTTGGTGCTGGTGGTGCTGGTTTAAGAGCTGCTTTCGGTTTGGTTGAAGAAGGTTTCAAGACTGCTTGTATTACTAAACTTTTCCCTACCCGTTCTCACACTGTCGCTGCTCAAGGTGGTATCAATGCTGCTTTAGGTAATATGACTGAAGATGATTGGAAATGGCATTTCTATGATACCGTTAAGGGTTCTGATTGGTTGGGTGATTAAGATGCTATCTAATATATGACTAGAGAAGCTCCCGCTGCTGTCTTAGAATTAGAATCTTATGGTCTTCCCTTCTCTCGTACTCCTGAAGGTAAGATTTATCAAAGAGCCTTTGGTGGTCAATCCCTCAAGTTTGGCAAGGGTGGTTAGGTAATTAATTGAATTATTAAATAAAATTAAGCTATATGAGTGTTGAAAATTTTTCAGAGGTAGCTCCAGTTGATATCTAGCAAGATAAAAAGCCAAATAAAACTAAAAATCATAGAGATTATAGAGTAATCTCATACATCTAACTGAATTAAGTTTGGAGCGTTTGTAAAGAAAAGACATTTCTAGGATTTTATATGGTTATAAAAAAGTGATTGTAACTCATATTTAAAATGAAAAACGGGAATTTATTAAATAGTTTAACAAATAACTATCTAAATAGAATATTAGTAAAATAAATAAATAAAAGATATAAGTCTTTCTTTGCTTAGAGCATCCAATTATCTATCTATCTACTCAAATCTCCTCAAGATTTATTTTAGAAAATTCGATAATCAAAAACCAAAAAATCATAGAAGGAAGAAGCTGCATTTTCCTTTTTAAAAATAAAAGCCCAAAATGAGAATTAAAAAGTACACAGAACGTTCAGAATAGGAAATATGAATTAATTTGAATGAGAAAGCAAATCGACAAAGAAATTTTAATAATAATAAATACATTTAATTCATGAAAATTAAAACAGAATTTTCGTGAACCAATTTTATTTAGAAATTTCTACTTTACAACAAAAAAAAATTAACTTGGAGCTACTTTCTATTAGATTTTAAATAAATTAATTCAATATTTTAAATCTGAATCAGTAATTAAAATAGTTGTTGTTACTGTTTCTAGCAAATTAAATTATTTTTTAATTCCGTTAATACCATTTTAATTATTTTTTCATACATTAATAAAGGCTAGAAGAACTGCTTGTGCTGCTGATAGAACTGGACATGCTATGTTACATACTTTATTCGGTAGATCCTTAGCTTACAACTGCAACTTCTTTATTGAATATTTCGTTATTGATTTGATTATGGACGAAGAAGGTGCCTGCAGAGGTGTCATCTGTATGTCTATGGCTGACGGTACTATTCACAGAATCAGAGCTCATTACACTGTTTTGGCTGCAGGTGGTTATGGTAGATCTTATCTTTCCTGCACCGCTGCTCACACCTGTACAGGTGATGGTATGGCTCTTGCTACTAGAGCTGGTCTTCCTCTTGAAGATCCTGAATTCGTTTAATTCCATCCTACTGGTATAATTTTTTTTAATATCAAGTTATTTACAAAATAAATTAAAAATAAGGTATTTATGGTTCTGGTTGTTTGATGACCGAAGGCTGCAGAGGTGAAGGTGGTATCCTTGTTAACAGTAATGGTGAAGCTTTCATGGAAAAGTATGCTCCCACTGCTAAGGATCTTGCTTCTAGAGATGTTGTTTCTAGAGCTATGACTATTGAAATCCTCGAAGGTAGAGGTGTTGGCCCTAAGAAGGTACTATTTATCTACTTGCATATATTCAAAATTTTTTAATTGAAAATAATTTTCTTACAAAAATAGGATCACATTTTCTTACAATTACATCACTTGAGCCCTGAAACTTTACATTAGAGATTACCTGGTATTTCTGAAACTGCTAGAATTTTTGCAGGTGTTGATGTCACCAAGGAACCCGCTCCCGTCGTTCCTACTGTCCATTACAATATGGGTGGTGTCCCCACTAACTGGAAGACTGAAGTCATTACCCAAGATAAGAATGGAAACGATAAGGTATTTAGATCTTTTTATCAAAATATAAAAAATTAGTTTAATTTATTCAAAATAAAAGATCGTACCTGGTTTACTTGCTGCTGGTGAAAATGCTTGTGCTTCCGTCCACGGTGCTAACAGACTTGGTGCTAACTCCCTTTTAGATATTGTTGTTTTCGGTAGAGCTGCTGCTAAGCTCGTGAAGGAAAAGCTTAAACCTGGTACTCCCCACAAGGATTTACCCAAGAATGCTGGTGAATAAGCTTTAGCCAGATTAGATAAATACAGATATGCTAACGGTGAATATACTACCCACCACGTTAGAACTGCTATGTAAGAAACTATGTAACGTCACGCTGCTGTCTTCAGAATTGAAAAGCTCATGGCTGAAGGTGTTTAAAAGTTGGATCACATCTACGAATAATCAAAGAGCCTTAAAACTTTCGACAGAGGTCTTGTCTGGAACACTGATCTCATCGAAACCTTAGAATTAGAAAATCTTCTTTGTAATTTATTTATTTTTTTACTTTATTAAGCAAATTTTAATTAATCTATTTTAAATTACAGTATGCTCTAAATAAACTCTTCTCGCTGGTTTACTCAGAAAGGAATCCAGAGGTGCTCACGCCAGAGATGACTATAAGGTAATTTAATTAAACCCATTTAATAGTTATACAATTTATTGTTGTAAAATAGGAAAGAGATGATAAGAACTGGATGAAGCACTCTCTCACTTGGATTAAAGATGTAAATACTGGTAAAACTGATGTAACCTATAGAGAAGTCATCAAGCACACTCTCGATAGCGAAGTTACTCCCGTTCCTCCCGCTAAGAGATCATATTGAGAAAATAAAGAATAAAATCAACAAAAATTTAGCTTCACTCATTCAAATACAATTAAAGACTAATAATTAACTAAAGAAGTAACAACATACATAACTATACTTAATTTGATTTCAATGAGAGATAGTTAAATCAATATTATAGCTTCATCATGAACGAAAAATTATCTTTACTCATTCATTTAATCATTCTATACAAGTATTGTTTATAGATAAAGTACTATTCACATGAATAACCTTTACTGTTAGAATAAAAATTCACTGCTCGTTCATTTTATACTGTCTTAATTAAAATTATAAAATTGAAAGAAAAATTATTTTTGTTTTTTATATAGATTCTATTAACAATATAAGGTAGCATGTTTATGTGTTATGAGTACAGATTTATTTTTAGCAATAAAATTTCTCTTATTATCCAAAAAATTCAACTTTTTCATGTTTTTGCCTTTCCTCTTAAACAAAAGAAATATTTTTTAGATATTTTTACTAATTTAATAATCCAATAAATAAATAAATTTAATAAAATAACTTTTTAAACAAATTAAGCATACAATGTAATTAATTATATTCTTTGTATCACTGCATCAAATTAGTATCTAAAATTTGTATTTTTTGATAATAGTATTAAATTAAAGTTATAATATCTAAAATTCCTCTAAGTTGCAATAGCCATCTGAAATTTTTTTCCTAAGAATGTAAAAGAATTTACTTATTACACTTAATAAATATTTATAAATATTTTAAAAATCAAACCATATACTTAAAAGTAAATAATATCTTAGAAAAAAACCATGTACTAATTAAAGTTTATTGATTTGAAAAATATGTATTTTGATTTGATTTTAAGAGGAAATAATTTACTTAGATACTTAATTTCTGTTCTGATATTAAATATTAAATATTTTTCATAACACTTAAATTATTAATATCTTTATTTTTATTTGTATAGAAAAGATATTTTGTGTGTAATTTATTTTTTTATTTTTAATAAGCATTTATTAAATTGCTCAGATTTAAATTTTATTAATTGAGAATATTAATAAATAAATCATAAATATCAAAAAATGATAGCTTCAAATTAAATTTTTACTTAAATTGTGTAATTTTATTTTAGTTAATATGGCTTTGTTCTAATAATATGAAGCAGTTTTTTCTTTTAATTTTTTTTGAGAAAGAATTAGAATAAAAATCTCGTTTAAATAATAATTTAGAAAAAGCTAAAATTTAAAATTCACCGCCTTTTTATTTTATTTTTAGCAACGAAATACCAGGACTTAAAGTAATAATTGAAAATTAGTCAAAATTAAAAAGATAGGAACTTATTTATGATAAATTTTTGTTAAAGCAACTCAAAAGTTTTGATGAGGATTGAAAAAAAGAATTATCTGTAAAAAAAGATAGATTTTTTTAAAGTTTAAAATTATCTGTGT
Organism: Tetrahymena elliotti 4EA; assembly: GCA_000231825.2. Classification (NCBI taxonomy): domain Eukaryota; phylum Ciliophora; class Oligohymenophorea; order Hymenostomatida; family Tetrahymenidae; genus Tetrahymena; species Tetrahymena elliotti. Next base: position 1,052,027 of record JH720303.1, on the reverse strand, counting down.
GTAATAAATTTAAAGAATAGTGGTTTCTTTTTAGGAGGTATCTTATTAATAATGACTTTCTTATCAGATTATATTAAATTTAAGTAATGGAAAAGAATTAATAAAAATAAGCATTAATCAAATAAAATATAATACAAAAAGAAAAGTAATTTGGTACTTATTTGCATAAATTGAAAAAATTTAATAAAATTATTAACAAATATTTTTAATCCAAATCAAGGAATAATCAAAACATAAATATTAGAGTAAATAAGAAAAGCTTTGATCATTTATCTAGCTAAATAGCTAAAAGCTAAAATATGAAAAAGTAATCAGGATAAGGTTCTCCATACAAGAAGAAACCATAGAAAAATTAACATAACTTGTAGTAGAGCTCATTTTCATTTAACAATAATGATCCTACAGTAAATTTCTAAAATTAAGTGCTACCCAAATGCTCTGTCAAATTTTGATCATTGATTTTCATTATCAAGACACTCAAAATTTTACTTTTTATTAAATATTAATTCTGATTTTTTTTTTGTTTAACAAATTGTCAATAAAAAGACAATAGAGAAAAAGCATTTGAATTCAAATTTGAAATAGCCCAGCGATGGAATTAATCCTTACTACAATAGCCAGTTTCAAAAGTTAGATAAACTTTTAATCTAACTGAACAGTAAGATTAGCAAAATTATAATGTTTACTGTATGTATTTTTAATTATATTAAAATAAGTTCCTCATTATGGTACACCTGCTGATTCACTCAACTACCCTCTTACTGAAGACTAGTTTGTAAAATAAAAATAAAGAAAATTTTATATAGCTTAAAGTATAAATATTTTCTTTAAATAAAACAGAAGAAGCACACCAATGACCCTGCATACTAACCAGAGAAATGTAATTTCTAGATTATTTTAATAAAGTATTCAAAATATTTGGCAATAAAAACTTTATAAGCTTCTATCTATTAAATAAGTAAAAATAAAGAGTACTTATCTATGGGGTATTTTAGGTGAGAAAATTGATAAGTTGATTCTATTAATTATTATTATACTCAGGTTTTTTCTACGCAAAATCTAATAAAATTCCTTTATATTTTTCCTATTTTCCTCTAATGCTTTGGCATAAATACTATCAAATTTTTTATTATTCTCTACTACATTTTAAGATATCTTAGTGTCCAGTTGTCTAACAAAATAAGAATGAGGGAAATTTAAACTAAAATAATTAATTCTATTCATTTTACATTAAAAATTTTTCTTCATCGAAATATCGAGAAAAGAGAATAGAGCAATATTATTAGAGCAAAAAAATAAGAATGATTGATTGATTTATAGTTTTTGAAGAAGCTTACTTACTCATCCTCACTCTTCAATAGCATTTAAAATTAATTAAATTATATAATAGTTGAAATTTTGTGAAAAATAAAATTTCCCTCACTTATCTATCTGAAAAAGAGCAATTAACGATAGTTTATTTCTTTGAAAAAGATTTTCTATTGAAATATTAAATTTGTTAGCTGAATTTCCATAAAATAGTTAAATTTATTCTTTTATGCAATCTCAATTTACTTTCTCCCAAAATATAAGGATATCGTCTTTACGTTTTTATTAACCAAACTCACTTATCTGACTCCTTTATTATAAAATTTTACATTTATTTTAAAATAGATCCAGCGTAAAAGCTATATGACTTAAAGTATAAAATAGGAGCAATTTAGCAATTTCCTTAGGAAGCGCGATTTTTTTAAATGAAAGCATATTAATGGGATGCAATAAAAGCAGTAAATTAATAATTATTTTTTATTTTTCAAAAAAATCTTCTTAAATTTATATTATTCCTTTTAAAGGGTGTTTTGTATGGTACATGGTCAACATCTATTGATTAAAATATATTGCTGGACCAAGCGTATTGTGAATCAAAAGGAAAATATCCAATCATTCTCTTTTTTAGTATCAATCAATCCAAATCTTTCTAAGGTGTAGCTGTAATGAAATCAAGAGTAATTTACTTCAAATCACTATTATTTAACTTAAAAAAAATAATTCTATTTCTATTTCGAATTTGACGAGACAGGGATATGAAATATAAAAAGTGAAGCAATAATTTTTTCTTTCTTAATTTCAATCATTTAAATTTATAAACAAATCAAAAGAATAAATATGTCAGCACTGTATAGAACAATTAATATCAATTTGTATTTCAAATTAGGAGAAACGATAGTTATATTACTATATTATCTCATTTAATTAAGTTAAAAAATAAAAAAGAAATCAATATGATAGACTTTTCTATCTATTGTTCAAGTAAAAAAAATTTTTAAGCACTTTCTGCAGATTTCTTAGACTTAAAGATATTTTGTTATTTTAACATAATTTTCCTTTTATTGGAGTAATTTTTATTTACTCTTATTTTATTATTGCAGGTAAACCCTTAATGGAGATAAGATGTTTGGGATGAAACTAAAAAGTTTTAAGGACTCTTTTTCATAGAATGGATATTTGTTCAGCACATACTTAGCACAGAATTTAAAGGGATTCTTAATAGGTAATTTACATTTTTTTTCTATAATTCGTGATACTTAACTAATTGGTATTATTATTATTATTTTAATAGCATGAATTATAACAAACCAGTTATCAACTAAAGAAATGGATAAGAAATCAATTATGAAGCAGGAATATAAATGCTGAATGTATTCATTAACTAATCAAATAATAAAAAAATGAACTCAGATTATATTTGGACTAATTTAATTAAATTTGAAGAGACTGATGATAATTCTATTTAAAATCCAAAAGATATCGAAGTAATGTAGCATCAATAATTACTAATGTAAAGCGCTAATTTGTAAGATTTACAACCTTATCCCTAATTAAACATTCTTCATCAGCTACCTTAATTTTCCTCTACAGTATCAAATCCACTACAATCTCAATTTTCTCAGAATATGGTACATAACTAATAACTTACTCAAATTCCTTAGCAAACAAATATTCCTTAATCTAATCTGCCTTCCCTTCTTATACAATAACAGCCATAATAATTATCAACTTCTCAGTAAATCTAATCTCATAACTAAAATATAAATAATATGAATTTTGTACCTTATTAATCTATGCCCTTTAACTAATATGCTTACTAATAACCTTTTCCATTATATCCATACTCTAATAACAACAGATACTAACCTCAACAATATTTCTAGCCAATAAACTTATTCAATCCTTTTCCAGCGAATAATCTTCCAAATCAATAAATCCCTTATACCCAGCAATATAGTGACCAAGTACCTACTTAATAAAACTAATCTTCATAGCAGTAATAAAACTAGCATAACTAGAGAAACTAGAACCAATTTTGAGAAATTTCAAACCTCTTTAACCTTTTATAGCTATATATAATTTATTATCCATCATGATAATCAATTTTCTAAGATCATATCTACTCCTCTCAATAAATCAAATTTAAAGGTTTTTCTTTTAATGAGGTAATTAATTTTTTACTACTTATTGTTTTTTTTCTTATTTAATGTTGAGCTTTAATTTAACAAAAAACAAATAAGTATCTTTCTTTTTAAAAGCTTTTTACTTTTAATTTATCTATTTGATCATTTAAATTGGCTAAATTACTCTAACAACTAAATAATCCAATCAAAATAATTAAAATAAAAAAGCAGAGTCAACGAAAAAAGAAGAACCTAGCTTCATCATTGAGAGGGCAACAATATAAGCAAATTTTATAATTTGAAATAAAAAGAAAAAATAAACTTAGATTGATATGAACAAATAAACAAACAAATACAATAATAATTAAAACAAATCATAAATATTCTGATTATTCAATTAATATAAAAATCCTACATTAAGCATATTTATACAATAAATTTATGTTATTTATCTTACCTAATTCAAGCACATTAATAATATCTTTAACTTTTTCATCTAATTTTTTATAAAATTCTATTTTTGATTTTTACTCACAACGTATTTTTTTATTTGATTTTTCATTTTAATAGATAAAAGTAAAATAAACATTTCATATTAAAAATATTATTAATATTGGTGTTTTTTGCAATTTTAAGTAAAAAGTAATACATTAAAGTATAAAGATTTTTCATAAATAGATATTAAGATATGTTTCTTATTAAAATCAACTCTTATAAATTGAATCATTGTATTTCCAGATTCCTAATAAATAAAGAAGTCTAACCATCAAGAAATCTCTGGCCATAGTAATAGAAGCCTCTATAACATTTAAGTGTGAACCTATATTTAAAATATGAAAATGAGTTTCGTTAAATTAAATTTTTTAGTTTTACCATCAACATCTTCCCAATTAACTGGAACTTCAGCTACAGGCATTTTATAGTGATTACCAACCATAAGAATTTCTACATCAAAAGCCCATCTTTCTAAATGCTAGACACTAAAAAGTGTTTCAGTAGATTTTTTTGTGAATAACTTGAATCCACATTAAGTATCCTATTATTAGTAGATAGATATTTTATTTTTGCTTGTTGATAAATCTTAAAAAATATTTACGTTTAACCTCACTCCACAAATGACTTAAACAATAAAATTAGAAAAGAAAGCTAAAATTTTTCTGTAAAACTTTCTTTTTGCTACAGATTCTTTATCAAGATGAGAACGAGATCCTACAGCAATACCTAATTCATCTTTTTCTATTGATTGTAACTATTTTAATTTTTTCGATTTTTATTAACATAAAATATTCCTAGCTTATATTCATAATATATTTATTACCTTCTTAAAAACTTTATCAAAACAATTTATGTCAGTAGCACCATCAGCATCAACCATCAAAGTGTATTAACCTGAAGATAAAAGCATTCCCTGTTAATAATAGTAATAATAATATTAAAAATTGATAATTTTCATTTATTTTGGGATATAAATATTACTGTTCTAACTGCTCCACCCTTTCCTAAATTTTATTAGTATTCTACTACTTTCAAATCCATATCTTTGCCTTCAAATGTGAAGAATGTTTTTGCTATCTCAGATCTAAACATTTTAATAATAATTAATATGTATAATTAGAACTCAAAAATTTCAATTTAATTAATTACGTCTTATCTTTAGAGCAGTCATTAACTATTATGATTTCATACTTCTTACCTTTGAATGCTGGGTAGTTTTCAAAATACTAAAATATTTTAAAACTTTTAACTATTAATATTAAAATAAAATCTATTCTACTTTCAGGTGCTCTTTAAGCATTTTTCCAATACGAGCTTCTTCATTATATGCAGGGATGATCATAGAGAAGAAGTAGTTTTTATTTAGCTTTTTGTATTCTTCAAACGTGTATGTCTTTTCTTTTGTATGAATGTGGCAATTTCTATTATTTTGTAAAAAATGTCAAAAAACAAATATTAATTATCATGAATCATATGCACTCTACAAATTGTTTTGGTCATGCTAAATTTAATTACAAGTACTAAGTGCTATGAAAAATAAATGATTGTTATTTACTTAATACTACTGCGATTCTTCATTTGCTTTTTCCAAGTAAAATATGGACTGAAAACGAACCTTAATAAGGCTACCTATTATAAAAAAGAACAAAATTGAATGAACTCGCTATTGCAAATTTAAAAATGTACAAATCCAATAACTAAAGCTATCTAAAGTGACAGTATTAGCATTTTTTAAAATACTTTAAATGTTGAATATATTATTTTTTTTTGCTTATTTATTTATTTTTTTGATTAATAATAACAAATATCTTTATTTGGCGATATTAGGTATTTATTAGCAAATATTATAACAAAAAAACAAAGGATCATAGGTACTAAAAAAAGTAGAAACAAAAAATAGTTTGAGAAACTTATTTCTCAATATATGATTTAGTCTTTTTGTTAGCTGTGAAAATTTTTGCTGATATAATTATAAATAAGAATCAATAACCTACACGTATAAAAAGCTTTTATAAATATTTTTGTGGATATTTAATGATAAGGTAAGTTTAATTTTTGATCAATAATATAAAAAAAACCTAATTTTTGACTAGATTAGATGTGTAAGATATGTTATGTTTCATAAATTAATAAAAGAAATAATACCATTTTTAATAAACACTCATAAAATTTTTACTATATCTGCCTTAATACAATTTGACACCAGAGCTCTTTGTTTTAATCAATTTAATAACTTTGAGTTTTTTTTATCCAACCAACAAATTTTTTCTGATCAATTAATCAATTTTAAAATAAAAAATATTCACTTCATATATTCAATAAAGATTTAATTTTATTAACTTTTTGTAAATTAAAACTTTTTTTAAATTGAAAAACATTTTTTCCTTTGATAAAATTAATATTTGGATTTGAGCAAAAAAAATAAAAATATATTTTAACAATTTTATTTGTAAAAATATTTTTAAGTACATCATTTAAAATTTTGAAATTTAAGAAATCTGAAAGCATAATTTCTTCAAGTTCAACGAATTCTTTTTAAAGATTTTTGTTGTAATAACTTTGATTTTTTTAATATGAATCATTTTTTCCTCTGATATTTCCAATTAAATTATTATGAGCTCATTTATTTTCTTCCACAGCTTCTTCACTAAACGAAGTTAATTTTTATGGGTATCCTTGCTAAAAAAACATCTAAAAATATCCCTAAACATTTTCACAAATTATTCTAAATATTTGCATTTTTATGTATTTTTATCTCTAATAATAAAAGGCTTTTCAAAAATTAAATATTTTTTTTAATTTGGTAAATGAATACAACAATATATAAAATAGATCTCAAAATTTATCAACAATAAATGCATTATTTCGCAAGAATTTAATTTAACTCGATTAAGGAATAGTAAAGCCAAGTCTTTGATTACTCTCAGATAGGTATCTCTTAGCATATTGATTGATAGAAAGATGATAATTATAATTTGGATAATCAAGAAATTCATATACTTCTTCATTTAAACAAATTCTTATTTCTAATATATTTTCAGAGCTTAATTAAAATCCCTAACCTTTTTTTTAAATGAATTCACTACAATCACCTTAGTCACTTTGATAATCTATACCTATTTATCTATTTAGATATTTTAATTAAAGAAATGAGTATCTCTAAGTTGGAGCATATTCATGTTCTATAAATGATAGATAAGCTCTACAATAATCATTATTATTAACAGGTAATAATTAAACTCTAAATACGTGCTTTTTGGATGGATTAATAATATAATCTGATATGAATTAAGTGGATTCATCAAATGGAAAATTTTTTTAAAGAAGAATTTCATCATTTTTATCTTTGAATATCTTTTAGTTATCAAAATATAATGACCATCCTAAATTCTTATATGTCATAATGAATGAAGAAATAAGGGTATTAACATTATTGTTTGGTTTTAAATCTTCAAAAGGTTTTTATTCAAAAAAGTTTATATTTTAAATACAATCTAATATTATGGATGACATATTTTATGCAGCTTCAGTTTAGAATTTAACACTGATTGATTCTTAAAGCTTAGATAATTATTATATTATTGAAGAAGATTAAACTTTGATATTATCAAGAAGGTCTTTATATTATTTCTATTTTTCATTTATGCTTGTATTTTTATTTTCAAAAATAGATTTTAATTCATTTAATTTGCTTATTTCTTAGTACTTTTATAAAATTTTTTCTTTATTATTTTCTGATAATAAAGCTTTTTCTATCATCTACTTTTAACATTTATCAATTTATTCCATAATTTGTTTCTTTAAATTGGAAAAAAATATCTCAATTTACTAAATATGACTCATGCAATTATTATTATTATTATCATTTTTATTATCATTAAAAGTTTCATTAAGTTAATTGAGAATATTACAATTTGGAAGAGGAGGCCATTTTAAGTTTATTTACTTCAATTCAGATTTAATGAGTTTTTAAAATAAAAGATAATTAGTTGGTTTAAAATTTATATCATTTTCAACACATTCTAAGCAATAAAACATTTGATTATTATTTTTGTTGGAGGAAAATCCATAAACTTATAAATAATCTATCCTGGAATCTTAGTGAATTAAACAATAAAATTCCTAAATTACATTCATCTCTTTTTTCTTTGGTTTATTCCTTACTATTGTCATTATTGTTTGTTTACTTGCTTTATTTTTTTTAATTAAGATCAAATAAAAATATTCTTCTAAAATTCATTCTCATTTTATAAATTCAATAAAGTAATTCTAAATTCTAAATAAATTTATCAAAGGTTTTCAAAGGAAACACTAATTTTCAAATATTTTAATTTTATAGTATCTTAAACTCCTTAAGTTTTTTAATTATTCATTTCTTTTATTTTTTTATGAGTTTTTATTGTAGAATTTGAAAAAAATTTCATTTTCATTTATAAAGGTAAAAATTAAAATGTAAGAAATTTAAATTAACTGAAAAGTAGGAAGTAATATTTTATGAAATTGCTATTTAAAATTCAAAAAACACAGAATATTCATAATTGTTATTCAATGTAGGATAGATTTAATTTATATATATATATTTATATAGATTTTCTAATACAAAATTAACAATCATTCAAATTTATCTATACTTAAAGCACCCAGAGCACGGTCTTGGAATGTAATCAAACTTCCTAATTTTTTATTTTCTATTTTTGCAGATGTGCTATTTATCTCTTCTTCATAAGTCTTCTTTAAATTCTTGATTTCTAAATTATAAGAATGACGTTAACAATTAAATAAGATAAGTTTAAATGTCTAAAATTAATTACCCTAGTATTTTTTGCTAATAAACTGATTCATGTCTGATAAGTATTGTTGTGTTTCTGCAATATCAGGTTATTGGGTTTGCTTGGCTATATTATTTAAATTTACAACTTCGTTAGATAAAGTTGAAATCGTCTTCATTAAATTTTTGCTAAGTGAGTATGCTAACTAAGCTTTTTATTCAGCTTTTTGCTAAATCAAATTATCTGTTTTCTAAATCTCATTCTTGAGGGATTTGATCATATCTAAATAATCTAAGAATTTTTAAAAATTTACTGTTAATTTTACAGTTATATTTATAAAAAAGTTTACTTTATTGGAAGCTTATGACATCCTTTTCTGAATTTTTAATAATTTTTTGTTCATAAGAAGACTTGTAGGAGTAGCTATTTATATAAATAAATTTTAATAAGACTGCTAAGCACAAATAAATAAATTTTATTACTTTCTCCATGCAAAGAAGCACTTTGATTTAACCTTATCAACCAATCTCTAATCCAAAAATCTGTCTAACTAATATTAATATGAAAAGTTGTTTTAATTTTTGAGAAATTTTATTTGAGTTTGATAAAAATTTAAATTTTGGAAAGTTAGTGATTTAAAATCACTGAACCTACTAATTAGCAGAGAATCAATCAATCAATTAAGCAGAGAATCAAAAAATATCTTAAATAAGATTATTTTTCAAAATAACGAATTTATTTATTTACTTTAATTTTTTCTTTCTTCTTCGAATGGTTATCTTTCCATAATTTAAAGAACACTTTCACTTTCTATTATTCTTTAAATTTATCAAGAACTGCATTCATAAGAATTAGCTTGCGTTCATCTTTTACTTTTTAAACTTCAAACTCTTCTGTTAAATCCTTTTATAAATTATCTCTATCGCTCATTGCAATATCAACCATTTATTAATTATCTTAATCATAGTAATTGAAGCCTTCATCTTTTTACTCAATCTTTTTAGCAAAGTAAGCTTTTATTTTTTCAACATTATCTTTTTTAATTTGCTCTAGAAATTCTCTAAATTGGGAGAGATCTCTTTCATCAAAACTATTATTTTATACATATTTTTTTAGAATATACATAAGAAGATGGTAGACTAAGTTAGAAAAAACTGTATTCAAAAATAATATTTCATTTTTGCTATTATTTACTAAAGAAATTAGCTTATCTGCATGCTTGAAAATGGTTTGAATAGTTTATTTCATAATTCAAGAAAGGGTTATCTGAATGTTTTTTATCTAAATTTTAAAATTGAATTATATTTTTTTATTATATTTACCGGTCAGTATGTATTTTTATATTCTCTTAGTAGGTTTCTTGCTGCTAATTAAAGGTTTATTTCATTTCGTTAATTTCAGCTGCTAAGACTCTTTAGTCGAAGCGCTTAAGTTGATATTATTCATTTTATTTTTCCATTTTATGTGCTTTAAGATGATTTAATATTTAATTAATAAGTTTCTTTCTCCCTTTTTAAAATGTGTCAAATAGTTTCTTTAAAGAAATATTATTTATTTTAATTAGTTTCTTTTATTTGGTTGTTGCTTTCTTTTTTTAATTTTTTTGAAAAATAGTATCTTAGTTATCACTACTTAATAAAAAGTTTATTAATCAATAACTTCATGTATTTCATGACTATTATTTAAGATATTTTTATAAATATCAAAGCAGAATTTGAATATTTGTTATCTAAGTTTTAAATTTGATTTATTCAATTATTTGCTTTATATTTATCACCTTTCAAATTTTTTGATGCTTCATTCATTGATTTATTCAATTATTATCAGCTCAATTCATCTATATTTTCATAGATTCTTCTTAGCCTAAAATAAATGAAGGTAAAATATAAATTTTAATTCAAAAAATTTATTGTAGAAAAATATCTAAAAAAAAGCATTTACCATAAAAAAGAATTTAAAAAATAAGGCTTAAATACTTTTTCCATTTTCAAAAAACAAGTCAGAAAAAAAATTTTCAATTAGATAACTTTAAAGTTGAAAAATGAAATAATTAATAAAAATTATTTTCAATGAAAATATCTCATTTATTAAATAATAATAGATAAATTATAAAAAACAATCTACATACAGTTATAGATAAATTATTCAAATAAAATTTATGTGCAAAAAAATTAGATATTGTAAAAATTATCAACATATTCTTTTAAAATCAATAAACTTTCTAATAAGTTGAAAGATTAGTGCATAGAGCTTAAGTAGAACTCAAATTTTATATTCCTTGATTATTTAGTATTACTCTAAATCAATTATTATATCAATATGAGAATTTAAATCAGAGTTCAGAAACTTTTGAACTTAAAAAATATCAATATTTTTAATTTCAACTTATTTTTTATCAAATTAATTAATATTCTATTTTTACTTTTTCTAACTTTAACTTGATTTTTTAATGACTATATAATCAGAAATTAATTATTAATAATAACAAAATTTTAACTTTAACTGAAAATTTAATTTCTATTTAAAAATTAATATTACTAATTTCTAAATAGATTAAATTCTTTCTGCTCAAAAATTTTTAATTGTTCCATATTATAGCTTTAAAATTTTATAAGAATAAATAATCAAGACAAATTTTATTTAAATTATTTGACAAAAACTCAAAGTAAATATTTTTTTGATTGATTTTAAAAAAACTTTGGTTATCATCTGTTTTGTATTTAAATGCAACAATAGATTATTAAATTTTGAGAAAAATAAAAAATTATGGCCTTGTCAGGAAGAAAAAATTAAATGATTTGAATATTAGAATAATTTATCTGTAAATACTCACTTTTATTTAGTATAGTGATTTAAATGCAAATAAATTTATGTAGAATATTTTTAGATATCTTGAATTTAATTTAAAAGGAGAAAAAATTTAAAGAATTTAAAAAGGTTATTGAGTTTTACTAATTTCAGTAAATAATTACTCTTAATTCCTTATGGTAAATAATTTGAATATCAAAATTGTATTTATTTACAATATTTGGTTAAAATAAAAATTACCATTTAAAAGGCCGTGCATGCCGTCTTGATGACTATTAGATTTTTTTGAATTTAATTTAAAAGGAGAAGAATCGATGAATAAAAAAGGTTCTTTAGTTTTATTTAATAACAACATTTTATAATTTGAAATTCACTAAATAGATGAGTACATATAATTTAATTTGATTTGGAGCGATTATTAATTTCAAAATGATAAATTAATAATTGATATTAAATAACCATCAAATAGTTCTTTTAAATTACAATTAATATATTGAAATTAGTTAAAAAATAATTAAAAAAATTATAATTATCTTTCTTTTCTTTAGCTATATCTTTTTCCATTTTCAAAATCTACTAGAAAGATAAAATAAATTAAATACCTTTAACATATAAAATGTCTATGAAAAAATATAAATTAGATCGTAGAAGTCCCAACCAACAATCTCAATCATCTTAGCAATAAGCAGAAGAGTACATTTTTGGTTTATAAACTTTTTTATAAAAGTTCAACAAGTAGATTAACCTTTGATTGTAAAATTTATTGTATTAAAAAAACTAGGTAATTTATCAGGTAAAAACTTTAAGAGAATTAAAGAAAGTAGCAACTGTAAACTACCTAGCCTTCGAATTTAACTTAATATTAGGTATTTGATTACTCTAAGACACCTTAAGAAAAATATGAAGGAAATTTAATAGGTAATAACAATAATCTTCAAGCAGGGTCATTTTCAGCAAAATATAACTAGGCTCCACCTAATAGCATTGAAAATATAAAAAATAACATATAAAGGTTTAGACATCCTTCAAGCAATGGTGCTTAACAAAAACTGCATTCTAGTATGAATGAAGACATGTACCCTTCCAAGTTACAATAAAATGTTTAATAATAAAATGGTGATAGTAATTATAGAGTTTTAAATGAGCCTTTACATTAAGATTTGAAAAAGTATAATTCAAGCTAATAGCAAAACTATCCTTAGAATTCAAATAATTCAAATGGAAGAAGAACACCTGTCACAAATAGCTCTCAAGGTAAATATAATATAAATGTTGAGAGTGAAAATTATAGAGAACCTCTTCAAAACTAGAAAAAGCTGATGAATTATCTTGATAAATAATTTAATAATAACAATAACACAACATAAATAGGTTTAAAAGCAGCTGACTAAGCAGGAGGATATAAACCTAGCAGTTAGTAAGCTCATAATGCAAAATGTTAGAATCTTTAACTTAATAATAGTAGCAGCAATGAATAGTATTTTTAGGACTCAACTTAACAATATGTTAATAATAACGATGTCTAAAATATTTATAATCCCAATTAGCATAGCAGCTTTACTTCTTATGGAGGTAGCAATAAGGGTATTAGACACTTAAACACTTCTTATCAAGATATGGTAGATTAGACAGAATTGAATTTCAAAGATATATAAGTTGTTCCATAGTAATTAAAAAACAAAACTAACTAATTTTATGAATACAATACATAAGCAAATACTAATGCTTCAGGTATAAAATCTTTTGAAAAAGTATATATAAGTAATATCTTATTCTATTAATAATTAAAAAGGCTCACCTTAGACCAGAGAAATAGAAAATAAGTACATCAGTGCATCTTCATAGCGTAGAATATCTTCTCAAAACTCATACAATCGCAGTAAGGGAAGCAATTAAAAGATCTTTGAAGGGTAAGGAGTTAATAAATATATACATGAAACAGAAGGTTCTCCTGGAAGATCTAAAATGCCTCCTCTTCCCAACCAAAATAAGAAGAGAGATGGTTTTAATGATTATATAAAAGAAATAAAAGTTCCTCAATAAGTAAATTTGAATTACTCACCTCCTTCTAGTAAAGCTAATAATTATCCAGAAACAACCTCTACAATGCCTTCAAATTATCAAGTAAAATTTTTATATTTTGTATCTATTTCAAAAGGGATGATTTTAAAATTATCGAATTTTATTGATTATTCCCATTCGAAATTTAATCGAATGTTTAATTAAATAATTTAAATTTTAGATACACCAATTCTCAGATTATAACAACTTTTTAGAAACAAATCTTGAAAATACAAAGAAAAATGATTTATCTTTGCTGAATGCAAGCAATCCAGAAATAAATTAAGTCAACTCTGACTTAAATATTGAATTTTAGATTATTAAATCAAGGCTTTAGGAAGTAGAGAAAAAAAATGAATCTATTATGAATTAATTAATTTAAATATCTCCAAATATGATGGATCCAAATAATACATCCTTGAGTATAGGAACATAAGGAAGACAAGTTAATTCAACTAAGAGATATTAATCATCTTCTCCTGAACAAAGATACCAAAAAGCAAGAAAAGATTTAAGCAATCAATCAAAATTATAACCTTTCTAAGAAAAATAGAATATTCCTCCATACTCGTCGTAAATTGAATATTTTTAAAATTATTTGGTTAATTAAATTGTTTTTTAGGTAAGTTAATAAGATACCTATAGGATAGAGATCTAGCAGCTAGAATAATAGCTCTGTCAAAAGAGATATACCAAATGTTCCAGAGTTTTACTTAAATAGCGAAATGAGAGTTAAAGCTGTTGATTTACCTTCAAATAAGAAAATAAAGAATTCAGCTCTAAATAGAAGCTTAGAGGAAGATTTGTATATTAGGAATTTTTCTAGTAACAAGAAAGAGCTTGATGACTTATCTCTGAGATTTGATAAAGATGGACTATAGAATTATATGATAAATGAAAACAGAGTATTGAAATAAGAAAACGAGTATTTAAAGCTCAAAATAGAGAGATGTGAAAAAGAAATTAAAGAAAAAAAGAGAATTATTGAAGACAACGATGCTTATTATAAAAAGCTATTTGAAGAAAAAGTGGAAGGAATCTAAGTATTAAGGGAACAGAACAAACAATTATAATTATAAATCCATAACTTGGAATTAAAATCTTATGATAAAAAGAAGAATCTTCAAAAGCTCTACAGAATAATCACAGAAAAAGATGATGAAAATAAGAAACTAAAATGTTAGGTTTAGCAAAAGGAATAAATTGATAAAGAAAGCTTAAATCAAGCTATACAAAGCATAGAAGAATAACTTAATTAAAAAATGCAATTATTTATTGAAGACTTGGCATACAAGGAAAGAATTATTGAAAATCTTTAAGTAAACTCATTTCAATTTTTTTGTGGCTTTATTTAATTTTTGTTTTTTTAAAGGATTAGATATAAATACTCTAAAATATCATTCAAAATGAAAAGATTAGAGGAGAATAGTTAGGCAATACTTTCTAAAACAATCAAGAGGTATAATAATAACCTGTTAGTGATAAGTTGATAGAACTAAGACAAAAAAGGCAAGATTTATTAAATATTTTATAAAACAATAATTATGATTAATATGGTAATGAAAATGAATAATAATAAAATTTGAATGACATTTAAGAACTTTTAGGTTTTATTGATCAAGAGATAAAAAATGAGGAGTAATTCTTAAATAGTATTAATCAACAACAGAAAGAAGATGAATAGAATATTAATGAGTAGTAAAATAATAATTAAGATATTCCTTCTTCTTTAAAATAATAACTTCAGATGGAAATTTAGTAACTTAAAGATTAAAGCCTTATGGAATTGCAATAATATAATGAAGAGGTTATTTAGCAACTTAAAAACATTTTAAATGAAGAAGAATTAGACAATATTGATGATGGATTTGAAAGAGTTTAAATTAAGCTTTAGTAAGCAAAATAAGAAATGGATTAATAATAAGCAAATAGAATTATAGAACTTGAAAAATAATTATTAATTAAATAAGAAGAAACAAGTATGCTTGAAAGTTAAATCTAAGAATTATAATTATTGGTTAAAAAATAAAATAAATAAAACAGCTCTCCTTCAGTATAGAATCAATAGTAGGATTCCAGAAATTATACTGTCTCTGCTGTAGAAACAGAAGAAGACTAAAAATTAATCAATTCTTTATAAAATTAAATATAAAAATTAAAATAAGAAATTCAAAGAATAAATACTGAGTATAACATCATTAAAGATGATAATAAGAGTTTTGTTAGCCAAATCGAAATATTAAAGAAACAGAATTCATTATTAGAAACTTAAAATCAAAATATTTAGAAAAATTCTTAGGCATTAGAATAAACAATAAAGACACTTAATGAATAAAATAAAAATATTATTAAAGAAAAAGATAGTGTTTCTAAAACTCTTTCATAAAAAACACAAAATCTTGCTAAATCTGAAGACTAAGTAGTCTAATTCAAAAATGAAAATAAATTATATTAAGAAAAATGTGAAATTCTTGAAAAGAGAATCAAAGAGCTTGAAGAGCAAAAAAGAAAATCAAGCACACCAAGTGCTGGAACTTCTCCAAATTCAAAAGGAAAGAACTAAAATAATTAATAATAATAGCTATAATAGTACATTAAAGATTGCGAATAGCTTAAATAACTTTTAATTGAATATGAATAGAAATTTTTATCTAAAGAAGAAGAAAATAGCTAGTTATAAGCTGAAATGAATGACTTATAATCAAAATTAGAAGAGGCATTTAACATTATTAAGTTATCAGAGGAGGAAAGTGGTAAGATAATATTTAATCCAATAAATATTTTTATTTATTTTAAATAAATTTTAAATAGAAAAATAATCCCATGAAATAAAATAAAGTCATTTGAAGATTAAGGAGTTGGAGAAAATAAAGGATGAAATTAATAATGAGTAATAAGATAAAATCGAGTTATATTAGAATTCTCTTCAAGAAAAGCAAAAAGAGATAGAAGAATTAACTGGCAAAAATAGTAATTTGAATGAATTAATTGATTAGTATCAAAAAGAGATTAAGAAATGTAAAGATAAAATGGAAGAAATCAAAAAAATGTAAGAAAAAGTCAATTAAGATTAACAAAAAAATATTTAAGATTAATTGGCTCAAAAAAATAAGCTCATTGAAATGATGAAAAATGATAGCTTAGACGATAAAGAAGAAATAGAATAATTAAAACAAGAAATTGAAGAACTTAGATAGTAAGTATTATCTGTTTAGTCTAAGCCTCTCTCTTCAAGCAGAAATGAATCTTAAAGTAAAGAATTTTAACAAAAAGAAGAAGAATTCAAGAAACTTATTAAGCAATAAAATGAAAAAATTGCTAAAATGGAAAAGGATTGTTTTTAAAAGATGGAATTTGAAGAGGAGATAGCAAGGCTACAGTAAGAACTTTAAAGTGCTTTAGATTCTCATAATGATAGTGATAAAAAACAAAATAAAAGCTAAAGAGCAAATGATGAAGATATTGAGGAGATGTAAAATAAAATCAATCAACTTTTGTAATAGTAAGCTTAGTATGAGGAGTTATAGGAAAAAGTGAAAGAACTAGAAGAAGAAAATAACAGTCTTAGAAAGATCTAAAATGAAAAAGATTAACTAGAATAATAATTGTAAGAAATAATAGAATAAAGTAGAGAAGAAACAGAGTAACTTTAGTCAACAATAAGATTGCTTACTGAGCAAAACTAATTAAATTAAATCAACTCTGAGAAGGTTATTTAGAATTTATAGAAAGATTATGAAAATATGACATAATTTATCTAATAGCAAGAATAAATCATAAAGTAATAAAATGATGATTCAGAATAAAAAGAAATTGAATTTAGATAAATCATTAAAGAAAAAGATAATTTTATTTACACACAAAGAGATTAAATTGAATAAATCTCTGATGAGATCAAAGAAAAAAATAATCAACTCATTTAAATGTAAGAAAATATGGAAGAGCTTAAATAAGATTTTGAGCAAAAACTCTAATTGAATAATGATTAAATTAACAATAAGAATTAAAACTTTTAGATTTAAATACAAAATTTACAAAAACTAAGGGAAGAAGATGATAAATCTTATAACTCTGATATAGCTAAGCTAAATGATTAAATAGAAGAATTGAATCAAATTTTAATTTAGAAAGATAATCAATTGGAATAAATAGATTCAGACATGTAGAAGCTAAAATAAGATTATGAGAAAAAATTTAATGAATTAGAATAAAATTCCCTTCAATCAAATACTTAGAAATAAGAAATGTAAATTAAAATTACTGAATTAGAAGAATAAATTGCTGATCTCAAATCTGGTGAAGAAAAAAATGTCTAAGAATATATAGAATAAATTAATTCACAAAGAAATACAATTAAAGGAAAAGATATTTAAATAAATGTATTAAATGAGCAAATAAGCTAACAAGATTAACAAATTATTTAATAAAACTAATAAATTATTGAACAAAATGAATTAATAAATTAATTAGAGGATTAAGTGAATTAATTTACTCAATAATTTGAATAGTTAAATAATTAAATTAAAGAAAAAGATATTCAGTTAGAACAAAAAGGTGAGCTTATTGGTAATTTAGAATAAAGATGCTTAGAATAATCTGACTTGTTAGAAAGCAATTAAGAAAATATATAATCAAATTCTAATAAGTTAAATGAATAAAAGAGAGTTATTGAAGAAAACTCATAACTAATAGCTTAGTTAAGAACTTAATTAGAAAATTCTCTCAAGGAGAATACAAATTCACTCACTGAATAAGACAAAAGTATTAATTTATTGAATAGTGAACTTCTTTAAATAGGTCAAGAAAAATAATAATTACAAGAAATTGTTCACCAATTAAAAGAAGAAAATTCCAATTTAAATGAAAATTTAAAGCAGAAGTTAGATATTATCTTTGATGCTGAAAAATAAATTTAAGAAAAATAAGAATTAGTTGATGATTTAAATAAAAAATTAGCTGATTTATCATTAAATGAGTAAGAATTAATCAAGGCAAGTGAGGAATTACAAGTTTAACTTTCAGAAAGCCAAGACATAAATGAATAAAAGAAAAATAAAATATAGTAATTAGAAAGTTAAATTTTGTAAAATTAAGAAAATATTGAAAAGCTAGAATAAGAAAAAGACAAGTATGAGGAAAGTGTTAAATAACTTCAAGAATAAATAAATGATTAAGATCAACTCATAGAATCATTTGAGGATTAATTCTAAAAGCAATTAGAATCTGAAAATAATTTGAAGGAATAAATTAGAAATTTATAAGAAAACATTAAATAAGCTTAGGATTAAGAAAGTTTGTTGCAACAAGATTTGATTTAATAAATAGAATCAAAAGAAAATCAAATTAATACTTTATCTTTAACTATTAAATAAAATGGAGAAGAATTTGAAAGATTTAAATTAAAGTTAGAATAATAGATTTAAGCTAACAATGAAATTTAATAAAAATTAGAAAATGAAGAGAAGAAATTGAAGTAATCTGAGCTAGATTTAGTCAGCTGTCAATAACTAGTCTAATAACTGGAGTAAAATTTATAAAATATCAACTCAGAAAGTGAAAACTCGAAATTAGAAAATGATGACAAAATTAATAAACTTAATTAGAAAATATACGAACTAATTAATGAAAAAGAAGAAATATAAAACTAATTAATAGACTAAGAGGCTTTAAACAAAGAAATTAAATTAAATTTACAAAAATTATAAGCAGAATTAGATATTAAAATTGAAAAAGAAAAATAACAAGCAACACTAATTGCAGAAAAGTAATAGCTTATTGATGAAAAAGAGTAAGCAATTTAGCTTTTATCAACAGAGTACGAACAAAGAGAGGAATAGAGTTAGTTAGTTATCAAATAGCTTTAAAATAAATTAGATGCCATAGATGAGAGATTAGCTTCTAAAATAGAAGAACTTAAGCTTTATAATGAATAAAACTAAAATTTGCAAAATAAATTAGATGAATAAATCTAATAAGCATAAGAATAAATTGAAAAAATGAATGATTAGCACTAATAAGCATTATAAGAGAAAGATAATCATTATTAAGATCTGTTAAAATAAAAAGAATAAGAATAAATGAACCTTTTAAATGATTAACTTAGTGAAAAGTAGAAATAAGAGGAATTTATGAAGTGCATGCAATAATAAGAATAAAGGTTTTAAGAGCAGCTATAAACTACATAGTAGAATGCACAAGATCTCATTTAATAAAAAGAAACTCATTATAAGGATATAATTGCTAATAAAGATGAAGAGTTAACCAGAAAAAAATAAGAATTGTAAGAAAAGGAAGAATGCAAATAGTAATTAGAAGAGTAAATCTTTGATTTGCAAAGTGAAATTTAAAATTTGAAAGATGAAATTGAATAAAAAAATAGTGATATCCACAGACAGTAAGAAATCGAAATTACTTAAAACAAATAAATAGAGGAATTAAAGAAAGCATTACAAGAAAGCTAACAAAAGTCAGAAGAATAAACTTTAAGTTTACAAGAAAAAGAAAAAGCAATCAAATCACAAGAAGAAATTGAAATTTCTCATAAACAGCTAATTGATGAGTTAAAAGAAAAATTGGAAAAAAGCCAATAAAAAATAGAAGAAACAAATTTAGTTTTATAAGAAAAAGAAAAAGTTCTCAAAGATAAAGAAGATACATTAAATTTTTTAAATAATTAAATTAATCAATTAAATGAAAAACTAAATAAAAGTTAGCAGAAATAAGAAGAAAGTGATTTGGCATTATAAGATAAGGAGTAAGCTATTGCTAAATTATAAGATTAAATTATTGAATTGAAAGAAAAAAATCAATTTTCAGAATAATAATTAGAAGAATTACAATTAAAATCAACAAAATTACAAGAAGAACTTAATGTTAAAATATCTGAATAAGTCGAAATTTGCTAAAAACAAGAATAGTAAATTGAGAATTTGAACAATTAAATAAAAGAGTAAGAGAACAAAGTTTAATCTTTGGAATAACTCAAAGTTAGTGAATTATAAGAATAAAAGGATGAGTTTGAATAAAAAATTTAAAATATTGAGGAAGAGTTAAATAAAACTAGATAAGACTATGAGGCTTAAATATCTGAAAACAATGAAAATATTTTAGAATAAAGTGAAAAAAATTAAAATCTTGAATAACAAATTTAGCAATTAGAAGTTAAGAATTAATAATTAGAAGAAGAATATAAAAAGTCAGTAAAATAATTATAAGAAGAATTCAACTCTAGCAAAGAAGAATTGCAAAAGGAATATGAAACTAAAGTAGGTGCTTCATTTTCTGAAATTGAATAATTGCATAATTAAAAAATTAATAAAATATAGTAAGAATTTGAAGAAAAGAATTAATAATTAAGAGAATAACTCCAAAACGAAATAGATTAATTATCAAAACATAAATAAGTCTAAGATGAAGAAAGCTAAAAACTTAATGAATAAATTAAGCAATTACAATCTTAAATAAAGAATGCTATTGATGAAAAATAGAAAGTTGCAGAAGAATTTTCCTAACTTAGTTAAACTCAAAAAAGTGAAGTTTAAAAACTTTTGCGTGATAATGAAGAAGCTTTGTAAAATCTCAAAAAAGAGTTAAGTGAAGAAATAAATAAAATAAAGGAAGAAAACAAGGAGTTGGAAAATTAATTATTAGCTAAAGAAGCAGAGGAAGAGTAGCTAAATGATATATCAAGTTAATAATATGACTAAATTTAGGAAAAGGAATCAGAGTTGCATAGCTTAAGAGAAGAAAACAATAAATTAAATCAGAAGGTGTTAAATTTCGAGAAAATAAAAAATGAATTAATAGAAGAAAATAATAGCCTAAAATAAAATATCGTTGAACTTGAAAGCGCCTCAGTTGAAAATTCTTCAAATTTGTAAAAACTCATTCAGGAAAATTAAGATAAAGAATAGTAAATTTATGATATTAATGACAGTTTACAAGAAAAGGAATTATAAATCTCAGAGCTTAATTCTTAACTTTAGTCAATTGAAGAAAAATATTAACTTCAAATCTAAGAAATAGAGAAAAATCATCAAATAAAAATCAAAGATTTAGCTGATAAATTTATTGTTTGTGAAGAAACTCTAGCTCAGTAAGAAAAATAATTTGAAGAAAAATTATCTAACTTATCAGAAAAATATCTTCAAGAGTAGAATTCTCACTAATCTCTTTAGAAGGAGAATTAAAATGTTTAATCTCAATTGAAAGACATACAAGAAGAACTTTAAAAGCAAATTGAATTAAATAATATTCAAAACTAAAAGCAATTAGAAGAAAATAATATTGTTTCTGAAAGCTAAAAGGCTCTTGAAAGACAAAAAGAAGACTTGTTAAAAGAAAATGAAGGACATAAAATATCAGTCTAATAGCTGAAAGAATAGCTTTAATAATTGAGTGAATAAGTTGAAAAGTTAATCAGTGAAAAACAATAAAGTTAAGAAGAAAATGAAAAATAGAAAGAAGAAAAGAATTAACTTATTGAAGAGAAGGATTAAAATATTCAAAAATTAAAAACATAGATACAAGATTTGGAAGGAGTAATGGAAGAATAAATGTAATAAATAACAACTACAAATGTTGAAGTAGAAAATTTAAAGAAAGATTTAGATGATAGACTTAATCAGATAGCTTTCCTTGAAGATCTACTTAAATAGTTAGAGGAAGAAAAAAATAATTTGCAAAACACACTAAATGAATGTGATAATGCTCTTATTTAAGAAAGAAATGAGAGATCAGCTATTGATGAGGCTATGAATGATTTAAATTAAAAAATTACTAATTTGTAAATAGAAAGAGAAGAAAATTTAGAAATTATTGAAAAGTTAAAGGCAGATTTGCTACAGCCTCAAACTAAAATCCAAAATAGTTCTCCTGTTAAATTATAATTACCATAAACCAATAGCTAAGATGGTTCTTCTTCATCTGCTTAAAAGTAACAAATTGATTAGCTTAAATTTGTAAACGGTGAGCTTCTCGACTAAATTAATGAATTAGAAATGGAAATTAAAGAGTACCAAAGAGAAAAGGAAGAAATTCTAGATGAAAATGATAAACTTATCAAAGAAATAGAATTACTTAAGGGCTTATAAGGTGAACAGCCTATTATCAGAAAAGTTGAATTGATAGAAGATAGAGAAAGTATGGAATAGGAACTCTAATAGCTGAATTAAGAATAATAAGTTTAGAAGTAAAAGCGTACTAGCTTATAAAATGAAATGTCAGACTTAAAAGCTATTCTTGATTAGAATATTATTGTTATTCAAAATCTTGAAGAAGAAATTGAAAATTATAAAAAGTAATTAGCTGAAAAAGAAGAAAGTTTGCAATCTAAGCAAGAAGTTAACAACTTAAATAGTGAAAGAGTTTCTAAGGTTGAGGAAGAGTTAGAAATTTCTAAACAAGAAAACTAAAATTTAAAGATTTAAATTACTTAGCTAGAGTAATAATTATCTGAGAAAGAATATCATTTAGAATAGTAACATGTCAGTATCTGTGATCTCTCGGCTATGATTGAGAAATTTGAAAATCAAAAGAGTGATGCTGAAGTTATTGAAAATCTAAAGCAAATGCACACTGACAAAATGAAAAAACTAGTAAAAGAACACAGTGAGGTCATAGTTGCAAAAGATAAAGAAATAAAATAACTTTCTTCATTAATTAAGAATATAAATGAAGTAAATGAAGAATAAAATAAAACAATTTCTTCCTTTGAATAGAAACAAAAATCCTTAATTGCTGAAAGATTCGAATTATAAAATACTATTCAAGAGCTTAAAGATACTTTAAAATAAAAGGAAGAATAAATTTTGTTGTTTGAGAAGAAAAATGATGAAATGTAAGCAGAGACTTAAGATAATCTTAAATAACAAAAAGAACTAAATCAATAATTAGAGACTCTTAAAGAAAAGTTAAACCATTTCTAGACAAACATGACAAATCCCAGTGAAAAGCTCTCCTCCGAGGAAGATGCTTTAGGCTATCAATCAGCTAAAAGTAATAACAATAATTTTTTGAATAACAAATAAAATTAAATATTTTTTAACTAAATAAATAGGATATGAAAATTAAATTAGAGAATTGTAGGAAGAAATATAGAAAAAAACTATAGAAAAAGAATAGTTGAGAACAGATAAAGAAATTGAATGTATTGGATATAAGTAAGAGATTGAAAAACTTTAAAAGTTTTGTGACAGATTAACAGAATAAGAGGAATCTTAGAAATAATTAAAAGAAGTTTTGGAAGATCACAAAAATGATGCAATCTAAAAGCTGAATAAAGAAAAAGAGAAAAATAAAGAAATGAAAAAATATTTGGAAGAAGCTCATTAAGAAATAGAACAGCTAAGAAAAACTAGACATGATAGAAATGAAAAAGATGGAGATGAAGATCACTAAAAAAGAAAATTCTATTCTAAAGAAGAAGAGGAGGATGCTGTCTATTAAAAGTATAAAGAATTAGAAGAGAAACTCTCTAAAATCTTGAATGAAAAGAAGCAACTTGAAGATTAAAATAAGAGTTTATAAAGTGAACTTTAAAACAAAAGCATTTATGATAACGAATCTTTCTATGAATTCTAAAATAAATTATTAAAATCTAAGCAAGAATTAGAAGATAAAATAGAATTAGAGCAACAGTTAGAAATATGCTTGGAGAGACTTGTCAATGAAGGAGAGCTAGACCTTATGGATTTAAACAACAGTAGAATTTGCAATAATCTTGTCAAGATTCAATAGAACTTTAAAGAATTTTATCAGTAAAACATATTTAGTTATTTATTTACTTTATCATTTTTTTCATTTAAAATAGATTTAAAGAAAAGTTTGGATCTAAGCATCAAGAAGAACTTAAAAAAATAGCTTAAACATACTAATCATAAATTATTGTTAAAGAAAAATAAATAAAAGAATTGTAAAAATATAAAGAAATGTACTTAAAACCTGTATTAAATTCTGAAGAAAATAGAGATCCTTTCAATTGTACAAAACTTAAGATTTAACAAAAGGAACTTCACTCACGTCCTGATACTGGAGTAAATAAATTGAATATTTTATTTTCAATTAATTAACTTTAATTATAATTTAATAGAGAAAGAGTGACATGAGCAATGGCTAAAAGGAAGAGCAACTGGAATATTAAATGCTTGAAATCGAATCTCTGAAAAATGAAAACATTCTCCTTAAAAACGAAATAGATCAATTAAAATAAGAACTTGAAGATCATGAATAAATTTAGAATAGCTTTATGGCAGAGTAAAGAAGAAAAAATAAAGAACTCTAAGAAAAAGAATAGAAAATTTAGGATCTAATGTCTTAACAAAAGATATAATCAAGTAATAAACTAAACTTGTCTTCTATGTCTTCTTCTAACTTAAATAGTGAAGTGAGCAAAATGAAGTAGTAATTAGAGCACAAAGACAAATTAATTTAGTAATTATAATCTTAAATTAATGTTACACAAGATTCTTCTATCAAACACTCTTTAAAAGCACTTTTCCCAACATACATAGATTCGTTACTAAACTCAAAGTAAATTTTCATATAAATATTTAAATTTAATTTTTAATCCTAAATTTTTTATAAAGGGATAAAAAGGTATCTTAAGAAAATGACTCCTATTTAACACTAATCCTCAATATGCTAGAATATTCAGAAAAAGAAAAGAATGACATCAAATAAAAAATGGATAAAGCTAAAAATTCCAAAGGAGGCATCCTTGGGTTTTTCAAAAATTGAAATTGAAATTGAAATTTATTTAAAAAAATCAAAAGTATTTTTAATGTAAAAAGCAAAAAAAATTATAAAAAATAATCTTCTTATTTATTAATTATTCCATAATAAGATCTATCTTGTAAATAATAAATTAATTTTACTAATTTTCAAAATATTTTCTTTTTACTTTGGCTTATGAAATTATTAATTTATTGAAACAATCTAAATAAAAAAATTTAGAGATATACAAAAAATGCTGAGTATTTGATAAAAAGGAGCTAATTTAAAATAAGAAGATTAATCCTTTTAATTCTTTTAAAATAACATGAAAAAAATAAAAGAGTAAAAATTCTGCATTGTCTTCAAGAATTTTGAAATATTAAATATATTTATATTATATTTATTATTCAATATATCTTATTTTATGTAATTAAAATTTTTTTTATTTCACTTTTAAAAATTTTTGGATATATTTTTATCACCATCTGGTTCCATTTCATAATATCAAAATTGATCCTTTTTATCCCATTTAAGATGTAATAGCTTGTTTTAAGATATGAATTAAGCATTTTTAATGCTACAAAGAATATTAATAAATTAATATTTGTAAAGAAAACAGCTTTTTTCAATCAAAAAAGTGAGTTATACAGACTTTTAGTTAGTAGAAAGGATTGTAGATTTTAGATTTAATTATAAGAATTGATATGTCTTGTAATATTATATAATATTAAAATTAAATTTACAAGCAATAAAATGTATTATTAGTTTTAAAAATAATTAATGATAATAATCTAATTTAATTATTTATTTATTTTTTTATGAATTAAATAATTTTCTATTAAAATCAGAAAGCGAAAGATCTTTTTGCAGTTATTGATTTTTTTCTAGAGTTACGATTTAATCTCTTAAGATCATCATCTTCATCATCTTCAATCATATCTGCTTTAAGCTCACTAACACCTTTGTTAAGTCTACCACCATTTCTTTTATCAACTATGAAAATCATTATGTTAACCAAAATGCAAACTGAACCAATACATATAAAGAATATTTAATCAAAGAAATATCCATTATCTTTAGAAGTATTTGAAATAATTGCAGCAGTAATAAGAGGAGCAACAGCCAAACCTAAAATTATTAATAAATAAACAAATTTTTAGAAATTAAGAATTATTTTTATTTATTGATATTTATTATTAAATTGTTATTTACCTCCGTTTTGAATACAGTTGGTAATACCAAAAGCTGTTCCAACAATTTTAGCTTCACAAACCAAAGGAATACAAGGCCATAAGACTGCAGCATACAAAGAGTAGAATATACCAAATAATATAAAAGGAATAATAAAATAGTAACTAGTATAACCATCTGTTGATTAAGCAGTATCAGACTAAGGAACAACAAGCATTGTGAAATGAGCAACAACCATGATACAAGAAGCACAGATCAAAATATATCCTCTTTTACCTATTTTATCTACTAGCAAACCAACGAAAGGGGTCAAACCAGCTGACATAAAGTAAGGAATACTCATAAAGTTGGCTTTTAAAATAAAAAAAATTTAAATTTAGAGATTAAAAATTGTAATTAAAAAAATAGGGATAATCATTTTTGGCTATTCAAAATAGAATATTTTTGGTTTAATTTTATGCATAATCTGTTTCGAATAGATTATTATTTTTTTTCTTTTATAAAAGCAAAGTTCATAATATATAATTTAGGAGTTAAGAATATGATTAAAACTTACGAGCATTATCTTCAGTCATACCAAACTACTTGATAAGATAGTTCTGAAGGACTTGCATGAAAGGGAAAAAGCAAATATAGTTCAAAACGCAAGAGATACAAATAAGCCAATAATCAAAGCCAAGTTTCTTGATGTCAGAGAGCTTGATTTTATCATCTTCGCTTAATTTGACCTCTTTCTTTCCTTCTTGTTTGTCAGCATATTTATCCATAATATTTAATCCGATACCACATCCCCAAGAAAAGGCACAAAATATAGTACCAACTAGGAGAGGAATAAAAAGTTAATGGCTGCTGCTATAGAGAGGAGGGAACATAAATTATCCCATAACACTACCAAGACGAGAGACTGAGATATTTAAACCAAGTGCGAATGAAAGTTCTTTTCCACTAAACCATTAGCTGACAATAGTACCTTTTAAGATTTAAAACATAAATTCAATACTTCTATGAAAAACAATTAAATTATTATTATAAATAAGGCTATTAAGTAAATTTTACTTTAAGTAACACTGAGATTTTCACCACCTAAACCAAAAACGACTCTACCAATAACTAATAATGCATAGCTATTAATGGAATCAATCTCACTAATCATACATAAAGCTTAACCAATAATCAAGATAAAGGTAAAGGCAAATACACCCTTACGAATTCCAATGAAATCAATAAGGTAACCTCCGATCAAAGGTAGAATAATGTTAGGGAAAGAATAAACTGAATAAAGTAAGTTGACTTAAGTATCAGAAAGACCATTAGAGTTCAATTAACTCTACAAGGTTTATGGGAAATCATAACACATATATGAACCAACCATAATCAAACAAGCTAATGACAATGCTATCCACCTAACCCATGTTTATCTAATACTCAAGGGCTTAGCTGAGTTTGAAGACTCAATCAAATTTTCACTATCCATAATATTTGCTCGAAATTTTTAAATTAAAAGAATATATTTTGTAATTTTTAATTATTAGAAAGATAGAAAAGACATAAAGAATATTTAAAGGTAGCAAATGATTGAATCAATCTATTGAATTTTGATTACATATATTTAATATGTATCAGATTAAATTTAATCACTTTTTACTGTAAATTTGTTGTTTTTAATCTGATTTATTTCACATAAATATAATCACTATTTATTTCGGTAAAAGAATATTTTTTGTATCCTCATTATACCATTTAAAATTAAGATTTTTTTGTGTAAAAACCTTTATTTTTAAATTTGCATGATCTTTAATAGTGTTCTAACAAAAGTTGTTAAATTGGAGGAAACTCATTTTTGTGCAAATCTTTTATTTATTTTTGACCCTTGGTAGAAGTCTTTTATTAAAAATTTCATATTTTAAAGAAAGAATTTAATAAAATTTAGTTAGAGTAAATATTATATTCAATCTTTTTATTTTCGTTTACATATGTTCAATGATTTCTGATTAAACTTATTCCTTCATTTACTGGTAAATTTGGTCGTTTATAATGATAATTTATACAAACACAACTTTCAGCCTTAATTAATCTTATATTTTAGGTAAAAGAATTATTTCTGTATCTTGATTTTTTCAAGAAATAGTGTTAAAAAATATCCTAAATTACTAAAAATTGCAAATAGATCATTTACCTAATCAAAAAATAATCTATTTGAGAGGTAATTGTAACAAAAATGATTTTTCTCTAATAATAAATGCCCTTATATCTAAAAATTTGTCAGAAGTTGTAATCTTTAAAACTTAATTTGTATTTTTAAAGAATCTGCATCATAACTTAATATTAAGTCATCTAAGAAATAATCAATACTGAATTTTAATTTCATTCCGAAATATTCAGATTTTTAAGTATACAAATTTATTTCTTTTATAAAAACTCATTCATATTAAAGAAATTCTTTAAAAATGAGTTAATAAGTTTTTAAGAAACACTTATCAGTTCAAATATGAGATAGAAGAATTAATTTTATAAATATGTAAAGAATTTTATCTCTTTCTTAATACAAATTTAAAGAATACATAATTATAGAAGATAATAAAGAAAGAATTAAACTTGTAATTCATTGGTTAAAATTTAATTAATTTACATGATCAAGTTTTGTATTTTGTTCAAGTCATATTTTTAAAATTGTCAATTTGGGATTAAAGAAACATAATATGAATAAATGATTTTTTCATATCTTTTTTATCATATTTTTTTCTTAGTTTTCAGCTTTTCATTCTCCCATAAAGGAAAAAAAAATGAAAAAGCATAGTTAAGAAATAAAAATAAAGAGATGTTTTAATTAATTTTATAAAAATAATGGAGATACTCATCTCAAATTAAGGGAGGTTTAATATGAAAAACAAGATTATTCTTAAAAACTAAAATTCATAGTATTTAAAGGATTTATATTCACTAACTTCAAAAATTATAAAAGAAAAAACCTAATCTTAAACAATAGTTAATTTTAGTTATTACATTTTTAAGTTTTAAGAAAAAAAACACATGTAATTAAACAATTGTACACTTGGCTAAAATAAAAAAATAAGTGAGTTTCAAACAGCTTTTAAAATTAAAAATTCAAGAAATCAATAAAAAAATTATCAAAAATTTATAAAAGTATTGATTATTAATACTACATTACCTTTTGACAAGCATTCAATCAATATTAGATTAAATTTAAGTTTATTTATTTCATAAATTTATCATTTTTTATTATGAGCTAAAATATTAAGATTTGAATTTTCTGACTAAATATCTTAAATTTTGAATGACTGTTCCTTTTTAATAATCTATCTATTGATTTTTTAACTTATCCACATAAAATGATATTTTATCTTAGTAAAATTTAATATAAATACTCTTAAATCAAAAATTTATTAATTTTTAGAAAGATAAAATACCATAACTTAAGTTTTGTTTTTCAAATTTATTTTACTTTTGTTTTATTTTAAGTAAAACAAACTTTATATTATGGTTAATCTCTTAACCTTTAGTAAGCTAGCCAAAAAATACCTAAAAACAATTCTTCATAAAAACGAATGTAAATCTATTAAAATAAAATCAATTTTTATTGCATACTCAATAAGCTATCTAATACCAAACATACAAAAAATTATAGTTTACATTTCAAGACTTAAATGTTTAAAATATTTCATAAATTATAATAAATCTTATTGATTTTTTTTTTGATATTTTTCAAATTCAAATGAAATTTTTTTATAAAAATAATTTAGCTCTCAAAATTTCTTTAATCATCTTATTTTTACTTGGGTTTAAATTTTCTTTGAAATAATTAGATTTTATCAATACAAGATAAATCATAAAAATATTCTCATCAATTTTATTTTAAATATCAAGTTAAAATAAATTTATTTAGAATTAATAAAGTTTTTTTGGAATTTGATAATAGCATGCGTAAATATAACAGTTGAATCTAATTTGAATTAGTTGTAAAATTTTAATTGATAAGCTTTTTTATTGATTGATTTTAGTTTATTTGAGATATTTGCAATAATTAATTAAATAGAATCATTTATTTATTAACTTATTAAATTGCAATTAATTACATATAAGAGTTATAAATAGTAAAGATACTTTCATAGAAATGTCAGAAAACGAAGAAAATAGGGATTTGGAAGAGGGAGAAGAAAGAGAAGATTAAGATGAAAACGGTGAAGAAAAAGTTGAAGATGAAGATGAAAATGTAGTTAGATTAAGAGAACTAGAATAAAAATTTGTTTAGGATATCAAAGAAAATCTTTCAAATATATCAAAAATATAAAATAATGGATCATATGCATATATTAAGTTGAATTTAGCAGAAAAAGAAATTGAAAAGTTGTTCAATCCTCTACTTAATTATCGTCATTTGCGTTATCTTGATTTGTCAGGAAATTAAATTTCTGATATAAGCTTGGTTACTTAATTACCCTTTTTGCTAAGTTTAAATTGTTCTAAAAATTAGATTTCATCACTTCAATAATTTAATCCTGCTTTCGATGAACCTGCTCTAAAGTATCTCTAATTTTTGAATGTATCTGGTAACAAATTAACTAAATTAGAAAAGCTCAGACTTCCTCAATTAAGAAAGTTAGATGTATCAGAAAATGAAATAGCAAGTGCTGAAGAGTTTGGAGGACATCCTAAACTTGAATTTTTAAACATGAATATTAACAAGTTGAAGGACTTAAAGGGTATCTAAGATTGCCCTAAGTTAAGGGAGTTAAATTTAGAAGAAAATGAAATAGCAGATATTAGAGACTTAAAAAATTTACCTTCACTTTATTCTTTGAATCTTCGTAAAAACAATATTAAGCGTCTTAGAACACCTATTCCTGCTCTTACCAAATTATATAACTTAAATATATCTGAAAATGTGATAGAAGATTTCAAAGAAATTTATAAAATTGGAAAACTTCGTAATGTTTATTCTTTCAATTACTCAGCAAACCCATGCTGTGACACAGTTGCTAATGCTCGTATAGAACTTTTAGTTGTATTGGATTACTTCGAAAAACTCAACGATGAAGATGTTACTCCTGATGATCTTCAAGAGCGTCTTAATACAATAAATGAAAGAGAAGAGGCAAGAAAATAAGCAGAAGAAGAAGCAAGATTAGCTGCTGAAGAATAAGCACGTTAAGAAGAGGAAGCTAGAAAAGAAGCTGAAGAATTAGCACGCTAAGAAGAAGAAGCAAGAAAAGAAGCTGAAGAATAAGCACGTCTTGAAGAAGAAGCTCGTTTAGAAGAATAAAGATTAGCTGATGAAGCAGCAAAAGCCGAGTAAGAATAACAGTAAGAAGCACCTAATGAAGAATAACCATAATGATCATATTATAAAAAAATTGAAATTTATTTTATATTTTAGCATATATTTTGTATTGTTTTTATTGAAATATTTCTAAATACTTTTTTATCAAATGAAATCTTATTAAAAATCTTACATCCTTTTATGTCTCTCTGCTGGCTCTAACCTAATCATTTCTAAAAATATTAAAAAATTTTATTTTTATTTTTGCCAAAATAAAAAATTTTTAACAAGTATTCTATTTGTTTTTCATAATAGAATACTTTGCAAATTTCATCTTTATTGGCTTTTTAAATCTTTCTTTAAAATTAACGAATTAAAAGATTTAAGATTTTGCTTTATATGGCAAACAGAATCATATAAATCTAAAAATATTAATTAATTTTAGTAATTATTTAAAAGTAAATTAACACTTTATAAAAAGCAAATAATACGAAATGGGTAAGTCAGAAAAAGGAGATAAGAAGACTTCTGAAAAGGAAAAAAAGCCTCAAATTTAGAAAGATATTTAAAGTAACTTATTATACATTTTATAATATAATTAGATAGAAGAATAGTAAATGTGAATTAGGGATGGCATACAAGAATTTTCATTTTAAATATAGAATAGAAAACTAAAAACGGAGATAAAAGTGCTAAAAATGGATCAAAGAAGTAAAAAATTGAAAAAAAAAGTGTAAAATTTAATTTGGAGGAAAACTAAGAATTTGAAATAGAATCTCGTACTAAAAAACAAGACTAGAAAAATGATAAGAATAAAGAAAATGAAATAAAATCTAAGACAGACGCTATAAATTCTACTCAAAAAGAAAGAGGGTGGAATTAATAAATGGAAGAAAAAATAACTGGAAAATTTACAGATGATGAAATTCAACTCTTAAAAGAATCAATGTGTAAGTATGCATTTGAAAAAGGCTTGGGAGAAAACGGTCTTTTAAAGCTCGTCTCTGAAAAAGCATCTAAAGAAACATTGGGAGCTTGGACTTAAATTGCAGAAGTTTTACCTTATAGAACTGTCCAAAGCTGTCATAACTTTTGTAGAAGAAGATTCAATCCCAACAATTACGGTGGTAAATGGACTTCTGAAGAGACTAAATAATTATTGGCTCTTGTAAAAGAACATGGAAGAAAGTGGAAGTTAATAGGCCAAACATTAGGAAGAACAGAAACTAACGTGAGAGATAAGTATAAATCATTAGGTAGAAGAAATATTTGATTTTAAATTAATTTGGCACAAAAATTTGATTTATTTGACAACTACTTATTTACAAGCAAATAGAAATATTAAAATAGCATAAAAGTATTTTAACTTATAGAGACATAAGATAAAATGCTAATTTTTAAATATTTCTCTAAAGGCTTATATAGATAAGGAAGATTTAATTCAGCAATTAATTATTAAAATGAATAAATTAAAACATTTTTTAGCATATTTCATATTTCAATTTTGTAATTTTTAAAATGAAAATAGGTGAGGATAATGCAGAATAAAGAAAAATAGATTATTGGAATCTAGATGAGATCATATAATTAATAAAGTTAATAAAAGAATACACTGGATTAGAATTGTTTAAAAATAGGAAACAAATGAAAATAGAATTAAAAGAGCATGGTGAAAAAATAAAAGAAGAATCTGAAGAATTTAATTAAAGTCGCTAGAGAGTTAGAGATCTTTAGCATATCGACCCCAGTATTAAATTTATTCTTAACTTTATAAGCTTTTAGAAATTGAAAGAATTGGAAAGTCATTCAATACCTTGGACAAAAATATCAAATGAAATGAAATAGAGATCTAAAGATGATTGTAAAAATAAATGGACCTAAAGTCTATCAAAGATTTTTTATGAATACTCTGGAAATTTCGAATAAGATGATGAAGAAGATTTAATTTAACAAATTTATAATCAAGAAATTGATAGCGAATCTGAGATAGACTTTTCTAAAATAAAAAATGGTAAAACCCCTCTTGAAAATAAAATGAAATGGAATATCTTGAAAAAGAGAGTTACTTCTCGTCAAAACGTAACTGTTCCTAATGTTCTTAAAGAATTAATGAGTTAATTTACCTAATCAAAATCTTAATCTGTCTCTGAAAATATTATTAACAATTCAAGTACAGAGTTAATTAACTATTTCAAATCTAATTATGAAAATTGAGTTATTTTTTTTATATTATTCTATTTATTCAAATGTAAATTATTTTATCTTTTTTTGTTTTTTAATAAAAAATAATTAATTATAATATTGTAATTAACACTTGGTTAGATTGTATCTAAACATTAAATATGAAAAGCCAATCATTAATTTCATAAATTTTATACTTAATATTAAGTCTCTAAGTTAATATTTAAATTATCTGCATTTACAATCAATAAAATGAAAGACAATTTTAATAAAAAAATATTTATTTAGTCTGTAAAAAATTTTTTAACTAATTCAGTTTTTTCTTAATAAATAGTTCAAAAAATATTTCTTAAGTTTCGTATATTTATAAAAACAAATGTTAAAATCATTATTAACCTTAAAGGAGTTTCTCCTATATTTAGACCCTACTTTTTAAAAACTTTTGTCAAAACTTTAAAATTTGGGTATAATTTTTCAAAAAAAATTTTAGCTATTTAAAAAGGTAGTGTCTTAATAAATTAATAAAGGAGAAACTAAGTTATTTAGTTTTGAAAAAATAAATTTTTTTATTGAAACTTTAGTAGACAAAAGTGAATATTGAAATGTATTTTTAAAACAGTGAATGGTTAAAATTGAAGCTTAATTATACAAACATGCTATTAGAATAAATTAAATTATTTATTTATTTCATTTCTTGAAAAGCTTGAGGTTTTCTTTCTTTCCTTTTTAAGGGAAATCTTTCTTTTTTTAGTTGAAGTTTTTAAGTTTATCGAATTTTTGAATTTTCTTATGTTTCTTATCCTTTTATTCAACAATTTCTTCATATCTTTTTTTAAAAAACAACTATTTATTAAATGTTTTAGCTAATTAATTTAATTTACTGTTAATTGTATTTTTCATTACCATCTTAAGTCTTTTTAAAACGGAAACCTTTCTTCATTGAGCCTACTTCGTAATCCTAAAAATTTAAAATAGAGAAAATTAATTAAAATAAAGATAAATGGTTAAGAGTTAAGACGTTTGAAATTAATTAATTATTTACAATAGTGAGTTTTCTGCCCTTAAATTCAGTACCATTTAACTTGAGAGCAGCATTTACAGAGCTGTTCATCTTAAATTCAATAAAAGCAAATCTATTAGGTTAAGAATAAATATTATTATTAACTATTTAGAACTTTAAGCCTTTAGCTAATTTTGATCAGTAGTAATCAGATAATTTTAATTAATTAATTTACCCTTTGAAGTGCTTTTGAGAGTGATGATAAACGAATCTAACGTTAACTACCTTTCCACATTTTTCAAAAAATTCACCTACTTCATCTTCAGTGCAATCAAATGCAAGGTTTTTAACAAAGATAGTGGTGCAGTCTTCAGGGGACTTAACATCATCTATTTATTTAATTAAATAATGTTTTTTAGTTATATTCTTCTATTATTTGGTTTTGTTCTTTAAATGAACTTTGAATTTTAAATATCCAAACATTTAATGAATTAATTACTCTTATATTCAACTTTTTTTTCACCCTTGGCAAGTGAAATATCTAAGTATCTACCATTCATGACTTGCTTATTTAACTTGATAGCCTATTAGATTATTAGAAAACTACTTATTAATCCATTTTAGTTAATTCAAATAAATGTAATACTTCTTGAGCTTCTTCAGGAGTTGAAAAGACAATATGGCAATATCCGATAATCTTTCCTGTGTCTTAATATCTAGGGAGTTTGACGTTTCTATTAAAATATTTAAAATGAGATTTAAAAATTAGAGTCCTGTTTTTGAAATAATTTTATAGTTCATTAGTAAAAAGAATATTTACTCAATTGTACCACAGTTTTAGAAATATTCCTTGATAGCATCAGTATCAGCTGAGTAAGGTAAACCAGAGACGAATACTGAACGTTTTAATGAAGGGTCGTTGTTTTCTTAAACTTCAACTGTTGTATTGCTTTATTCTACTTTTTTTCCCATTTCTTTTTCTACTTGCTTGTTTTTAATATTGCTAGGTAATAATTAATGTACTAATTAAAGGATTTAATAATTGTTAATAAAACAACTAAAAAAATATTCTTGGTTATTTTGGTTTTTAATTAATTTTAGATACTTCAATTATTCATTGTTTTGTTTCATTCATAATTAGCTTTATATTCTACACATTTCACTCCTTTCTTAACTCTCTCTAAATTTTACTAAGTAGAAATAGAATTTACCGAAATAGCCACAAATGGACATCTCTAATTCTATTAAAATTATTTTTTATCCAAACAACTAAAAAATTAAATTCATTTAATTCTACTATCAATTTTTTTATTTTTTCAAAAAATATTTTTAAAAATGAAATTCAATATTTCAATTATTTTTTGGATTATTTGATTGATTGGTTGATTCACTTATTTAAAGATTTTAAATTTCAAAATAGATATTTTCACTGAATAAATCTTAAAAAACTTGTTTTAAATAAAATTTATCAATATTATTAAAGAAATGAGTTCTATAAAAGCTGTTGATAGCTCACTTAGATAAGTAAATTGTGAAATCACAGAAGGTGATAATCAAGCTTAAGACGAGATAAAATAAGATTTTTAGGAAAAGTAAGGGAGTTAAGAATATTTGAAAAGCAAGATGAAAGAAAGTGAATTAGAAGATGCAAATAATAATCTTGATGAGGAGAGCAAAGACTCAGGCGATTAAATTTAATAGAAAAATATTGCAGATGCATAATAGAATAATATGTATTCAGCAATAGAAAATAAAGAAAATTTAGAATAAAAATAGTTTGAGGCTACAGAATAGTTAAAGTAATAATAAAATGAAATTTAAGATATTTTTTAGTCAGATAAATAGTAACAACAAACTTAACTCTAAGAAGAATAAATACAGGACTAATAAATATGGCTAATGACTAAAATTGAACCAAATTTGAATGAAAATGATTAAAATTGTAAGAATTAACAAAATTTTAATGAGAATGAATAAAAAGAAGACAATAATGCTCATTAATAAAATGAAAAAAATGATTCAAGTGAATAAAAAATAAGCTCTTGTGAAGATATCTAAATAGAATTAATAGAAGAGTAAACATCTAATTAGGAAATTAAATTAAAATAATAACTTGAAAGTCATAATATAGAATAGCAAGTCTATTTATCTTAAAGATAAAATCAAAATGAAAATAAATCTAATCAAAGTTCTAATTAAGCACTTAATTGTGAAGAACCATAAATCAACAACTATGAAATAGAAGAGCAGAAAAATTAATCAAATACTACTACACAATAAGAAGCAATAGAGGATTAGATTATTGATAAGAAATGTTAAATATTTT
The DNA here is from genome assembly GCA_000231825.2 of Tetrahymena elliotti 4EA. Lineage (NCBI taxonomy): Eukaryota > Ciliophora > Oligohymenophorea > Hymenostomatida > Tetrahymenidae > Tetrahymena > Tetrahymena elliotti. Next base: position 1,014,775 of record JH720303.1, on the reverse strand, counting down.
AAAATTTATATCAAGAAATTATTTAAGATAACTATACCAATTTAATATAACAAGATCCTCTATATCATCAACTTCAAGAATCTAAAAGTGTAGAGGATTTAAAGGTCTTGCTAGATGATCAATTAAACAATTCAGAAAATAAGTCTGAAAATATAAAAAAGGCCTATTTATAAAAAAAGCTTGTTTAGAGAAGTGAGTTAAGCAACTTTTTAAAAAAGCATGATTTAGCAAGTAGTAATAGTCTCTCTGAATAAGAGGACTAAATAAAGAAAATTAAGTAAAAAGGTAATTCAAAAAAACCTTCAAACGTTACTGTTAAAAAATAAAAACCTACCTTAATTCCTGTAAAAAAAGTGGAAGAAAAAAAATAAATTTACAGATTCTGCAGAGATCCATATAACTAAAGATATTCCTAAAAAATTCAACCAAAAAGAAAGTTTTTTTGTATTCTTGATTTGGATTTAAAAAGATATTCTTTTGGTTTGATTTGCTCATTTTTGGAAGATTAATAAATTCTTAAGTTAAGACTTGTATCAAAAAGATTTTCACCTTTTCTTTTAGAATATTTCCATTAAGAAAAAAAATAAACGATTTTAAAAATTATTAATCAGAAAAAATCTGAGATTTTAGAAATTAAGAATACAATCAATAAAGCTTAATTTTACAAATAGAAAATAAAAAATTTGACTGAGTAGATTATTAACTATGTCTCACATGTGCATGTTTATTTATACTTTGATAAGCTTGATGTTAAGACTTTAAGTATAAATGAAGGAAAGTTAATAAAATTATTTTATGAAGCATTGCTAACAAAGCCAAGTCTAATTAACAGCTTGAAAATTCTTAAGTATAGTGCCTAGAAAGAAGAAATAACAACTTTGTTTGGAAATCTAACTCTTTCTTATGATTTTATGAATTAAAAACTATAGTAACAATTTTATTATGAGTTGTAATTGATTGTAGATTTCATCAAGATGAATAACGGTGTGATCTTTCCTTTTATTCTTGAAACATAAATATTTACTTTTTCACAAGAAATGATTAAATAAATAGAAAGTAACATGTATATTGAAAAAACTTATTCTTCTAAAATTCTCAAAGGAATTTACTATTGGTTTGAGCTGTAGTTATTCTATAATTAGTTCTGTGAAAAAGAGTCTACCTTTTAGCAATTGTATGATAGCTAAGAGCAAATTAATTACCTTATTCATTCATATGAGATTAATCATTATTTACTTAGTAAAAACATTTGAAAAAAAATAATTTGATAAAAATCAGTCATGAAGGTTGTCAACAAAGGAATTCTGACATATGCTTGTAAATTGTTCATCAGTTGATTTTTTTATGATAACTCATCTCAATCTGAGTTGAGTTGAGAGAAATCATTATTATATACACATAAAATTCTTAAAAGTTATAATTTAATATTATAAGCTTGTCTTCATTTTAATTATGTTAACAAACACCTTTCTTTCTTTTTATGGTTCTGCTTTATTAATTTATTAATTTTTTTTTTTGATTTAGTTCTAAATTGTTTTTTTTCTTAAATGTTTATCTGCAAAAAAAATATTTTTTGAACAAATTTTCTATTATTAAGTTGATTTTTAAAAAAAGAAGATCGATTTCATCATACTATCTACTTTATTTAAATTATTAAGAAGTATTTCATCATTTGGTTAAATTTTAAAAAAGATTACTTTACTTATTTTTTAATCTTTTATAAAAACATTCAAAATGTAAAAAATTTTCTTTGAATACCAATTTTAATTTTTGGAATTGATTATTGACTTTATTGGGTAAAAAATTATCTTAAGAGAAAGATACTTAGAAAAAGTTGATAAAAACACTTTAAATTATAAATTCGTACATAGAAACAAATATTCTTATTTAATAAAAAGTAGATTTAAATATACATTTAAAAAAATCTAGAAGTCTAAAGCAAAAAATAATTATTTAAATGGCTACTTACTACTGCCCAGGAAATAGTCCTTTCACATGTATTGAATAGACAATATTAGGACTGCTTCCTTTTGCATCTCTTTTTTACTTTTACTGGATAATAAACAAATATATTAAAGCTGAAGGGTATAGCCTCCTTATACCACCTTATTAGCTTACACATGTTTTAAAATTATTGGGGTCTATCTTATCTGGAGTGCTAAGTTTAGCTAGAATTATACTTGAAATTGCTATGGCAAAAGAAGACTAGTCTATTTTGTTTTATATTATTTATACCTTCTTTATAGTAATAAGTGTAGTAATGACTTACTTAATTAGATAGGAATACAATTTCTTAGGGTACACAACTCCTTTTTTAAGAACATTTATGCTATTTTTCTCATCTTGCTATGGTCTTATGCTCATTCTAAGCGAAATTTTTCCAGATTATGAAAATGATACTTCTCTAACAGCTAAAGAAGTTATTTAAGTCTTAATTCTAGCAGACAATTTAACTCTTTTGATTATTTGCTATGGTCATAAAAGTGATGTAAAAAACCCTTAGCATGATGAAATAGCAGATTTTGGATTTAAACTAAGATAAAAATACTCTTCAAGCTTAATTAAAAAAGCTAATGATAACAATGATTATGATAAGGAAGAAAAAGATCTAGAAAAATAACTACTTAGATAAAGCATACAAAGTGAGTTTTTAAGTTAAACTAGTGGACCAAGCTAGTTAAAAACTATCTAAAGTAATGAATTTAGTTATTTCGATAGGAGTAATATAAGTAAGGTGTACAAAGTAAATTTAGAGAGTGTAGGTGTATAATCAATCAAAGTTATGTATGAAAATTAAGCAAAAGATCAAAAAACAAAGAAGTAAATTTACACCTTTAAAATTTAAGTGAAAACTAAAACAGAAGAAAACCATGAAACTTTACGTAATTTAACAGAATTCATAGATTATATAAAAGACATAAAATAATTCTTATAGAGTCTATAGTTTATAATAGAAGAAGTATAAAATTTTGATTAAAACACAAAAGATAAAACCAAGATTACTTAACTAGCAACAAATTTACAGAAAATTCTAAAATATGTTGTTGAAAATAACTACATGAATATTTATTTTTATTAATTGACTTAATCTAACTATGAATTATTTTAGTATGGTAAAGATAATTCCATACATCAAGACCACCAAAATACTTCATAGCATAAACATTAATCTGATGAGATAAAAGTAATTTTTTTTTTGTTTTTCAATCAAAATTAGATACAAAATTATTTATAAAAATAGGAAACTGATTCAGAAAACAAATCAGAAAATGAAAGTAAAAAAAGTAAAAAGAAAAAAGAAAGAGATGGAAAAAAAGAAGAAGTAAAAAAATAATTATTGAATTTATATTTTAATGTTATCTTAAAAATTAGGGAATTAAGATTATTTCTGATAATTTGGAGTAAGTGAATTAAAATCAAGAAATTTAAGAAGAAAAGAAGGAGTTAAGCAGTGATGTAGTTGATTAAGTTAAAAGATAAAATGAAAATGAGACAAATCCGAATTAAAATATAAGAATTGAAAAAAATAACTAAAATAAACAATAAGAAAATGATGATGATGTAGAAGAATCAAAAGAAATTAATGAAAAATAAATAAATACAAAAGACTTTGAATATTAACAATCATAATCATAATAATAAAACCTAGATTTTGATATAGTTGAGAGAAGTTAATCATTCACCTAAATAAAAGATATAAACGAAATTAATTTCTAAAATATTCCTCAATCACAAAATAATTTGTAATAGAGAAGTCAATCTAACATGCCTTCAAATTTAACAAGAAACTCTTTCTAGCAATTTAAAGCTTCATAAAAACCAAAAGAAGTCTTAGTTTAAAAGGAATTTTTTTAGGTTTAATTTATAGAGAGCAAATAAATAGAAAATTTCACAGTAAATTTCTTTTATTTTTAGCCTTACAAAGTTTAATATTTTTTTTAAATAAGGCTTACATTTTCAAAATAAAAGAAAAAAAATCAGGCTGGGAATCAGTAATCTAAAAGAGATATTCTTAATTTGAAAAGCTGCACAACTAAGTAATATTTTTTTCATCCACTCAAATAAATTTAATAATTGTAAAATAAAGTTAAAAGCAATAGCAAAAACAAAGAAGATCATATTACCTAATTTACCTTACAAAAATGAGGAAAGTGGATTGTTTACCTCAAACAAAAACTAGAATTTAATTGAATTCAGATCAAAAGAACTAAAACAATATTTACAAAATCTGCTTCTAGATAAAGGATTCAAAAAAGAACAAGCCTTACTATAATTCATAAACTTTGAAAAAATGGAATAAGAAATTCAAAATAAAAATTGAAGAATTAACAAATAATAATAAATAAATATTTACGGATGTATTAAATTTTATATCAAATTATTATATTAGTATAAATACCAATTAACAAAATTTTATTAAATATCATGTAAAACTAAATTATTATTTATTTTTTTATCTTTAAAAGATTATCATGGTAGCTAAGATAGACTTATGCATTTCTAGTTAATATTAAAATTAAACTGACTCAAATATTATCTTTTTAATAATCTTTAGTTTAATTATTAAAGCAACTTAGTTTTCTGAAAAAAGTAAAAAAAGCTGTAGTTTTGATCAAAAAATAATTAAAGTAGTTAAATGAGAAATTGGATTTATGATGTGGAATTTGATTTGATGAGGAATAAAAAGGGATCATAATAGCTAAATGAAAAGTTTTGGTATTTTGCTTTTACATCTATTATGACTATTACTATTGTGTATATAACATTGTATTCTTCTAATAAGTTGAATGATTAGATTACAAAACGATATTAAATTTTTTTTGGAATAATCTTTACAATAGCTGGGCTTTTAATTTTATTCTCGATTGCTGTTTCTATTTATTATCTCAAAAAATTATAAACTGTTTAAATTGAAGTAGTCAGCGGTCAAAGAAATACTTTTAAGAGAGTTAGCTTAGTCCGAAATTCTCAAAATTAAGGAACATTTTTAAGTAAAAATAATAAATCTCTAATTCACAACTCTAATAAGCTTATAAATAAGGCTGATTCAAATCAGTCTTTTGAAGAAATAAAAAATACTGATTAAAACAATAACAATAATTCAAATAATCTTAATAATGCTCACTTGAATATCTAGAAAAGCTCATCATAGGTTGGTTCTCCAAAAGGTAACAGAGAAGGTAAAAAGAGCAGTCTCAGTAGTTAAAATAGTCTTCACAATCAATAGCAATAGCAATAATAACAGCAGCAATAAATACTATAATAATAATAGTAGTAAAATCAATAACAGGTACCAAGAGATGCAAATAAGAAAAGAAGTTCAATAATTTAAAAAAATAAAAACCAATTTTTAGAAAATAACAAAGGGAAAGATCACAGTAAGATAGTTAATAATATAAAAGGATAATATAATACTAATGAAGGTCTTATTAATCAGAATAACTTAACAGATGAAAGTTATCCACACATCTAAACTTAAACTTCAATAAAAAAATAATTTTAAATGAAATATGTATTTATAACTATAACACTTTGCATTTTGGGTTGGCTAGCTGTTGCTTGCCATATTTCATCAATATTCTGCTTTTTTTCGAAATCACCTTTCTGGAGTACATCATAGATATGGAATGGAATTTGTTTATTTACCCTCTTTCCTACTCATATACTATCTACTTTAATATTCATAAATGCTAATTTGAATCTTTTAATTGATAGGTCTTTCTTTATAAAATGCATTTAAATCAATTACTTCTTGTTAATATTTAAAAACTCAGTCATCTAAATAGGTTTTATATCAATGATTCTTTTAATAATTTCTATAATTTGGGGAAGTATAATTTAAATTGTTAAAAATTAAGTTGATATAGCTGCTATTGTGTTGCTTGCTTTAATTGGGTCTGGCTTTATTTTTTATTTCCTCCTAAAAAAATTAAGTGCAATATATTATCATTTCAATAAAGGCTATCGCAATTTAGGGGGTAACAATAATCAATGATAGTTTTATAATATATTTGAGTATTTTATAAAACAAAGAATTAATATTTTTAAAAATTTCATACAAAAATTGATAATTCAATTAGATAATGCCAAAATTTATTCAATGGTGTTTTACTCTTTATGTAAATTATTTAACTATTGATTAGAGGGTTTAGTATGCATATTTATAATATATTATAACTTAATTAATTAATAACTATGCTATTTATAAACAAAATTTAAATTATTTCATCTATAAATACTTTAGAATAATAAAATTAATGAATACTTTTAATGATAAATTGTATTGAAGTTTAATTTTATTAATATGTTATCAATGAATATTGAATAATTTATAAAAATTTAGACCAAAAAAAGTTTTTACTTAAAATAATATATACATAAATTGTGTAAAATATGGCACACAAAATTTTATTTTATTTTGATATTCTATTTCTTGTTGTTAACAGTCAATCAAATAACTTATTTTTATTGGTAAATGACAATACTTAAAGTAGGTTTTTTATAATCATCTTTTCATTTTTAAAAAATAAGTTCAAGATTTTATAACAATAGCGATTATTAAATGGATTTTATTAATTGATTTATTATCTAAATATATTTATTATTAAAGATACATACACATCTACTGATAATTAATTTTCATTTTATAAATAGCTTCTAATAACAATATGGAAAAATAAGATTAATAGCAATAATTCAAGCTTAAATCTAAGTATTTAAATGCGAAAAAAGAAGAAATAAAGCTTTAAGAATAAGAACAAAAGACAGTAGCCACTGATTTTTATACATTCTAAACAAATGATTTAACTAAGACAATTATCAATAATTCAATCAAAATTTTATTTTTATCAGGAGGAGCTATTTTTTTAAGGTCTAACATCCTACAAAGATTTGTAAATATTAAAATTAATTTTGAATGAATCACAAATGATTTAACATTTTTATTTTGCTAAAAGGTTTATAAGTAGTAAAGTGAGAAATGGGCTTATTATATTTATCAGTATGAAAAAGCATAGCTTGGATAAAAACTTATTTAGCCAAAATTACACTACAATCATTACATATTTCCTTTTTTAACTTACTATATGATTGATATAGGAATAGCAGCCCTTCACTAAACTTTTATTTAAAAATAAAACTAAATTCAAAATGATTTTTCTTTGTCTGTTATGAAGTCTCTCAATCTTTCATTTTGCTGTGCTCTGTTTGGTAATTGATTAAGTTTTTTTTATAATTTTATCAGATTTAACCTAAGTAGATATTATTAATGTATTTTTTTAAGTTTCTAGAAATCCTAAAATACTCTGTGCTTCATTCATTCTTGGAAATACTTTATTCCTAACAAATCTATTTGTCAAAGACATAGTCAGTGATTACTTTTGATAAAAAGAAATCTTAAGAATCAAAATTAGATAAAATTTTATAAAATTAAAATATTTAAATTAATTTTTGTTTACAAAAAGAACAACAAGCAAATTCTTGTATATATTTTATATTTATATTAAATTAATTAATCTATTGTAAATAGTCTATAAATTTCTTATAAATTGCTTTTTGTTACATTAAATTATATGAAAAATTTGAAAATTTTCATTTACATTAGGTCATTCATTCCTTCCCTTACCCAAAATTTTTAATTAATTTTGCTTATCAAAAATTTTTTATCAATAATTGTGAGAATGATATTTTATGAATTTCAGAATCCTCTTTATCTTTATTTGCTTTTTTAATATTTTATTTTGAGAAAGTAAATTTTAATTGTTTGATTAATTTAGTCATTTTAATGACTTATTAGTATTGAGTTAAACTTTACAGTATGCAAAATTTTAAGTTACTTATTGTTGAATACTTTTAATTTTTTTAGATTTCCTTTTGACCAAAAATTGATTTAAATTTGAGGTATTAGTTGATATTTAGCTTTACTTTCAAGTAGTTGGAGAAATTAAGTTTGTGTAAATTTAAAGAAGGATTCATATCATTTAATGATGTAATCTTAAAAAATAAAATAAACAAATTAACATTAATAGTTTTGTAAATTAATAAACAAAAATCAATAAGTAAACACAATATTAAAGCAGTCATAATCATGAAAACTTACAAAATAATATTCACAATTTTATTAATATGTTAATTTTCTAAGGGATTTGAATTCTTAGATTACACAGAAGAGCATAATTTCAATTGCTACGAACATATGACAGATGATGAGCGCGATTTATATTATTAATAAGTGGTTTTGCATGAAATAGATAGATATTTGTTTATTCTCTTCTGCCCATTGACTATTTTTGCTACTTCATTTATTATTTATACATTTATTAAATATCCAGGAACGAGAAATTCACCTGGTGATCTCTTACTAGGAACATCTATATGTGAATTACTCCTTAATACTCATTGGATGATTGCTGGTATATACGGATTAGCAAGGAGTGGTGAAAATCCTGATCCTCATGGATTATTTTGTAGATTAAACTCAATTGTTAGTATCCCTTCAGGCCTACTTGATTTTGCCTACAATTTTATCCTTAATATCTATATTTCGCTTACATTAAAAAATTCTTTAAAAGGATATTCTCCCAAAACTAGATACTGGCATATCTTAATTGTATTTGCAGCTGGTGCAATTATTATATTCTTTTAAACTGTACCCAATTATTCTGGTATAAGTGTATTCGGAACTTGTTCATATACTTCCAATAGATTAATATTTATATCTGGTCCCTTAGTTGGAGTAATTTACGCTTTATTAGGGTACTACATGTTTATGTAGTTTCACAAAACAATGCCAGATACTAAAAACAAATTTGCTAACAAGAGATAAGAGTTCATGATTTATTATGCATATGTTAAAGTAACAAGTTGTATTTACCTAGCTTTAGGAATTGCAAATCTTATGATTGGTCTAAATTGTTTTTTCATACATAATCCTGGTTTGAATATATTCCTCACAATCACCAATTTTTTAAAGTTGCTTTCACCTGTCATTCTTTCATTATTGAGATACAGAGATCCAATTCTTAAATAAAGAATTCGCCTTGAGTTTAAGATGTGTAAAAGGAGATTCAAAAACAAATAAAGTTTTAGCTCTATAAAGAAAAATTTAGTTGACCCAATAAATAATGATTCAACCTCTGAATAGTAAAATAACTAAGTTTTGCTTAACAGAAGCTCTCCAGATCCAAAAAATGATTACAGCAAATCTTTTATCTAAGGTATTTATTTTTAACTAAAAATATGCTTATTAAGAAGCATATTGTATTTAATTAAATAGATGATCAATTCAAACATATGAGATAGTTTTTAAGATAGTTACATCTTACTTCCATGGTTAGTGGAATCTTACAAGAATTCTCAGAAGACAGAGATAAAGGTAAATAAATTTGCTTGAAATTTATAATAATCCTAAAACTCATAATAAAATATTTTTCAATAGAAAGTATTAATGAATTGAGGAAAGATGATTTTACTGAGAAAGATACTGATATTATTATTGATAACGATTAGAATAACTAAGATTTAGATGAAAGGTTTGAAAAACTTTCTATTAAAATGACAGTATATTCTAAAAAGGTTTTCTAGTTGCTTAGATAAAAATATTCTAATGGATTAAGTTTTGTAGACTCTCTTTAGCTTGAAGCAAACAGCTAATTGATTTAAAAAGCTTCAGGAGAAGGAAAAGGTGGTGCTAGTGGAGAGTTCTTCTTCTTTACTCATGATAATAATCTTCTCCTGAAAACAATTAACTAAGACGAATTAGAAATACTCCTAGAGAAGCTTGACAAGTTTGTTACTCATTATGAGCAAAAGGAAGACTCTTTAATTACAAAGATATATGGAATATTTACATTTTAATAGTAAGCTTCCTATGATAGGCCTAACCACATTATTGTAATGAGGAATCTTTTAGGTATTTATAATATTTATTTTTGAATAATCGTATTGAATGATTTATTTTTTAAATAGCCATAGACAATAAATATATTCATAGAAAATATGATCTGAAGGGTAGTACTTATAATAGATATGAGTCTAATAAAAGAAAAGATAAAAACTTAAATGATCTAGTTCTCAAAGATATGGATTTTCTAGAATTTGAGTAATGCATTAAAGCTAATCATCAAAAGAAATTAGAAATTAGTTAAACTTTAGAGATAGACAGTAATTATTTAGCAGGTTAAGGTTTTATGGATTACAGTCTTTTAATTCTGAAAGTTGACTGGAATTAATACTTTTTAGATAATGAAATAATTTAGTAAGAAAATGAACATAGTAATTAATAAAATGTAAACATAAATAATCATATTAATATTTAACCAAATTGTATACCAAATCTCTATGCAAAAGTTATAGAAAAATTCGGATCCAGCTAATTTATCTTCTAATCAGAAGAAAATCCATGCTTCTTCTACCATGTTGGTATTATTGATTACCTCTAAAGATGGACTATTAAAAAGGGATTAGAAAGGCTTTTCAAAAATTGTATTAATGGTAAAGATGTAAATACTTCTTCTTAACCTCCAGGCTTTTACTCAGACAGATTTAAGAGATTTGTAAGAAAAATATTTGCAAATAATAATTGATAAAAGAAAGAAATTAACAAAAATATTTATTGATAAAATCTACCTTTGATGACTTAAAAGTAAACAACCAAGCTAGACTTAAACATATTTCTTTTAGTGATAAGTAATGAAGAAAAAAATATAATTAGTATTACAATTTATATATAGATATTCTTTTAGTAAAAATAGTTTATTTATTACACTAAATTTGTCAAGTTATTTATTTTTGTAAAAAATTATCAAGATTTGCTCTATTTTAAGATTTATTTTTCAGAAATATTTCAAGTTTTATTTTATTTATTCAAAAAATATTGGTAAACAATCATTTAGGATTGGGGGAAAGTTAAAAAATAATATTTTATTTACAAGTTCTTGAATTAAATATCATTCAACTAGATAGACTTAAACTTCTAGTTTTTGGTAATAATGAATGAAATTTTGTATTTTATATTAATATTTAGATTTCTTTTAAAATAATTTAACAGGAATTCAGATAATTCTTTTATTTAAATATACATTTTTGAATTTTTTTTAGAAGTAAAATATTTGTTAATTCTTGCTGAAAAAAATATTTAGCTAAATTTGATTAATACCTAATGAAGATAAAGTCCATGATTAGCTTTTTATTATATTTTATTTGGGTTTATCAAATAAAAAATGAATTAGATAATGATTAATTTAAAATGATCAAAGACTTGAAATACGAGATTTAACATGCATATAAAGTTATTTTTACTGCCTTAGATGGAAGATTAGTTTTAAGTAGTTATATTAATAATGAACAAGTAATCAAAACAACTTAATACGATGTATTTATAAATCTGTATAGGTATTAGATGAAATGATTTGTAATGTTTATCTGATAGATATTTTTATTTCTTATTTGAATAACTAGCTCAATGGTTATGGTTACCTTCTCTTGCTCTGAGGTTGTTAGCAGTGTTAATGACGTAGTCAGAAGTATCAATATTGTAACCCTTAACTATAGCTTCAAATAATTCAGGGTGGTGAACAGTACCTTCCTTCATGAAGTTAATAACAATATCTTGAGAAGTAGTACCCATTTCTTATAAGTTATCAAGTTGGACACCTAATTCGTATTTTAATTGACCTTCTTCAGCTAAGAATTCAGCATTGTCTCTGTTATCGAAGTTCTTTTAGTTTTCAGTCAAGGGGTGGAATTAGTAAGTTTCAACCCAAGAAGTGAATCTATCACCAGCCAAAGATTAGGTTTCGATCTTAGCAACCTATTTTTAAAATTAATAAATTATAATTTATATATATAAAACCTTCAAATAGCTTTAGATTTTAGCATCAATTTGATGTTAAATATTAAAATGCAACATTTTGGTAAATTAGAAATTTAAATTCTATTTTTGATTGTATGATTTTATGGGTAATATCCTACATCATTTTGTAAAGATAAAAGTATATTAAAAAAGAATAATATCTTTTCTCTAGTTTGATTGATTATTTTATTTGATAATATTTATATTTGCTACTGTCAAACTAATGAATTTCAAATAATATCAGTATTCTCAATCTCTGCTTTATAAAAACTAGCTAATATTTTGCCATCTGATGCTTTTAGTTTCATTTTCTAAATTACATTTATTTCATTCCTGAAAAATTCATCCATTATAAATTATACTACGTCTGCTAACTGAAGAATAATTTAACTATTTTCATACTTATCTTTGAATTTAAATACTTATTTTAGCGAGATCTAATATCTAATTATATATTAACTTTAAACAAAAGGATTCCTAGGATATTGTTATATTGCATAATTCGTACTTATAAAAAGTGGTTATTGTTGCTTTATTTTATTGATAGCTATTGGTATGAATTAATTTTCATAATTTATATATATCTTATACCTTGCCACCTCTAAGAAGATACATTTTTTAGATCTTATATTGAAGAGATCTCCAGTACCACATTCTGGGAATCCAAGCAACATTGGGATAGATGAGCAAACTATTGACTGTATTCTTGCTAAGTTCCAAAGGCTATTTTCATAATAAACAATATGTTTTGATATAATTAAATTTTTCATTGCTAAAAATGCTAAAGTTGAAAAAATAAGTAGATGATTGTATCTTTCATATCTCTATTAATATCTGTTTTTTATATATTCTGCTATTCATAAAAAGATGCAATAAAGCTAAGATATTAAAGCACTAAGAAAATTAAATAAAATGTGATTAATATCAAACAAAAAAGCTCTCTTTCAACTCTTAAAACATCTTACATTATAAATCCAAGCCCAGATGAAGAGGGGAATAGCAGCTTCGTATAAGACATAAGGATACTTGAAGTAAACAACGGAGTTCTTAATAGGATCAGCAGAGTAAACTAAAACTTCACCTTCACGATTGAACTCGATAGAATAAGTGGGCTTGTAAATTCTGGAGGTCTTTTGAATAACAGCAACTTCATCATTATACTTTTAAGCATCATACTTTAAATTTTCTTCTAACATATTTTGAACATGGTTCAAGTTAGCCTTAGGAACGGCGACTAAGCTATTTTTAAAGGAATTTAAAGCAAAAACTTTGTTGAATTTAGTTAAACCTCTTAACATTTTCTTCCTTTTCTTAACCTAATTATTTATTATTTTATTAATTTTTTTGGATTTTTAACTTCTTTGTTTTGCTTTATATTTTATTAATAATCTCTTCTTTTTACTCTTTATTGTTTGGCAATAGTATTTAATTTTTAATTTCCTTTTCTCTTTCTTTCTTCTTCTTGCTTCTTGCATGATACTAATTTTTCCTTCTCTATCTATCAATCTTCAATCATCTCATTTAATCAATACTCTACCTTATATTTTTCAATTAATTACTTCTCGCTAGCAAATAAATACTCCAATACTTTGCCTTAAATATCCAAATGAAATTCAATTTATTTATTCAAATAAAGATCTTCTTATCAAAATTTTATTTTATGATTTATTTTTAATTTAATTTTATTGTTTGAATTCATTTTTTAAAATTATTTTTTCTTCTTCAGGAAATATTTTAATTCATTCATCTCAATTATTTATTATCTTTTTGTTTTTTTCTTTTATTAACTTGAAAGTTTTTTTAAATTTAAATAACCTAAAAATATGTTTAATCAATAAATATTTTTTGGTTGTTTCAATTTATGCTTTCAATTAATTGCTTAATTTAAATTTATCGTATGAAAAATATAATACAATAAACTTAAGATAAAACAATTTCTTTTAATCATTTTGAATTGACTAAATTTTTAGTTTTTTTTATATTTTCATTTTTTTAAGATTGAAAAAAAAAAACATTTAAAATAAGTTAGTTTTTTATTAGATTAATATAATATCAAATTTTATTAAATTAGTTTTGATAATTGACATCTAGTAAAATATCCAGTAGCAAAATTTTAAAACCAAGATTACAAAGAAAATTATTTTTTAAAAAGTTCTAATTTTAGCAATATGGACACTATTTATGTTAGAGTTAAAAGAGAAAATATGACTATTTTTTTTGTTTGTAGGACTACTGATTCAATCGAAAGTTTGCGTAAAAGATTAATAACATTTTATAAAATCTAAAATACAGATATGAGATTATATTTAGGAGACAGAGTAAAGATTTTCAATATTTTTTTATCCACTCTTTTAAAGATTTTTTGCCTTTACATTTTTATCTTTGATTTAAAATATTTTTCATTAACAAATTAGTTACTTGATCCTCTCTCAAATATTTATGATCAAGATGTCAAAAATAATAGCCTATTAGTATTGAAACTTAGAGCAAAAAACTGTAAATTTTAATACTTAAAGATTTTATTTAACACTAAATAACCTTCAGCATAATTGATAATACATTTTTTATTATTAGAATTAGAATGGGAAGAATGATACAATGGGGATTTGTTTTTTAAATGGGTTAACCTCCCATTAACAAAGAGTATTAAAAAATAAGTATATCAGTAGATCACTTAAGTATAAATTATTTATTAGAAAAGATTTGATTTTGCAACAGCAACTGAACGAACATAAATGAAAAAGTAATAATAATAAAATGAAAATTATTATCAATATTATAAGCAAATATATGTGTAAATAAACTTATCAAACATATAGTTTAATATACTATAAAAATGTATAAATCTGATATTCTAATTTGATTAATATTTTTAATGATATTACAAAGTATTTGAAAATACAAAAAAATATTATAAAAACAAACTACTTATCTAAAATAAAAAAAATTTAAACCTTTAAATTACTAAATAAAAAATGTAAATAAATTCCATAATTGTAAATATTTTGTAGTTAAACATACTTAAATTTATGTTTAAAAATTTACAATAATTAATCAATTCTAAAAATAAATTTATTGGTATTTTAGGATAAAAAGAATATTTTTTTGAGGAAATAATAGGTTTATTGCAATCCAATATGATTTTAAAAATTAATATTTTGAAAAGTAAGTAGATTTTAAAAATATACTAAGCAAGGAGAAATAAATTTTTATTAATAAGAAGAAGTTTATAGATATGAAGATTATTCTAAACATTTATTTATTTAGTTGAGTACAAATAATAATAGATTTTTATATTTTTTAGAAATCTTTCTGAACAAAATCTATTTTGAATTAATTTTAATAAATTATTTAGCTAAATATTTAAAGTTTAAATCTTTATTTTTTAGATTTAACTTAATTACTCTAGTATTTTAAATTAATTTCGAAAATCTAGAATATATTTTAACAAAAACAACAACAATAATAATAATAGATAGATAGATCCAAATCATTTATTTTATTAAGCATTTAACTAGCTCTCTATTTATTTTTCTATTTATTCTCTTTCTAACTCTATCTTCTTAGTGTAATCTTACTTTTAATTTTCAAGGTGCTCATCAAGTATTCTCAAAGCTGTAACTTTTTGGATCTTTTTTTTTGTAAAAAATATTAATATTTCAATTTCTTCTACATTAAACTAAAGTGTTTGAAAATCAAAGATATAATGATTTTAATTTACCTAAGTATAAGCAATATAAGCATTTAAGGCTAATCCAAAATATAAACCTCTATGAATCTACATTTTTATTATTTGTATTTTTATAAATGTGCATATTTAATTCAACTTACAATCTTGTATTTGTCAATAAATAAATTGGCTCTCTATTAAAATTAAAAAGGATATTAAAATATGTCTATTAATGAACTAAATTTAATTTAAAGTATGCTTTAATAAAACTCAAATATTAACTATTTGTTACCTATGTGAAGTTTTCTAAATGTAATACTTTTTGTAATTTTTGTAGGACTCCCATTTAATATTTTATGCTATTAGATTAATTAGATTTTATAATTTTAGAAATTTACTAGTTTCTATGTATTAATATAGTTATTGGATATATATGATTGATTTAATATCTATCAAAATTAAGCTTAATATTAGTTATTAAAAGCAAATTTATATTAAAAAGATGATTAATAACCTATCAAATCTAAAGAAATAATTAAAATTAGAAAAAAAGAAAGATAGATTAAAATATTTTCATTTTATTTTTTTTCATAAATAAATTAAAATATTTTATCAAATGAGTGTGAAATCTAGGATAAAAATTAAAAAATAATTTAATGGAGAAAATATAAATTTGACTATTATCCTTGGAATAAAAAAATCTATCAAAATTGTTGTTTGTGTTTTATTTAAATATAGACAGATTAAAATATTTCTTATTTATAAATTTCACAAAAAGTTATTTTATGTTGAGCTAAAAAATATTATAAACTAATTTTATAATAAAAGTTAAAATGTGTTTGTTTGCTTAGAATAAAAAATTAATTTAGAGTAGATCATTTTTATTGGAAAAGTTAATTTATATTTTTACTTTATTTATTAGGTGACAAGAAAATTAAAAAAAGTTTTTAATTAAATAAAATTTTGATTGACATAGTTGAAGTAAAATAAAGAGTTTTAATTTAACAGAATTTATAAAAGTTTGGTATGAAAATAAAAAGAGCTAACAAATGAATGAAGTATGAGATTGAAACAAAATGAAGGATAAAAGAAATTAAGAATATAAAATATATAAATAAACAATATAATTGGATAAAAATAAATAAAATTGTTAATTTATTTAGTATAATTATAAAGAAGAAATAATAATGAGTAACTATATAAAATGTTTGTTTCAATACTTTTAGAAGCAATATTTATTCTATTTTAGGATAGTTGTTTGTTTTATTTTACCCATAATAGCAAATAAATAGGTTTGAAAGATGAATTTTTTAGATTCAGTATATAATTTTGATAGATTTTATCTTGAAATGTAGGTATTAATATAACAAAAAAAAGATCTTTTTCTAACTAAAATTCGAATCATCTTTATTTAGTATTAGAAGAAGTTTTATCCTAAATCATTTTGTTTGTTTGTTTTTTTCAATTTAGTTTCTATTTTAGAGAAATTTAGCTTTTAATTTTATCGATAAAAAAGAGAAGAAGTGATTGATAAGTTTGAATAATATTTAATTTTATTCCATTAGAGATAACTAACTAACTAGCTTGATTTTGTTAAATTTCCTAATTAAATTAATTATTGTGAATTATACATCATCTTTAAAAGTTTTGAATTTGTTTAAATTTTTTTGCTTAAAAAAGTAAGCCTATTTTTATCTCCAAAATTTCATTTTACTTTTTAAATATGTTCTAAGTTTTCTTAAAATTTGTAGCTTTATGTGTTTGCGCAATGTAAATTCTTTTACTCGTTAGCGTTAGTTTATTGAGTACGCCCACTTTCTTTCTCACTTATTATGTTTTCATCTCCTTCAAGATACTAAATTGTTTCCTCAATTCTCTTATCAGAAGATATCCTATAGATATATTCTTTGTTTCCTTGGCTGTTTCTGATATTTGAAAGTCCATTAATTGTTTTTGAAGACTTTTTCGTTCCATTAAAACTAGAGACTTAATTTTTATCATTGATAACAGAATCTTCATTATTTTAAGTATCGAAAACATTGCGGTAATCTGAATTTTCTATAGGACAAGCTTCAGTTTGTAAAGGTGGCTAAATTTAGCGTACATCATCTTCTGTATTCAAGTAATTTATATTATTTTAGTAAATATTTGAGCTCTCTGTAACTAAGAGTTTCTTAGTATTTGGGTGCCCTTATAGCTCAGGATTAAAAATAGATGAAGGAGCATCTAAACAATTACCAACATGAGCATATTTTTTTTTTTAACTATCTTCTTATTCTTATGAAGTACGTTTTTGTAAAGATATTTAAGTATTATCTGTGGTTGATTTATCAAATACGCCATATTAACTCTATTGAGTAGAAATTCCTCTATTTTGATTGTTTGATACTTTTGTTTCATATTAACCTACATTCTTTAAGTAATCAAGATTATTTTATTAACTTAATTCATGAACAATACTATAATGTTCTGCAGTTGCTTGAGAGAACTTCTCAAATTTCCAAATAATCTTGCCTCCCTTACTAAAATCGTATTTTTAATTTGTATTTACTATCTAATCCCAATCCATCGGCTTATTTTAAATATAAATAATCCACATTTTACCTGTATATGGTTGTGGTAGATTTTCCATTTCTACATTAAGAAGTCTATAAAGATAGTAGTGATAGCGGTCATCTTTTTTACAGTATAAAGAGTTAAAGCAAATGTCGATTTTAGAATTTCTCTCATCTGCAAAAAAGATGGTATTCATTATATTCATGAGGTAATCTTCCTTTTTATTATTTGATCCATGATATTTCAATTCTACAACTTGTGAATTATTAGGATCAACTATTTATACTAATAAACAATTTGAGCTATCTTTGTCGCCTTTGCATGAAGAACTACTGTTGCTAGGGGAGCATCCCATTTTTACAATTTTTTCCTTTTATTATATATTTCAATCGTACTTACTAAATATTAGCTGAGGGCTATCCTCTATATTAAAATTTATGCTTTTTCGAATTAATTTTTTAATTATTTTTTAATATTTGTATATTAAACAAATGTCCACAATATGATTTCTTTTAATAGATTGCAATATTACTTTTATCAAAAATAACTTTAAAAATAATTCAAGCACATTTTAATTACTTCCGCAATATTTTTACTTAATTAAACAAATAATTATCATTTCACTAATTTGATTACTAAAATTGAAATTAAAAATCACCATCTTCTAACTATCAAAGTATATAATCATTGTCTCCATAAACTAAATCTTTTACAAAACTGTATTATTTTTATGTAAAAGGCTTATTAATTTAGTTATTTCTTTAGCTTGATGTTAAAACCGAGCAAACTAGATTTAATGATTACCATTTGAAATGTGTTTATTTTTTTTTAGTAAGTTTTAATTTTATCTTAATTCCTATTATAGTAAAAATTAATCTTACATGATAAGTAAATTTTTTTTTTATAAAATAAGTAGAAAAATATTAAAAATCTTTTCTTGAATTGGATATTTATTTTCCTTGATTATTTTTTTAATTCAAATAAAAAAATTAGTAAATAAATTTTGAATTGTTTTAAAGATATTTTATTAATCTACAAATATATTAATTTCTATTTGAAATAGTTTTTCCATAATTTTGATTATTTTTTTATATAAAATTTTGTTTAAAAAATTTTTATGAGAATAAACAAATTTTTAAGATTTAAAAGTTAATGAAATGATTAGATATAATATATACATAAGTTAGACAAAAGTATTTACTTTCAAAAAATAACAAATTAATATACTTTTTATTATTATTGTTATTAATATTAGAAGATGTGATTATTATAGGAAGTTTTTATTATATTATTAATTAAAATTTTAATATTTTAACTATATTTTACTCATAATTATTTAGTTGGTTGGTTGTTTTTATTTTTTTTTGGTGGAAAAATTCATTATTAATTCAATCAGTCAATTTTATCTAGAACTATATTTAAATGAGGATCGCTTATGCCATTTAGTAGATTTTTCATAGTCTACTCTCTTAATTTTTAAAGTGCAATTCTAACATCTCTGTATTTTTTACTTTAAGTGACATCTAAGTTAATAAAATCATTGATTATATTTAGAATTTAGATATTTAAAAGAATTTACCAATAAGTAAAGGTATCAAGTCATAAAGTGCTCTATCATCAGAATCACCATACCAGCTTTAAATTAATATACCGTTCATAGGTTATCTACAAAAGTTTTCAGGAAGATTATCAATAATAAGAGTTTTAGATAAATCTCTACCCAATTTTGAGATATCCTGAATTATAAAAATTAAAAATTATAATTGATACTTTGATTTAAATATTTACTTTAACATAGCATCTACCATTTCTGTCTGTATGCTATCTGTATAGCCTATGGGAAATAGCTTTAGTTGTATCAATTACATCCAATATAAAATCAGCATAATCTTTGATAGCAGCTGTAAAAATTACTATTTCATAATACTCTGATAGCTTTTAAAGAAAAATTTCTGCATGAGGACGAATCAAAAACTATCCACCTTCATCAGGTATCTATTAAAATTAATTAAATATTTATTATTTAAGAGAAATTTGAGAATTTGTTCAAAATTGTTACTTCTTAAAAATGAACAAGTGTTTCATCCAAGTCCAGTACTAGTGTATGCTTGTTTGGATTATCAATAGGAGGTAAATAAGGAGCAGGTATAGTTCCAATAAGTCTATCTTCTGAGAATTCTTCTTCATCTTCATCATCTTCTAATTCATCATCAAGCTATGAAATGTAATCTTTTTATTATTATTTTTTTGAAGCCTCTTACTAGTTTGAATTTGTGTTTGTAGCTGTAGATTCTTACTAGGAATTTTAAGTTTACTCTTTTTTCTTTTGAGTTGATTCTTCTAGTGCTTTCTACTTTTCAGAAGTGCTGTTAACGCTAGGGTTTTTTGATTTTTCACTTGAGGCGTTTTATTTTGATGAAATTTCAGAAAAAGATTCTTCAATTGAGCTTTTACTTTCTTTAGCTGCCCTTTCTTCTAAGTCTGAAATCTAATTACAAAATTTGGTAACAATAAAATTTATGAAAAAAAATTTACTATTTTTTAGAAGCAATCCATAAGAATCGACATGGTTCCAGTTACAGTTTGAATAGAAATATTATTGAGTATATTAGCTATAGAAATATATGGTTCTTTATCATAGTTTTAGACAAAATTTTTTAAGTATGGAAGTATTATATCACAGTAGTTACTGATGACTTAGTATTTATCTTATTTATTTAAACAATTTTAAAATCTTTTAACCTTTGTTCTTGTTTCAAAAATTTTTTTAATTTATTGTTCAAGTTCCTTAGTACTCCCTGTGAAATTATATTTATTAAATACTGTATCAAGGAAGACAAAAAAATTTAAATGAACATATTATAAAGTATTCTTAATATGATTTGTGCAATCATCATCCTCATCATTATCTTCATTTGAATCATTAAATGTTTCGGAGTTTTTATCTGCATTTAAAGATTCATGCAAACTCAGCATAACACATATCCTCTCTAATATAAACATTCTATTTAGTATCTAAGATTACTTAGAATCTGATCCTACTCTCTTTTTAATAATTTAATTAAATTTTCTAATTTTAAATTGTTTTATAATATTCATAAATTTTAAAAAAGCAATTTAAAGCAAATAAATGATAATTTTGTCATTACTTCGAGATTATCAATGTTTTGTTCTGCTATACAATTCAGGTAGTTTTTACAATATTTTATTGTTTGCTTTTTGCTTTTGAATGCATCCTTCTAAAGGTCAAATAAATTTTATTCAATCTGAATCAATTCAGTTAAATTTATTTTTGCCAAAGTACTTTTCGAAAGCTCTTCACTAAAACAAGTAGTTGTATTAGCAGAGTCTACAGATTCTTAATCATTATTTAAAGCTAGAGAGCTCTTTTCATTTATACTTAGTTGTTAGCTTTTCTTAACAGTTTATTAATTTATAATCTAATTTCTTTCGTCTATCAGATTTTATTGCTTTTACTTTTACATAAGATCTTCTATTTATCCACTTTATTGTTATTTCATAAGCTTAGATTAATCACTTTAAGCTTATGGAGCTCTATTTTATTACTGCTTGTTCTATTAACTACTTTACTAATTTTGTTAATTAATTTAAGGCTAACTTAGCTTAGATTTATTTTATTACTGTTAAAGCTATTAGTTTTCACCCATTAATTAAGCTTATTATAATTACGTTTCATAATTAGTTTGAAGCTATCCAAAAGATGGAAAGTTATTTTGTGATACCTGTTAAGATTATTTAATTTATGTCAAATATAATGAATTATTTTATAAATTTGCAGATTCTTTTGTATTAACCTATTATATGGTATTCTTTTATTCTTCTGTTTATTCTTGCTAAATCTATTCCATCAATTGAGAATTAAATTAAAAATATGTAGAGTCAAGGAAATCTTGAGAAAGCTTGTTTCTTTATTTTTTTGGTTAACCATTTTAGCCATGCTTCTTGTCATTTTTTAGCTTTATTTATTCCTAAATAGCTTTTAGCAAGTCATTTTAATTCTAAGCATTTATTTTCTTTAGTTAATGGTCATTGTTTTATTATTAATTTCCAAAAAATGGTGAGTTTGATGAAGATCCCTATTACTACTATTATATGATCTATTGTTAATTTTAGATAGTCTTCTAAGACTATTGTTGTTATTGTAAAAGTTATTACTGATTCTAAGATTTTTAATTTAATAAAGAATTAGAAGATTTATTTAATTCAGTAGATTTTTATTAAGATGAAGCTGAAGATGTAGATGATTAACTAATTCCTCCTGAAATATTTCCATTATTATTTGTAGGATTATTTACTTATTTTGTTTTTGATAAATTACTTTATTTTTATTGCACCTGCATTTATTACAAGTTATTATTTTTTGTATCTTAGCTTGTACCTCTAAGTGATTAAGTGAACTGCTATGCTTATTAGGGTTACTTAGAGTTTTAGATTTAACTTTGTGGGATTTATTACTGATTGTAATGCTAACTATAGTGGTTAGAAGAATGATTTGGTGATTTTGAAGTTTCTCTTTAAGCTAAGTTTTAATAATTGTTGGTATTACCATTAGATAGAGATACCAAATTTTTACCTTAGTGATTATTGGAAATTGAGGAAATATTCTCTTTAGCACTATTTTATTGTATATTACTAGTTAATGATTACTAAGAAATATAGTTGTTTGTTCTCAAAGGAGATTTATTTTGTGCTTGTTAATTCAAATATTACTGCTATTCTTGCATTTAAATAATATTTTAAAGAGATTGATGTCTTTCAAATAATTCTAAATTTTAATTCATAGGAGTAGGTGTGAGTCTTCTTTTTTATAAATCATTTAATAATTCATTTTATTAAGCGGCTTGCTTGAGATTGGTAGATGAAGCTGTATTAGTTTAATTGAATGAAGTGCTGTTAATGTTCGAAAAAGATGAATTGTTATTGTTAGTAAGAGGCTATTTCGATGTAGATGTACCAACAATTTATAGATATGAATTGTCATTCTATGGTTTTTAAGTAGTTTAGTTACTTCCATTAGAATTGATTGGAGTTTTATTTCTTTATTAAGCTTAATTGTTAGTTTAATTTTTATTTAAAAGTGAATTTTAACTTGTATATTTAGGAGTTGTAGAACGGTTACTTTTATATGCTTGCTCAATAACATCATCTTATAATCTTAGCTTTGAATTAGATCCATTTCTATTTAAAGTTTATTAATTATTTTGTTGTTAAGCTAGTTATGCTTTTGATTTATTGAGCAGATTTTATGATGATTTATTTATACTTTTCGAGTCTAAATCTGTCATTTACAAGTTTTTAGAAGAGCTACTTGATTTTAACAATTTTTGGGAATATGAATCATTGATATTATTATTCGAACTAAAATTTGAACCTTCTATGGAGGCAGTATTTTTATAACCTTATCCTTAATTGAATGAGCTGTTAATTTAATTAATAGAGATATTTTAATTATTTTAGCTTGGACTAGTTTACCTGGCTATTGAACTTTAGTAATTATTTTAATTTTACTACTATCTATTTATTAATTAATTTGAACTTGCAGTAAAATTATTATATAAGTTATTTTAAGCAATATTATTATTTGATATGTTATTGTTATTGTATTTATTTCTGTCATTACTGTTTTCTCTACTTCTTAAATGGCTAACTTCATTTCTATTTTACAAATTGGCTTAATTTTGATTGTAATTCATACTCGAATTCTGATTATTTACCTATTTAAAATATTTAAAAGGTTAAATTAAAATAATTGTAAATATTTAATTTCAAACAAAAAATTCATTTCTTGTTTTATTTATTTTTTTACAAGATTTTGCAAAAAATGTTTTTCTGAAATAAATGCTAAATTTCTTATTAAATTTTAATTATCATGTGAGAAGAGAAAAAAATAAAATTTACTTAATCTGTTTTGTTAAGATTTGATTTAGAATAGTTACTTTACAATTAATATTAAGAAGTTTTTTCTTAAGATGATGTATTTCCCATCAGATCTTTAAGCATTTGTTAAACTTTATTTGTGCTTGTTACAGGATTTTTCTGCTAGGTAGGATAGTTATTACTATTGGCTATTTTTCCAAAACTGGAGTTTAAATTGTCTAATGATGACTCAATTTTATTTCTTCCAAGACTGCTTTTTCTTTCCATCTAATCGATATTAATCTAATTTGAGTAATTATTACTTTCACGACGTGAATCTATTTAAAAATTAATAAAGTTTTTTTAAGTTAACTTTAAATTTGCATAAAATAACAAATTAATCAAACTTAAATGTTAATATTTAAATGGTAATTAGTCAATGAATATGATTTTCTATTTATTTTAAATTAAAGCCACTTATTTTTTAAAATTTACCTTAAGTAGTAACTGCCCTCTAAGTAGGAGAATTCAAATTTTAATTGAGGCTTGTATTATTATAATTGTTTCTCAAAGGAGATGAATAAGTGTTTTAATGATGTAGAGGTTATTATTGCTAATAGGACTACTGCAACTATTAAGATGTAACAGGACGATTCTTTTGATATGCTTCTATCATTTTGTTTATATTAGATGTTTATTGTTAGTTTATATTTCCTGGATTCTTTAAAGCTTAATAGTTTTATCCTCCACTATTGTAGAGATTTTAATAGCTACTGTTATTTTAAGGTGATTGAGGATTATTACTACTATTCAAACCAGTGCGGTTCATAGTTTCTGAAATATACTAATTATCACAGTAGTTGGTATTCATCTACTATTTTTTCATCAAATTTTTTAGATTATCTCTACTACTCGCATTCCCTAAATTAGAAGAAGATCCTAACCCACTCCCGTTATTGCTTTTAAAAGAATATTACTATTAAGACATATTTTTAAATCTTAAGAATTTCTATTTGCTTTGATTGGCTTATCAATATGTGATTTGAAAAAGTGATGATTGCTTATTATATATCCCTTTTTAAGCTGTTTATCCTAAAGCTTTATATATTTGAAATTGACTAGTTGTGAAGTAAAACTAGATTCACTTGTTTAAAAAGCTAATATGAAAGTATTTTGAACGTGTTTATTTATAATGTATCCCCTATCAATAATTCTTTCAGAATTAATATGAATTATTCAGCTGTTATTTATATAAATTAGGGTTTTTTTTTGTAAATTTTTAATTATTATTGTCTATGCAGATTTAAATTACTTTTTTTACTTTTTTTTATTTGCAATTAACTACTTTAGACAATCACTTTAATGCATGAATTCTATGTGTTGTTGTTTGAAGTTCATTGTTTTTTAAAGATAAATTACTTCCACATCTTCATCAATCTAACAATTTCTTTAGTTCATGCTAATAATAATCCTCTTCAAAAAAACCTAAATCACAATCATAAAATTTTAGTTTAAAATTAGAAAAACTTTTAATAGTAGATACAAATACATACAGATATATTACTATTTTAAATTAAATTTTCATTATTTTTTTTGAAGTTTTTCTATTTAATTTTCATAAATTTGCTTCGTTAATTTTTTAATTTTGTTAGTGTATCTGTCTTTTACTGTCTGCTTGTCTGTCCGAATTTCTGAAATCATGAAAAAGATATATTCAAATTTTATTCAAAATTATAGATAGAAAATAATAAAAATTTATTTTTATTATCCAACAGTTAACAACATAGTATTCCTATTAATTTAATAATCAATCTATTTTATTTGTAAAAGTAGATTTAACTTTCAAAAATTTCAAGAAAAGAATGATAATATCCTATAAAAACAAGAATACTACAGTAGCGATTAAAATGCCAATTTTGGGTTTTAATTATTTAAATATTTGTTTCTGATAAAATATATTTATTCTTTAATAATTAAGATTATATATTTTTATCTTAAAAATATTAGGAATACCTGTTTCAATTACAAATTGGAATAACTGCAGCGTCAAATTTATTGATTATTCGTAAAAGAATAAAACGATTTTAAAAATAAAAAAACTTAAAATAACTCAAAAGTTGCTATAAATATTTGCATGTTGTTAAAGAAATACCAAACGATATTTAGATCTTTTCGCTTTCTGAGCTTTAAGAATCAAAAAATGTTTTGCATATAAAACCATGTGTACAGCAGATAAAAATATGCCAATATAATGATAGAGCAAATTAAAGACCCTCTTTTTCAAAGATAGCAAGAACTTGTAGATGTGGAATAAACTATATTAAGTTTAAACTAATTTGAACAACTTTAATTGTTTGTTAAAGATTATTAAAATATGGTGATCAAATAAAAAGAAAATATAGATGATTTGATGGAGTTTTATGTAATAAATTTTCTGTAAAGACTAATAGACATGGAAAAAACTGTTACTAATTAGAGTGATTCTTAAACAGAAAGAAACGAGATAATTAATATGCTGAAGGATATTATATTGAAATATCTTAACAATTTCAGTAAAGAATCGTTGCTTGTTATATTAAATTTTATCACTGAATCTCCTATTGATGATAAAAGAAAGTTCTTTCGTATCTTTGAATTTGCTATTGCCAGAACTTAATTTGTAATGAAGATGAAAGAAGAGTAACTCTCTTAGCTTTTATAGAATATAGAAAAATTATACAAAAAGGGGTATCTTCAATAAGACATTTTTATAGAATTAATTGAAAAAATTGAGTTTTCTATAGTAGAGTAGTAGCTTAAAGATTTTGAACCTGCTGACTTAGCATCTATTCTTTATATATACTCTACTCATTACTAAGGAACAGAAGCCCTATTTTATCAATTAAAAGGAAATTTTTTAAGAGTTTTAAAGTAAATGAATATAGAATAACAAGTCATCTCATACTGGTCATTAGTTAATTCTGGGTATTTCAATTCTAAAACAGTTTTACCTGAACCAAAATTAAAATGGATACTTTCCTAGTAAAGTGAATTGAAACTATTTTATTAACTACTCATAACTAATGCTTACACTTAACAAAAGCATTTATACTAAAGATCAATGTCTAACATTTTAAATTCTTTTTTTGCATCAGATAAATGAAAAAATAGGCTTCTTTAAAAAAATATATATAAAGATTTGTATTTTTTCGCAAAGATAAAAAAACATTAATCAATTTTAAATACATTTAATATTAAGGTTTTGAAATTTTTAGTTGTTTCTTATTTTTAAATATGAAAACACTTTTTATCTATGAATAAATTAAATTTTATTTAAAAACATTTTAATTTTTGTTGGAAAGTTTGATGACATATTAGTAATGGAATTAGTTAGTGTAAAATTTTTCATCTTTCTAAATCTTTCTTTTTTTTAAATTTTAATTGAGGTGATGGAAATAAAAAGAAAATATAAAAATAAAGCAGAGATCATTGAATAATCATTTAATTAAAGGATGAAACAACAAGTACTAATAAGAGAGAAAGAAATTATAAATAATCGAACTCAAGAAACAAACACTTAATTAATTAAAATAATCGCATTGATTCTTTTGTAAAAGATATTAAGAAAAATAAAGAAAGATTTAGAGTAGAAATATAATATTAGATATTTAAAGTAGAAATGAAGAAAGTAGTTAAGAGAATAGATCAACCCATCATTTTCACTTACAATGTTATGCTTAACGTATATAAAAACTTTGGCTAAAAGCACTTCGAGCATATTGAAAACCATTTAAGCAAATAAACTAACATGAAGACAATTGTTCTTCCTATCATTAGTTACCCTGAAGATTCTATCGAAAGCAGAGCCAAGCAAGCTTCTTAAAAAATACCTGAAGTAGAAATTCTCATAAAATAATTTTAAAGAAATAGATTATAATATATAATAAATTGATTTTGGTTAACAAATCAAAGCGATTTGAATAATAAAGTTTAATTTGTCTTTGTATTTATCTAAACCGAAGCTAATTCATTATGCAGAACATCTTCACTATTAAAATTATTGCAAAATTGGAATGAAGAATTTTATTTATTTTTAAATTTTAAAACCAATTAGATCTTAAGCAAATTAAAAGCTGATAAAGCTCATATCATTTCTTACAGTACTTCTGGTGTTGATATGAGATACTTGATTTCTGAATTCTAAGGAAGTTAATTCGTTTCTTCTCTTTCTACTATTGCTTCTCCTCACAAGTAATAACAATTAAATGGATATTAAGAACATTAATAGCAATCATTTAAAATTAAGCAAAAAAGGATAAAGATAATGATAAACTATATATTTCTGATAAAATAACATTTATTAAAATGTTTTTAAAGATGCAATTTTTTATCTTAAAAGCTAATTTCATTTAGGAAATCAAAAAACAAATTTACTTAAAAAAAAGCTGTATTCAATAAAGAAATAAATATCTTTAAATTGTATTAAATTTTTAACTTGATAAAAAAAGGGGAGCTAAGATTATTACTGCTTATGAAAGAAAACTCATTTTTGACCAACATTTGTAAGCTTTATCTAGATTAGTAGGCTTGGATATTGCTTCTTTCTAAGAATATCGTCCCAAAAATATTAGAGATTTCAACACATTTGTTTTAAATAACCCTAAAGTTTAAGTAAAATTAATTTAATTCTACTTTATACTTTAGCAAAAAAAAGATTGATATATATTCTAAAATTTTAATTGTCAAATAAAAAATTAGTACTTCACTGTAGGAGGTGAAAAAATGGCAGCCTCATGTGCAGATTCTTTAAAATCTACTAATGGAGCTTTATTTAGTGAATTTAATGGAACCTCGGGAGCTCCCATTGATAATGATGGTGTTTTCTGCTTTGATGAAGTTTAATGGGGTACTCATCTTTTAAATTTTGAAGCTGATCACTGTGATTTAGTTGGCTTAGGCCGTGGAAACTTTAGATATGAATAAGTTTTCGATTTATTAATTTAAAATATACGCTACAATTACGGTACTCCAATTGGAGAGTAATGATTACGAAAATAGAAAATCAAATAAAATTAATTAAGTATTTTTTTTTGATTTAGAATCTAATAGTTAATTTATTCTGCTCTTTTAAGTAATTATGTATTAAATATAAATAAATTAGAGCCATATATTTATATTCTATTCCTCTAAATCAATCATACTGTTTATTTTAATACCACTCTCATATTTAGTAATAATTTAAATATGATCCCTTCCATTTATATATATTTATTCTATCATCCGTCCTTTGAACTTACTATATTTTGAGTTTTTAATTATTAAAATTCTTGTAATCTATTTCTTATTATCAAATTTGTTACTCAAATTACGAATTCAATCAAAAAAGTAAATTCACAAATTCTCAATATCAAAAGAAAACCTTTTAAGCTAACTAAAATTTGATCAAACCATGATAAAACTTAAGCTCACCTTTTAGATATTATTATTTTTTCTTATGTAAAATTTTATCATTGGAAACTACTTTCTCAAGAATTTCCTCCTTGTCAAAAACTAATGTCTCCCTAAATTAGAGGTTTTAAAATGCACATCTATAACTTTTAGTGATGTTATAATTGAAAAATCTGATTGTTTTAATTATTATCAAAGCGTACTTAACTGTATGTTAGAGCATCGAGATTGCTTGGAACACTTTTATTTAAAATCGTACTAAGAAAACTACGATGATAGAGAATTATACTTTTTTTATGATTCTTGTGAAAACTATTGCTCTGTCAGTAAAAACATAGATATTTTTGAAAAGGTTTATAAATGCTTTGAAAAAAATATAGAGCTCTTAAAAAAAATCTGAATTTGTATTGAGAATCTTAAAAAAAAAAATATTAAGATTAATAATAAATTTCGAACAAAAATATTTAAGATATAAATTAAATTTATTGAAAATTATGATAATTAATTTAAACTGTATCCTTGTAATTAAATAATATGTAGATGTAATTAACAGTTTTTTTACTCTATTTGTAATAAAATATTAAATAGAACAATCTTGTTTAGTTTTGCATAAAATGATTTTTATCATCAAATTTAACTAAAAAATCTGTTTATTTTTTATAAAATATATATTCAATTCTTATCAAAGTTAACATAGTGAAAATAATAATACCTCATTAAGAAAAATAGCAAATAAAAAGAAATCAACACAAATCATTTATTTTAGATTTTTTTCAAATTATTTAGCAAAAATGGAATCAAGTTTTTTTAAAATAATATAAACATCACACATTCCACTTATTTGTCTTTGTCAATTAGAAATTCATTTAAACTAAAAGTTTTTTAAGCTTTTATCTTGCATTTTATTTATAGTTTTAAAAATTTTTTGTTAGTTTAATCTTCTTAGCTTAAGTGTGCTTTACTCATAATCTTTAATGTAAGAGGGTTTACTCATTTCTTTCTTTTCTTCATATTGTTATTAAGTAATTTGATTGTGAAGTTGTTTAATCTGTTCTATTACTTATTCTTCTTTCTAAACAATAGGAAGAAAATCTTTTAAGAAAATATATAAGATTTTAACTTTTTAATGGCCTTAGATCTTTTAATCAGCTAGAGCTTCTGGATTTTTAATAACTTTTTTTAATTGGATTATTAGATCTTCATATTTGACTGTTTTAGTTTCATAGTAATCATGTTTAGACACTCCTAAAAATATTCTTAGTAAATCAATTAAGCTGTCTTCAAATCTTTTGGATATTGCCTCTATTTAAGTCGCAAAAATTTATACATTACAAATTTATTAAATATTTTGAGAAAATATTTAAAATCTTTTTTGTTAAATGTTTAAAAAAATTTTACTCTGTAATTCTTACACGCCTTCAAAAAAGTTTGGGAATTATTCAATGTTTTTTTTTGCTTATTTGATAAAGTAAAAATCTTCAAGTGCCCAATCTATTTCTTCTTTTGTTTCTTCTATAATATCAAATTGATTGGCTTCAGTACTCTAATCTCTGTAATTAGATATATGAATAAAATGTTTCATTTCTTACAAAGCATCTATTTCCTTTAGCTCTTTAACCTTAAATTAATTTTTTAAGAAATTTAAAAATTCATTCACAAATATTTTACATTATTGACATAACTTATTTATTCACCCACACGTTTCACTTTATTTTTGTAAAATTTTTTCTTTGTTTGTTGTTGATCATTTTCAGCCTAAACTTGTTTGGCTAAATCGAAGATGCCTTTGTTAGAAAAAATATATTTAAGTTAATTTTGATTGATCCTTTCACTCACTATATTAATTATATCTTGAACTTTTATTTCATCTTTATTAATTAAAATATCTTCTAAATTGAGAATATCTATGCAATTTTAGACCATCAACTTCTTTACATTAGCACCTTAAATCATCAAATCTCTGCTTAAACTTGACATGTCTAGCAAAGGATTTACTTTATTCTTAGGATGTATGTCATCATCGTATGTTGGGTTATAGGATATATATTATAGGTAGTCATCTTGAAAGACATTTTTGTTTTTCTCATATTGATCAAGTTACTATTTAATAATTTGACAATAAGATTCTTTAAAAATAAATATTTATTTATAAAATTTTAAACTAATTTAATAAGTGCAATTAAATTAGCAGATTTTTATTTCTTTTAATATATCATAATCGTTTTACATTAAATTCAAATGCACAGGAGATTTATCTTTAGTGTAGATTTTCTATCTATTGAATTTAATTTTAAAGATTGTCTTAAATCTAAACACCACCCTTATATTAAACTATAACTATCTCTTCTCTCATTTTTTCAATATCCTCTATTTTACCAACAAAAATGATTAAAACAAAAAATCAAATATGAAATTACCTATGTTAGTTGGTAAATTATTCAATTTCTACTCTTCTAATTGTTGCTATCTCTTTTTATCTAATTCAATCATCTTTTACTTCTCTATATCAGCGCTTTCAATTCTTTCTCTCTTATTTATTTTTTCGACATATTGCAAAGCTTGCTCTTAATAAATACTTCTTGGCTTAAACAGATTTTACTTTTAGTCAAGTCTTACAACTATTTAAGATTGTCTGACATTTTCATCTCTAAATTTTTAGCTTTTTTCTAAGTTTTCTACAAATTTTTCAGAAACCTTTATAGGTCTATCTACAATCATAGACGTAAAGTAACTCTCTTATTAGTTCTATTTTTATTTTCTTCCCCAATCATTAAAGTCTGGCCTCGAAATGTTTAATTTATTTTGTTACTCTTAAGGATCAAGAGGTGAAATATTTTCATAAATATCAATAAGCTATTGCTTTTTTTTTTCGATTTACTTTTAGCAATTAGGTACAATTCTTTAAAGGTTTGGAGAAACTTTTACCCTTTGCATTTATTTCTACTTTGAAGAATAAGAAAAAGTTTAGAAAATTACTTATTTATTTTTTTTTAGTAATATTGATAATTATTAATTACCACATATAAATACCAACTTATTTACCAAATTTAATTAAAAATATTACTTATATTAATGAAAAATATGTATACAGCTTACACTATTTATTTTAACATATTAATTTTATTTTTATTTATTTAAAAAATTTTTTTCAACACTATCTTTTCAAAGCAGAATTAAAATATTTTATTTGCTAAAAGTTATTTAAACTTAAGGACCTGATATTCTTTTAAATTAATTTTCCTTATTTATTTTCATTCTATTTATTTTATAATATTTTGTAAGAATTCAGCCTGTTTATCTTCTTTGAAAATGTTTTGGTAAAAATTTAAAAGATTTTCATATCTTTTTTTGATATCAAATTTCAGTTCACTCTAAAGTTTAAGCAAATCTACAGGGCAAAGTTACATCCAAAACTAATCTTCCTAATACATAGAATTCATAAGACAGTCAAAGTATATGCAGTGATCAATTCCAAAATTATGAAGACATTCATGCAAACTTGTACTAATAATTTCATAAGTTGAAATATTTTTTAATGAAACTATACATATTCTATCTCCACAAGCTCTGCCTACCAAGTTAAAGTCAGGGTTATCTTCTTCTATGATATCCTCATTAACAAAAAATACATTTGTGTAGGATTTCTTTTATATATACTCTACTAACACATCAAACAAAGAAAATACTCCAACTCTACCTCCTCTTTATTTTAAAGGAAATTCTAATTGCTTTTTTTGATCAATAATACTTATTCTTTTACCTTTAAATCTTTTTAAAAAAGTAAAATCCTCTAAAAATTCTACATAAATAGTATCTAAGCTAAAAAATGCCTTAAAGGCCTCAAGAATAACATTAGTGTCTATTATTTTTTCTATTTCAGATTATTTACCTACAAAATAAAGCATTATTTTATTTCTCCCAGATTTTTGAAACCTAAATCTTCCTGTTCCTTCCTCATTAGTTTCTTCTTCCATATTTAAGAATTCGCTAAAATCCTAACCTTCATCATATGGCATAACATTGCATTCTTAAGGTGGTTTAAATAAATCTTTCATTTTCTCATTATAAAGATCTTTTGGAATATCTTGCTTAGCTTTGAATCCTAAGAGTTTATGCAAATTATCAATATCACTTTATTTTTTTTTAGATTATTTCATTTTTTTTTTCAAAGCTTAAAGTTTTTTATAAAGTTTGTCTATAAAAAAACAAAAAGCAAGAAAGCAATCCAATTAAAATACAAAAATTTAATAAAAAAATGAATATTAAGAAAATCTAGTTTTTATTTTGAAGAAGCTAAAATTAAAATAGAAAAGAAATATTTACAAACGAATAACTAAATATCTCAACTACATTTATATATTATTTATTTAATTTTTTTAAATTATAAAAGCTCAAAGCTGAGATTAAACTTCTATTTATCTTTTTATTCAAAGAAATTGTTTAAATTGACCAAATTCTAATCAGGAAATTCTATTTTAATTTTAGAATAGTGTTGATTATTATTATAAAGTTGATTTTTTTATAGATCAGATACGATCAAAGAGAATTAGTGCTACTTAAGTTTATAATTTATTAGG
Organism: Tetrahymena elliotti 4EA; assembly: GCA_000231825.2. NCBI lineage: Eukaryota > Ciliophora > Oligohymenophorea > Hymenostomatida > Tetrahymenidae > Tetrahymena > Tetrahymena elliotti. Next base: position 980,817 of record JH720303.1, on the reverse strand, counting down.
GCAGGGCATGAAAAGTGATTAACTAATTAAACTAACTAACTTACTATTTCATGAAAAATATTAATCATTTTTATATTTTAAATTCAATCTTCTTAATGCATGATTTAAACTTCCTCTTCTGTATCACTCTCTTCAATAATAACTTTCAAAGGTTCTTATATGTTTTCGGATTTGGATTTCTATTTCCCAGTTACAAATTTTGTCCTTGTTAAAAAGTTCATGAAGTTACTCATTAATGTATTCATAGAACTACCTTTATAAAGAACTAAACTATCGTTTGAAGGTGGTCTATAATTTATAAAAAGTAAGGTTAAATATATAGATGAAACGCAGAAGAATTATTTTACTGAATTTCTTGATAAAGGTTAAATATGACACTAACCATATTTTTTTAATGATGCTTTAATAGATTTAAATCTTTTTATCCATCAGTAATTCTTACATATTTACTTTTTAAATAATCATCACAAAAATAAAGTTTAAAAATATTCATTTTTTAAATATTTTAAATATTTACATTTGAGATCTTTGCTTTTCAGTTTGTTAATTATGGTGCTTTTTTTTGTAGGATATTTTTTCTGTGTGGGTTATTTTTACATTTTTACTAAACATTTTTGTAAGATCAGAGTAAAGCAAATCTAGACTGCAAGCTGATTAATTTTTATCAACATTTGTAGATTCTCCATCACTATCATTAATGCTCAGCCTACTGAAGGCTTATATAAATTTATATTTTTTATAAGTTTATTCTCCTAAATACTCACTTTCATGTTAAGAAAAATCTTCATCTTCCTCAACCTCAGCAATTTCGTGTTTTCTTTTATTGTTTATCCTCATAAAATAAATATTTTTCTATTCGCAGAAAAAATTTGTATTTCTTAATTAGTTAGCAATCTTTTCTTTTATTAAATTATTAATTTGATAAAATTGAAAATGTATGTTAATATTTTTTTAATGATTGGTTTAGTGTTAATTATTTAGGTTCTTCTTTACTTTCAAAAATATATATTTAAGCAACCAAATTATTTAAATAATATACTCTAACTTTTTTGGTAGCCTGCAAATAGCAAAAAAATATTTTTTTTATTAAAAATTGAATTGATTTTAATGGCAATCTAAATTTAAATTATTTATTTTTGCAATAGAAATTATTTGCTAGAATTATAAAATTAATAGTTTTTTTAATTTAAAAGATACTCTTAACTCGTAGGTCAGCTTGTATTAACAATTAAAATAATATATATATGCGAATAGAAATTACATAAATATAATAGAAGCAATTAGCACAAAATATTAGTATTTATATATAGAGAGGATATAAGTAGAGTATAAATAGTAAAATAAGAATAGGCAATCATAATAAAAATAAATAAATAGATAGTTACTTGTTATGATCATAAGAAATAAATAGTTGCAAGTTATCTTAATTTTAGCTGCATTTGTTGGTGTTTACGCTTTCTAAGATTTTGTGTACATTCTTTTACTATTGATTTGTATGATATCATTTAATTGATTAAAATGTTTAACATATTAGTTCACATGATAAAGTTAATTTCAAGGAATTTAACAATTGCGATTTAGAAGTGTAAAATAACTTGTGCCTGTTTAATGGTAAAACTAAATTAGAATTGACATTTATCCATTTTTATTTCTTTTAACAAAACTGCTTAAAAATTGTCAAATTAAAATAAACTCTATGATATTAGGTGATCTAGTAGTTAACGCACCAGAAGTAGATCCTTCTTTGATAACACTTGTTAGTTTCGATAAATCAAGAGTAATATTTTAAATTTTAATATTTTTCACACCATGCTTTTGAAAATTCAATTTAATTTTCATTTATAATTCATTTTCTTTTTTCCGTTTTTCAACCAACCTGCATTAACTTTTATTATGATTCTAATTTAATATCTAAAACAAAAATTCTTCCTATTATTTTTTGTTAACATTTTAATTAATTTTGTAAAAACGAATAAATTAAAATTTAATTGCTTCAAAAATTGTAAAGAAAATTAAACTAAATATTTTAAAATGAAATTAAATAAAAGTTAAAATGATTTTATTTTTATTTGATGAATAATAATTTTAGATTATGGATGAGTCACTTTCAAAGACCACTATTTATAATAAAAATATTTAAGAATCTACTGGACTTAAAGGCTATGGGAGAAGTGGGCGCTTAAGCAACAAAGAAAGTTATCTATAAATATATAACATGCCTAAAATAGAGAATGAATATTCAATATAATTCTCTTTGTTCATTCATCAAATTTTTAAAGAAGATGTAACTTCTTTTGATGATAAAAAAATCAGATTATTCCAAAAATTTCATTCAGATGATAAAAAAAATTTGAAACTAACATTTGGATTAGATTCAAGAAGATTATTCCTTTCTGTACCTACAGGAGATGATGTAATTTTTAAGGTAAAATATTCATTCATTAAGTTAATATTATGTTAAAAATTTTACAATTAAAAATATTCACAAAATAAGTAAAATTTTTGTAATTGAGTTATATTCTATTTTTATTAGAATTCTATCAAATGTTAAATTTACACTTAAAATAAAAGTAATTTTTTACATATTATTAGTTCATTGTTATTATTTCTTCAATCTAGAAATTCATGAAACATTCACTATAATATGCAAAAATTATAAATAAATTAATGTAATCATCTTAGAATTTTTTTAATTAAAAGACACTTGAATCATTCTCAAGAATTTAATTAAGAAAGTGGGTGCAAATAACTATTGTGAAATCTGAAGATAAAATTAAACTATTTGTTAATGGTTCATTAGAAGGTTATATTTCCCCCTCAGATAATTTTACTTATTAAATTGAGCAAAATCCTTACATCTTCATTGGGAATTAAATAGCAGTCGATAAAGCTAAGGATGAAAATTTCTTAGATTACCTAATTGATGATATTAGAGTTTATAATAGAGTTTTAGAAAGTCATGAAATATTTGCAAAATCAGAGTAATTCCTTGGTGGCACTTCCAGCGATTTCTATAGATTTTCATGCAGAAATTGCTCTAAAAGCTCAGTTGCTTGTCCTTAAGATTATCATATTTGTAATTCTTTTGAAATACTTTCATAGGGTTTCCAATATGCAAGATCTATGGGATGGGTAAAATTTTTTTTAAAAAATATGTTTTGCTAATAATGAATAAATAATTATTCCTAGAAAAACTTTTTAAATATCAACAAAATAGGTTGATCCCATAAGCCCCTTTATTTGGACAAGTGAAGGCATGATGAACAGTAAATTGGATAATCAGATTGGTTTAGGTATGTGTTGTAAAGATATTTTATATTAGGGATGAGCTTGCAAAACAATTTTTAATATTAATTAACAAAAGGTTTTGCAAAATTTCTTCAATGTTTAATCCAATCAATAATAAATGAATAATAGCTAAAATAGTAAGCTTTAAAATGAATTATTTGATTAAATTTAATTCTTTAATTATCTTTGTAATTTTTGGTAGCTCTTATGTTAATTTATGTTGTCATTTTTTAGTTATAATATCATTACTATCACTAAATCAGATTTTATGTAATAAAGCTCAAGCTGTTTATGATTAATTGATAAATTAAATTTTAGTGTTTTGTGACTTTAATTTAGAAAAATGTTTCCAATTAATGAATCGTAAATTTTTTGTGAAAAATTTTAATGAATGGTAAATAAATATAAATAAAAACACTGATTACACTTTTCTTAAATATTAACAAAATAAATAGAGAGTATTATAAATGGGTATCTATTTTTTAAAAATAAACATAACATGAATATTAAAAGTGAGAGAATATGAATTAATGATAACTAAATTTTTAAATAAGTAATTAGACTTCTTGAATATAATCATTTAGTATAATCTATCTAAATGGATACTTTTTTAAGAAAATTATCCTTTTTAATTCTGTTGGTTATTAATCCATCAAAAAATCAAAAGGCACCCTTTTTTAAACAAGGAATGGAACAGAATTCTTTACCAAACTTAGTAAATCTTTAAATGTTTTCTGGTTATTCTTTTCCACATATTGGACATTTCCACTACTTAACTTCTTGTATTTTAACCTTAAAAGTATTCCACTACAATATGGCTAACATGTTGTTTCTAAATATATCTTCAATCTACTCATCATTCATTTCTGTATCTTTTATGAAATCAAACACAGCAAAAAATCCTCTTCCTCCATACTTTCTTAAATCTGTTCTGTATTTTACACCATTAGATAAGAGAATTTACTTGGAATAACCTTTTTATAACAACAATTTGATCACATCTACCAAGTCATTGTAATCATATCTCAAGATATCAAATCCGAGAATGAATTTTTAGTTTAATAAGCTTATTATTTCATTAAAGTTTTTAATTTACTTAGCTAATGTTAAATTTTATTCATTCTCTTTCTCAATTACCAATCTCTTTTCTACATAATCAAATTAAGGATTAAAAAGTATTACTCTTCCTATGTGTTCAGGTTTCATCTGAGAAAATAATTTTTAAATATTTGGAGTAGATAAGTTTTTGAGGTTGAATATTATAGGTACCTTCTTAACTTTACTCATGTGCAAATAAGCGACTAATGCATTTTAGTGAATTAAGTTACTATCTAAATTTAACTCACTAAGAGCAATCTCTCCAATAAAAGAAGGCTTTTGTTCATTCGTACCCAATTCAAATTCAAAGTCAACCTAATTTAAGATATTTTGTGAAGAAAATAGTACTTTAGTCTTTTCATCATTAAGGTCTATTTTGCTTAAATCCTTGCCAAAAGTGAATCCTTTAACTAAATTTATTTTGAGAAGTTTTACTAGATCTTTGAGCTTTGCATAATCCTATCCATTCTAATTATTAGTTGCCTCAACAATTAAAGGTTTTCTATTTTTGTAAATAGGATGTGAAATTAATTCTTGCATTTCGAAATGCATTTCTTCAACGCTATCAAGATTCAAATTTCTATTACATCTGATAGGTTTATCTCTTATTTATTGAAGGTTTGATAAAGTAATGTTATCAAAATCTACTAAATTTTAATCAGCAAATTATGATAAATTTTAAAAAATATGTTCATGAGGAAGTATAAATCCTATTTCAGCCTAATCTTCTTCTTTTAATTATACATCTAAAGCTGTTATGTAGCTATATTCTTCTTCAATCATTATGATTTGGTTACTGTTTTTTTGTTTCTCTTTTTTATTTACAGAAAATGGAAAAGTTAATAGAAAGTAGATATTTAGATTAAGATCAGATATTAATAAAATATAAATATCTTTATCTCAATAGTAAAGAATAAAACAAAATAAAAAAGAATATTTTTAAAATAAGCATAGAACATATTAAAACCTATGAGTATAATAAATTAAATAAGTAAGCTACTAATTTAATACATTTTATTATTCAATATTTAAACTTACAAAAATAAGAGTATTTATTTCAAGATTTATGTAAATTCACAGAAAATAATTAAAAAAAAAGGTATAAAATAACAGTTACACTCCCAACATTCATATCTTTCAAGCGTATTTTGTGGAAAAATTTTTACAAATTTGGTACTTCAAAAATTTTAGACTCTCTTGTATTTTAAATGAAAATAGAAAATATTTGATTTTTAGTTTAGAAGAAGATTGCAAAAATTTTGGTTTAAAAATATTGCATAATAAATTGGGAATAGTTTTGATTCTTATAGTAAGATAAATAGAAAGAAATTAAGAACAAATTTAAATAGTAACTAAAATAATTAACTATTCTCTTAGATTACAGACAAAAAAGAATAATAAAGAAGAAATTAAAAAAGTTATTTTCAAATTTATTAAATAAACAAAATTTCAAAATTGTTTTTTTACCACTTTTTTCTATTTCTTTATTTCATAAAGGAAAGGGTAAATTCTTATCAATTATTAAATATTCTTCAACCAAATTTTCATACCCTAAATTAACTGTTTAAATTACTTCTTTACATTTTTTTAACAATCATCATTAATCAATTTTTCTACTTTTTATAATACTGATAAAATTTACTTCATTACTCATAACGTTCATTTAAGTCCATACTTGATGAAAGCCTTTTAAAAAAATTTAAGGTAAGTAATGCAATCAATTTATATAAAAATTCAAACAAAATTAAATCCTTAAATTTTATTCGATACGATTATGCTAAATAATTTTTAATTACTCTTAGAAGCTTTGTATTTACCTCACTTATTAGAATAAAATATGTAATCCATAAAAGAAATATAATTTTTAGATAAAAATGGATGAAAGTATTTTTTTGAGCATCCATTTGTATATCTTTTAAAGTTCTTTCCTCAATAATCTTCAATAAATAGGAAAATAATGTCTATGTTTGTTGGATTTTGTCTAAGAATATAGATTAATTAATTTTTCCAATTTATAATATTATTCTTAAAATATGCCTTTTATCAAGTATATCCTCATCACTTTAAATATAGATTCTTATTTTCTACAATTTATTTTTATTTAACTTACCATCTTTCAATTAAGCTAATTAAGCACTTACTATGAAAAGCACATATTACCTATTTCGTCAATGCTTATTTGAGTTTTGTAAGAAGCAAAAATTTGCTTTTATGATTAACTAACTATTTAATTAAAATTAGCCAGCTGCAAAAAAAATTTATGGATAAGATCTATCGATTAAGCTATTCAATATGAGTAAACGTAAGATTGAAATAAAAAATAATCTCTAAAAATGACTGTTTTTTGTTTAAAAATTCATTTATTTTGGATATTTATTTTTATGAGTTGTGTTTCATTTTATAGATTAACATTAAAATAAAGGTACAACTCCAAATTTTTCTTTAATCTAAAACTTAAAGTGCTTGTTTTGAAACTATGTAAATATCTTTCTTTTGCTCTAAAAATTTTTTTAATGATTATTAAATTATTTTAATGAATCTCTAAACTATTTAAAGTTATTGAGATTTTGCTTTTTTGCTAATAAATTTAAGTCCTTCAAGCTAAGATTTTCCTGTAAATAAGTCTTTTTTTAATAAGAAAAAAACTTAACTTTTTTATTATTATTCAATAGCAATAGAGGAGGAGTGATGTGCTATAAAAATAGCCATTTTCCTTTTTTTTAGTATTTTTAAATGGGAAATAGAATGATATAATACTGATAAAGACTAATTACAAATATTTTTTTAAATCTTTATGAGCGATGTTAAAAAAGTAATTTATTCATCCAGCAAATTATCATCAAAATTAAATTATGTATTTAAAAAGGTATAATTAGACTATTACTCTACTAAATCCATAAAAAATAAGTATAGATAACTCTCTTAATTTCAATTAGCTGGTTAAAATTATACAATCAAAGATCTTCGCTCAGATTTTCAAGACTATTGAGGCAGATAGATTATAAAATTTTCTGAGTCATAATGTAAAGCCATAAATTGTTATTAATACAATATTTTTTAATTGAAAACCTTAAAATTCAATTATGAAAACAACAAGCATTCAAAATAAATGAAATATAAGTTCGATTTCAAAAAAAGTGATTCAACTGCTTAATCTTTGATAAAGTATGTAAATATTGATCATTTTTATTTATTAATATATATTTAAATATAAAAAAGCCTAATTTTATTTATTTATTTTTGCTCTGTAACACAAACTAAATTATATTTTTTATTTATTTTTTTTCAAATCAATTCATTTATTTTTTCTCTTAAAACTAAATGAATAAATGATAAGTAAATTGTAAATAAAAACTGGTTAATTTTTAGAAATATGATTGTGAAATTTTTTGAAGCGATGAATTTGTTAAAGGGTATTATAGACATAGAGATATATATATTTATAACTATTGAAGTATGAGTTATAGAAACTATTTTATAGTATCCATTTTTATATTTACTTAAATTTAGTTTAGCGTTATAATAGTGATTTAATAAATAAGGTAGTAGTTTTTTTATATTGAAATAATCTTTTTTTATGAGAAAAGTTTTTTAAGTAATTATTAAAAGTAGTGAGCCATTAAGTCAGATTTATATGGAGAATTGAAATCTATTCATTTGACTTTTATTGAAGCAGAGCTGGGTGATTCTAATTTTTAATCTGATGAATTAAAGTCATTACTAGAACTATCAAAATCATTACTTTAAATAATATGAGAGGTGAATTAATTTTTTAGACTAGGTGAATCGTTAGAATATTTTTAGCTATTGGGGTTAGAGAAGTAATGAGTAAGAGAATGAATTATATTTTGAGAAATTTGGTCATTTTAGAAATTAATTTCTTATTTATATAATTTATATGTTTCTGTAAACATTTGTTGTTATTTAATTAAGATCCCCAATTACTTTTACAGACTTTTTTTTATTTCATTGTAATATGAAGAGGATATACTCTACTTCATATACTAATGAGCTTTTTTAATGCATTACATATCTTATGAAAAGAAACAGCTATTAATATCCAAGCAGAGATGAGGTATTTCTACAACCTCAAACATTTTCACTCTAGCACTCTCTACCTAAAGAGCTATTAGGTAAAATGGATTGTTAGAATAAAATTACTATTATTCCTTAAAGAATACAAAATCTTCAGACATTTTTTCAAGTTCTTCTTCTTACTATTTTGATTTTCTATAAAGGAAGGAATATTTGTTTTTTGATTGTTTAATTTGTTTGTTTTTTAGATGATTTTTTTTATTTTAATTTTTTATTAATTTTTTTACAATTTTTAGATTCACAATATTTTAAATAGCTAGCTATCTAATAAAGGCATTATTAACATTCCTTAAAGTTAAATAGTAATTAACCAAAAAATTGATCATTAATTAATTTATAACTATTAGCTTTTAGGCAAAATTTTTTCTATATATTATTTACCAACGATAAGGCAGTTCGAGACTGCAAATTATTTTTGATTAATCTGATAGATTTTGGCAGCAATATTAATACTTTATTATCAAAAATAAAAAAAATAAATTATTAATAGATTGATTTGATTGACCTATTATGAACTAATTTTTATGTATTTATATATAAATTTCTTCAAGAAAATTTAACTATTTTATAAATTTTAACATTATTGTAATCTATATGAAATAAGGCTACTAAAGTTTAGGATTAATAATTTTTTATCTAATTTTTAGATCTTAAAGCTATTTTCTATTATAGTTGGATCACTCCTCTAAAATTTGAATAACTAGTAATCTAAATTATCAGTTATTTTATTCAAAATCATAATTCAGCAATCATAAGTAAAAAACATTTATTTATTTATAATCCATAAATTGTCAATAATTATAAAAAAGTTAAAAATAATGACTCTCTTTTTTTCGTATTTACAAATCTAACAGAATAGAATAAATGAAATTAGGTACTAAATATATGTATGTATCTATTGTTAATTAATTCAAATAAAATACCAAGAAGATATTTTACCTCTTTAATCTATTAATTTGATTAATTAAAAAAAGTATTTGAAACCTAATTTATATCTTAGTGATATCTAAGTTGGTCTATATTACAAAAATGGAATCATACTACCCTTATGATAGACTAGTAAACTTAATCTCTAAATTAAATCTAAAGAAAGGGTTTATTTATGAGAAGCCAAATAGAACATGTCTAAATATAAATAATTTCATGTGTAATTTAAGCTTATTAGATCCAACACTTCAAAAAGAAAAAACTTATTTAAGAAACATTAATGTTTGAAAATATTAAGAAGTCTTTTCTTAAAATATGTTAACTTTTTAAAAAAATTATTTAAATATTTTCTTGTTAATTTTGAGTATCTTTGATAATTAAAATATGTAATCTTAACATATTTATGGAAATTATATTCTTTATTTTTCGAACCAGAATTAATTAAATATATTTTCTTTTAAATTAACTTTTTTTTGTATTTGCTACCTTTTAATTCTTTTCAGTACTACAGGTTAATTATACTTGTAAATAATACAAAAACAAACTCTTATCTATAGATAGATATCAAATATATAAAATAAGTTTAACATTTGACATTTTCTTTAATAAATTTCATAAAAATGATTATTGATTTGTTAGTTCTTAATATATAAAAATATGCTTATCTTTTAGTTTTCTATTTACTAATGTTAAAATAAGTCTTTTTTTTGAGAAGAAAAAGGATTAATTATTAATCAAAAGATGGTGGGCATAATAAGTATGATACTAAGATAAAAATATTTTATATTTTAAATTTAATATTGAGAGGATTTAAAAACGTAAATTTGAAATTTCAAATACTTTACAACATCCAAAAAAATTTTTTTTTTCTTTTATTTTACTTGGTTACATTTTTATTCAATGCAATTTTTTTAAATTTGAATTGAGTAAATTAATGCTTGTATCAAAAATGAAAAACCTCATTTTATTTGAATCTATTTTGTTGTCTAGATTATTTTCAGGTGAATTAATTCATGTGGATGAAAAATAATTTAACAAAAATTTATTTTGCAAATTAGATTTTGGAATAGCGAATTGAAATTAAGTATGATACATTTTCTGGAATAAGATAATAAAATAGAATAATTGTAGGTATCTTAATTTTTAAATATTAGAAAACTATAATTTTCAAATTATTCATTTCTTTGCTCTTAAATATAAAGGATGATTTAGCTTTAGATAAATAGAGATTAGAATTTAGCTAGGTTTTCGAATTAATTAAATATAATAATTTCCAGTTTGATTATGAGAATAGAAGTGAGATATTAATAAAGAGCAAAAGGAAATCAATCTCAAAAATAAAATAAGTTAAAGGTTTATTATAAACACTTTTAAAATCTATATGTTTTATAGCTATATTTAGTAATTTCTATTATAAATAAAGAATTTAAGATAAATCGTATTGAGAGAGAAACATATTAATAAATTTTAAAAGGAATATTCAAGAAAGCCATCATTTATTTTGTTACATTTTTTAAATATAATAGTACTTTCATTCATTTATTTTGATAGGTATTTTAATTAATTGTCTTGTTAAATTTATTTTATATTGAGCAAAAATGAATTTTTAAATAAATAAGTAAATGTTTTAGTAAACGAAGGTATTGCTTAAAATTTAACATAAATTATTTTCAAAAGTTTTCTATTTTAATTTTTATAAAATAAATTTTTTCATCTATAAATAAGTAAATAGCGGAAAATTAAAACATAGTAGATATTATACATCAAATAAAATAAAAGATCAAATTTCAGCTCAAATAAAGAGGAATTTAGTAAAATAAGCAGCATTTAGGATAAGCAAGCAAGAGACATATTAGGATACAGTGAAGAACAATTCAATTTTTTTAAAATAGTATTTTTAGAAAGTTTTACTAGATTACATAAATAGATATTTTCAAAAATTAACATTAGCTCCTCAAAAACGTAAAATAGGGTGATTCAAATTTATGATCGCACACAAATTTCCAGGAATTCTACTTGAATTAAGCTCGGTTGAAGTAATATGGCTTCACTTTACTCGTTTCTTTATGGAACTTGAGGCCAATTTTGATTCTTCGATGCATGTTTTTAAAGAACCAACAGGAGTTTACTATAAATTAACAGGGAATTATAGTCCAAAAATTTTAGAAGAAGCAAAGTAGAAAACAGTAAACTATGTTTAAAAGAATAAAATAGAGATGCTCAATACTGAATTAGAATATAAGCAATACATGAATATTTGCTAGGATTTAAGATTGAGATTTCCTAAAATTTATATATAGCTACTTCATTATAATGTCTTTGATTACGTTAGTAAAAGACTACATCAAAAATTTGGCTACAAATAGGCTCTTTAAGATTATTAAGAGTTAATTAAAAAGAAAAAGAGATTCTGCTACTTGATTTGTGATAAAGCATACTTTCCTTAAATTAAAGAAGCCTTCTATTAGTTAGCAGAGCCTTTCGAAAAGTAGGCTTCTTAAACTTCATTAAGGAGAACAATTTCTACCACATCTCCTCCTGTTAGTTATCCAGTCTACTAACAAAGTCCTTAGTAAATTAATTTAATTCAGTGAAGTTGATTTTAAATTATTTTAATATAATACTTTTAGAACTTTTCCTAATCATAATAGAAGTAATAGTACAGCTATAGTCCAAAATATTAGTTCAAATATTATGCAATAAAACCAGATAGGTGAGGAAGAAATGAATTTCCATAATTTAGAGCCTAATTCATCTCCAAGATTAACTCTAGGTAAATAGAGTAATTCTTATTATGAAGAAGATGATTACTCTTATACTAATCAAGGTAGTATGGATTAAGCAGATTTTAAGGGATTAGATATTCAAAAAGAGGAATTTCCATGCCTTTCTGATGCTTAAATAATTTTAAATTAACAGCAGTCTTCATAATTAAATGACTCTGAATTGAGTAACTCTAATAGTGGGTCAAACATTAAGACTGAAGCATCTAAGAAAAAGGTTAATAAAAAGTAAAAGAAGAAGCAATAATAGTAATAAAATAAATTGCAATAACAACAATAAGTATAATAGTAACTTACTTAAGCAAACTCTTAAGCACTAAATACTTTTCTTGAAAATTACCAAAAAGAATCAATATCCTCAGATCTCCAAAAATCAAATTCTTAACAAAACATTTAAAATAATTAGAACCAAGGAAAAGTGGTAAATAATTTAGCAAACATATTTTTACCTTTATTCAGAAAATTTTAATTTAAAAATGTTTAAATTTTACAATTCATTTACTTTTTTAAATTAATAGTAATTATTTCATATTATTTTATTCATTTTTATTAAAATAGGAATAGTTTGATGAATGGGATTTTGAACTTCCAACATATAAACAAACATAAAGTGATCCAAATTTAGCTAATAAACCCCTCTCCTTGATACTTTAGGAAGAATATCCAGGATATTTTAATTTTTAAAAGCAATCAAGTGCAAATCAAAAATAAGGTCAAACATAATCAAATAATGATTAAAAGTCTAAAGTCTCAAGCTAAACTCAAAATGATCCTAAAATTAATAATTAAACCACAAATACGATTAAAAAAGAAACCATCATTACTTAGTATCCATAATAATAAATTTAAAAAAAGACTTCAAGTTAAAGCAATTAATAAAGCTAGTAATAGTCAAGTAGTATTTCATAGACTTAAAACTCTTCTTCATAGAAAGAAAAAACTACTTCATAATAAATAATTTAAAAAACAGTTTCAAATGATTAGGGAAAATAAAATGCTTATGATAAATAGGATAGGAATTAAAATACTGATTAAATAAATTAAGAAGAAGAAAAATTATATAAAATTGAATTAAATTTAGCTAGCTCAGCAAGTAAAAATAATGAAAATTACTAAAATAGCACAGAAAATAAAGAAACAGGTACTTACCAAGATTAATAGTAGTAAATTCCTTAATAGATTCAATAACAGGCATCATAGAAATCAGTAAATGTTATAGACTCAGCAAGTAAATTCATAAATTTAATTAAATAAAATCATTTTTAATAATTTTTAACAGAAGATTTCATGTCTGAGCAATCCTAAAAAGAATTACTAATCAACTAGACTAATTTTTTACTAAAACTTTAAAACCAATCACATCCTCCAGGACTCCCTCCTCCACCTCAATAACCTGATGATTAGCAAAAGCCCTTTTTATTTGAACAAAATTCATAAGGTTCGACTTAGGATTAAATTTAATTATCCTCAAATGCTAAAAGTGCAGAAGGTTAAACTTTGAAATAAAAAAATACAGAACTCAGTGAAAAATAGCAAAAGCTAATGAAATCTATAAAGAGTGAGCCATTTAACCCTAATAAAGGAACAATTAGCCTAAAATTAGATTCAGTTATTGTAGAGCAAGATTTTAAAATTGAGGAGCTTTTAGAAAAGCAAATTATTTTCTCAGATGATTAAACAGAAACAATTAAAATCATTTATAAGGAAAACTAATATTGTTTAAAAAAATTCAAAAATCTTAATGCTTTTAATCTTAGAAGAGTAAACAATTATATTGAAAATTTAAGAGTTTTAGCATCTCCTCGTATAATACGTTCTTTTGGAAAAACTGTTTCTTATTCTAAACATGCATTCGATTTATTTATTCTTCTAGATTTTAAAGAGAGAAATTTGATTCAAGCAGTTAAAGAAAAATTAATTATATCATTTAATGATAAATTATTAGTACTATGGTAAATAACATAAGCAATCTAACAAATTCATGGTAATGTAGCTTAAGAAAATATGGTTCATGGAAATTTAAAACCAGAAAACATTCTTTTAAGTAGTAAAAAGAAAGTATTTTTATAAGATTTCTATGTGTTAAAAAACAAAGAAAATAAATTTAGACCTAAAAATGAAGGATAAACACAAGCAGCAGATATCTGGTCTCTAGGATTGCTAACATACTTTTTATTTACAGATCATTTAATTGATACAGAAAAAGCTCAATATTTAATTTAAGAATAAGTGTTGATTAATCAAATTTACAAACCAGGAAATAGTGACGTTAGAGTTATCTATAATTTAGTTGACAGAATGCTTGACTTTAATCCTTCTAACCGTCCAGATATAGAAGAAATTGTATCCCATCTAAAGCCTATAATTTAAAAGAAAAATAAAGAATTAAATATAGGACTGAACGTTCAATCAAGTGCATTTGAAAATATATAGCATATTTCATAATAAAATATAAGCAATATTGCAACTAATTGACAGTAATAATATAAATTAATATGTTTAAAATTAATTAAATAATTAAATTATTTAATATTCTATTTATTTTAGTCTCAAATCAAACATGTATTTTTTCTACTTTTATCTTTTCAATACTCATCCTAAACTTTATTCTCAAAAGAAATCATTAACTATCTATAGAAATATGCAAGAGAAAAAATTAAAATATAATCAAATCAATCAATTTGTTATGTCAAAATAAAAATTAATTAGAAATTAGATAAAAAAATAAATAATTACACATTTCACATTTTTTAATTTTAAATCATCCATTAAAAAAATCCAAGTTTATTATTATCAAGTCTCTTTGGGTATTCTTTCTTTTCAAATTAAATAATAAACAAAAAAATATATTGACCATCAAATTTTTTTTATTTAAGACATATTTTATTCATAAAACTTCATAAGAAATGAATTGAAATCATAATATAAAACTTAATAAAAAGTTTTGGTAATAATATCAATTGCTATGTCATATTTTTCCGAATTTTTTTTGGATATATAATTACTGAATAAGGTATTTGTTGAAAGAGTAATTAAAAAATATATCAACATCATATCTTTTGGAGTATTTTAATATTAATTATTTTTTTAGATAATTAACAAATTTAAAAGAAAAACTAAGCCCAAAAATAAAATGATTTCTACTTTTAGATACAAGACTTTTAGATCAAACTCACTAATAAATATGATGAAACCATTTAGAGGGTTTGCATCTCTTTAAAATTAGCAATACATATAAATAAGAAATCCACAAACTAATGAAATAGTTTACCAAAAGTAAGAATTGAGCTTAGAATAAATTATTAATTTAGCTAAAGAAGGAAAAAAATCTTAAGATATCTGGTCATAACTCTCTTTATCCGAAAGGAAAAAAATATGTCAAAATTTTAATGATGCTTTGAAGGAGAAGAGCGATGAAATTTCTAAAAATATTTCCCTCTTCACAAATAAACCTTTAAAAGAATCTTAGCTTGAAGTAAAAGCTACTATTCACAGAATAAAGTCTTTAATTGATATGTCAGAAGAAGCTCTTAAAGATGAAATTCTTGAAAATCAAATTAAAAAAGGGAAAAAATTCTTAAAATATATATCAAAGCACCCATTAGGGACAGTTTTAATCATTTCTCCTTGGAATTATCCTCTGCTAACTGCTTCAAGTGTATTGATGACCTCACTTTTAGCAGGTAATAATGTTTTACTAAAACCTTCTCCTCAAACAGTAGGTGTAGGTGATGACATAGTTTAATTGTTTACATAAGTATCTAGTAGTTTTTCCAATGACCTATAAGGTCTTGTTAGTAATGTTTTTACCTCTAATTTAGAATATTTCTAAACACTCTATAAATTTTCATAATACGTAAGTTTTACAGGGAGTATATAAACAGGATTAAAAGTTTAAAAAGATTGTATTGATACAAATCCCTGGGCTAATTGTGTTTTAGAACTAGGAGGTAAGGATGCAGCTTATATTCATAAATCATCATCAAAATACTTAGATGATGTAGTAAAACAAATTATTATGGGCTGCTTTACTAATTCGGGTTAATCATGCTGTGCAATAGAAAGAGTTTATTGTGATTCAGAAATATTTGAATTGTTTTAAGAAAAGCTATTAGCAGCTGTAGATAATATTAAAGTTTTTTAAAAAGAATAAGGATCAACTAATAATCAATCCTAAATAGAAGTAGGGTCATTAACATTAAAAAATCATGCATAATTTATCAAAACTTAAGTAGATAAAGCAGTAGATTAGGGGGCTAAAATATTAAATTCGAATGGAGGTTCAATAATTGAACTCCCATTAACAAATTTTAATAAAGAAGATAAATTGGCTAGATTAAGAGGATTTTTTCCAACCATTTTAACAAATGTTCATAATTAGATGGAAATCATGTAGCAAGAAATTTTTGGACCAGTTCTTCCTATTATAAAAATTGAAAAAGGATATCAATAAGCTATAAATTTAATTAATGATTCTAAATATGGTTTAACAGCATCCATTTTTTCCAATGACCAAGATATTGTTAAAGAAATGAGTAAATAACTTAAAGTTGGAACTCTTCTAGTAAATCAATGTCTTATGATGGATCCACTTCTTCCATGGATAGGTTGGAATCAGAGTGGAAAAAACTTTAGCCTTTCTAAACATGGTTTTGATTAAGTTACAAAGATGAAATCCCATAATCAAATTTTTTATGAGTGAAAGAATTTATTTAGTTTTGATATTAAAAAAAATAAATATTTTAAAAAATATAATTTAATCTTTTTAAATAGTCTTACAATTTTCTTTTTAAGTTTAATCATGTAAAAAATAATTATTCTAAAATTTTGATTTTAATATTTAAATTAGAATTGTTCTGGATGGTATAAAATATTATATTTTAAAATATGAATAAGCATACTTTTTATTTAAAATCAATTAAATCTTAAATTTAAAAAAATTAAAATCTAAAAAGATTAGCTTTTAAATTAATAATAATTTAAAGAAAGAGATAGAATAAACTATTTAATCTTTTTTATTTCAGTTTTTAACCTGATATTTAACTAATCTTTTAAATAGTTTTAATTTTTTTTAGAACATTTTTGTAAAAATATTATTAGATAAGGATTTCAAGTCTTTATTTGATTGAAAATTATAATTAAAACTAGCCATTCTTTAAAGCTTTATAATGTTTTACAAAAAAATTTGAATATCTTCTCTGGTTAAATTTGGATCTAGGATTTCTATATCAAAGGTATGAACATTCTATATATGATTTAGAAGCTTTTAAGATATGATTTAACCTGATTATGGATATTCTATTCTTAAATTTATTTATTTAAGATTAGATAAATATTTAAATATATCTGCTAAGCATCCTATTTAATTATCTAACTATTATTGATTATTTCTGCTCTTAGTAAATGATAAGTAAAAGCTGCTTAAGTTTTACAATTTTTCAAACTTTTGAGCTAACCCTTAAGTATTAAATGAAGAAAAAATGAAATATTCTGCCTCTAAATCAAGTTTTTCTAAATAAATCATATTCTTAATACCATCCATGATTAAATTAAAGGATTTACCAATATCACTAAAATTATTTCCTAATTTCATATATAGTTTTTTCATATTAACCAAATTTTAAAGACATTTAGCTAAAGTTATTAGTCCTTTTTCATTGATATTTATTTATTCTATTTAAAACTTTAGTGTCTCTAACTTAGAGAGAGAGGATAAACCATTTGCCAAGGAACAAAAACCAAATTCGGTTTTTAAAAGATCATATTAAGTATAGTCTTCATAAAAATTATAGAATGAAGTTGATGATTAAGTTTAAAATTCTTTATTTAAAAATTTATTATAGGGGTTTATTAAAATAAGTAAATGCTTTAATTATTTTAAATAGTTGATTCCTTAACCAATCGTAATTAATGACTCATCATTTACATCATGAAAACATAAAGATATATCTTCTAAATTATAAAGACTTTAAAAGAAGTTCTTTTATTCATTTTTATTTATTTCAGAATTTTGCTTTTTCGTGAGGCAGTCAAATATTTTTTCAAAGCAATTTTTCTTAGCTTTTTAATTGAACTACAATGAATATTTAGAATAGAAATTAAATTTTAAAAGATTAGGCAATAATTTAAATGATTTATCTAAAATGTGAGGATTTAAACTTATATTTTTAATTGAAAATCCTAAATATTCCAGACTATTTAGTTCACTTAGAGATTAAAAAATTGAAATAAAGCCTTATTCAGAAACCTTTTAATTAGCATTTTTATAATCAATTATTAAAGATAAGGTTTAAATTTTTTAAAGACTGGAAATTAATTAACTGAGTCTCAAATTAAAACTAAGATTATCAATAGAACAGCTTATATAAAGATTAAGATATTTCAAATTAGCTAATTATTAAATAGAATTATGAATGATTTAAATACTCTACTTATTCATAATATTTTTTTAAACTTCTATAATAAGTGTTAGTTTAACTAATCTACTAAAGTTTTCTATTGTCTTGCAAAGAATACTAAGATGATTAATATCTTTTATATTTTAAGATTATATGCATAAAGTAAACTCTTTGATTTTTGCATTTTTCATTAAAATATTACTTAATTCTTAAAAAGAATTTAAGTTCATATTACCATTTTTATTTAATACTACCTAAATATTTTAAAGATTCTCAAATTTTAAGAATAATTCTCTTAAATAGTTAAAATTAATTTATTATGCATGAGATTTTGAGTCTATGTTAATCTAAATTATTTTTAAGTTAGGATATTGAGTTGGCTGATAGATTTATTTGTAATCAACTTCAAAGTAGAGTGTATCTACACTAATTCTAATAAATTATGAATTATTAATAATATTTTTGGAGCATTAGAGTTATTAAAAGCTTTAGATATTGTCATCTTGATTTATTAAACTAACTTAACTTTTATTTTGCCTATTTTAATCATTTTATTCTTTTAAATTTTAATTTTCTTCCAAATATTTTACAGATTTATTTTAGAAGCTTTACTATTTCATTTTCTAATTTAGCTGAATTTTATCTTATTTCTATGTAAATTATAAAATTATGCTTTACCTATAATCAATTTTTTTATTTATTACACCAAATTAAAAGAAATTGATTATTAATTATCCAAAAATCAACAAAAACTCTAAAATAATATTTTTTACATTTATTAAAAACTGCATAAATAGTTAATCAAAATATATCCATAAATTCGTAGTAAGAATAAATATTCATTATCTTCTTAATTTGAGCATAATTTTTTACTCTTTTGTTGAAAACATTTCTCAAAATAATAAATATAGTATATTTAATTTATGGTATTTGAATGAAAAATAAATAAAAATGCTTAATAACATTATTTTTCTCAAAGCTATTAAATAACTTCGCTAAAACATTATTATATTTGATGTTATATTTAAACTTAATGAAAAAAACAATAAAAATATAATTAAATGACATAAAACACGTTTTGAAATAATAAAAAAAATACAAAATTTAAATAAAAAATAATATTAATTAAAAAATTAAAAATCAAAATCTATTTAAATATGCTCAAAAATATAAAAAATATTCTGAAGCTAACAATTGTACCCTAAAATACATAATTTTTAAATATTGTTAGTAAGCTCTATTTTTAAATGTGAAAAAAATCATAAAAAGATATTTCTTTTAATTTATAAAATTTTATTAAAAAAACAACAACTAACAAAAAATATGTAAAAAAATGGAATCATATTTTAGTTGGACTAATTTAAAATACTTTATTTTTTTAAATATTATAATAGATGATAGCTAATATTGATTAGTTTACTATTTAATCTATTCCTGAACTTATAAGATAAGTTAGAGATATCATGTTACTTCCAGATGAGTCTTTATTAGAAGTTTAATCAAACAATTTTTAGATGGCTGATAAATAAAGTAAAATTGATAGAGAAAATAAAATTCCATATTTTAATATTTGGGATATTATATTTTTAGAAGTTCCATACGATTTAATTAACTTATTAACTGCCATAAAAACAACTGTACTTACAAACCCTATAACTATTCCAATTGCGACCTATTACTTTAGGATTAATATTTAATAAAATAATATTTTAATACCAAAATAAATTACTATTGGTAAGAGAGATATAATTCCTAATTAGAATATCTACTTCAAATGGAATATAAAAACTCTTAAAGCTCTAGATATGCATCTATTATATTATATCCATATGCTTATAAACTCGTGATTAAACTTTAATTAAAAAAAGATTAATTTTATTTTAAATAAAAATTATTACAAATATTATTGAGAATAAGGATTTTTTTCCATTATTTTAAGGCAACTATTTTGGGTAAATGTATGGGGTTGAAGTATTTAAAGCAGGTGTAGGCTTTGTTTTTAAATAATCAGGAGAGGAAATTCTAGCTTATTTTTATAAAGGAGATTAAGCTAAAGCTGATTAATTTAAATCTTATATATTTGATTAATCTAATTAATTATTGTTGTTTAATATTGATGAGTTGATGTGATTCATTAAGATTGAAGAATTTTGCTACAAATTTTACTTATTAAGTGATTCAATTTTACTTTCATTAATTTTTTTCTAAATTTCTTAGTTATTATCAAAATCAGTAAAATCAAGTACATTTTTTGTTGCATCTTAGTTGTCAATTGTTATGTTTAGTTACTAAATTGTAGTAGCGTTCTTAGCTTCTTAAACCTTATCAAAATCTGAAAAATCAAGTGGAGCTGTTTGGTCATGATTCAATGTTAATGTAGCATTAAGGATAGTTGAGATATGCTACTTCCTTTTATATTAGTTATTAAGAGCTTTCAATTTATTATTTCCTGAAATGCTTTATTTAAAGTCAAAAGCTACTAAATGAGAGACTTTTATTTAGGAGCTTTCAAGTAAAAAACTTGGTAAATGTTACTAAGATGGAACAACTCTAAGTACATCTCTTATATCAAATTTCCAAGCAACGAAAAATAACCCTATTGAAAAGAATGTTGAACCAGTAATAATATAGAAAGAACTATAATATTTTAAATCTGAAATACTGAAAGATGATTCTTAGTAAATTATTAATTCACAATTTATAGTTGAATTATTCACAAATTTATATTTATTATCCTTACAGATACATTTGTTATTATCCAGCTAATCATTTATAGCATTTTATCCACACTTTATATTGCATTCAGAAAAAGATCCATCCTTCAATTTGTACCCATCTTCACATTTGCATTTAAATTGAGATTCTTTTTTAGATTTATGACCACAAGTAATACTACATTCAAGAGGAACTGAACCAGGAATACCCTCAAATCCTTTTTCACAAATACAGTTTTCTTAATCTAAATTAATTTAATGAGATCCACAAAATAGCTAACATTCAGTCAAAGATCCAGGTACAGCATAATATCCTTTTTCACATGTACAATTTTTGTCATCCAAATTAACAGATTTGTAACCACATTTAATCCTACAATCAGTTACTGAATTTTCAATAAAATCAAATTTATCTACGCATTAGCATTACTTTGAATTTAACTAAACTGCATTTTTACCACATTTTATTTCACAATCTGAATCTGATCCATTAGCAAATTAGAAATCTTTCTAACATTAGCAGCTATTTTCATCGGACTAAATAGAATTTTCACCACATCTTTTTCTACATTTCACTAAAGACCCAGGGTAAAACTCATAACCTTATTTTGAACATTTACACTCATTTTTGTTTTTCTACTCAGAATTATTTAAACACACTATTTCACAGTTAATTTCTGATCCTTTTTCAAATTAAAAATTTTCCTTACATGCACACTCATCTCTTTTTGTAGGATGATTTACAGCATTATTACCACACACAAGCTAGCAAGTCGTTTTTGATCCTGGTACAAAACTAAAAGAATTTTTAATACACTAACAAGTATTTTAATCAGCTTGTTAAGCAAATTCTCCACATTTAATTTCACATTCTAAAGAAGATCCCTTTAAAAATTAAAAGTCCGGGAGGCATTTACATGTATTAAGATCTTCATTTATTGCTTAATTACCACATTTTATTCTACATTGAGTTGAAGAACTAGGAATAAATTCAAAGCCAGTATTACATTAACAAGTATTTGCATTTATTCTAAATGAATTTTCTAAACATATTATTTCACAAGCTATTTTGGAATTACTTTAGTATTCAAATCCAGGTTTACAAATACATTCATCATATCCTTTATTTACAGCATTTTCAGCACATTTTAGCTAGCAATTTGCTAAGGAACCTGGAGCAAGCTCATATCCAGTATTACATTAACATGATTCTTTTGTAAGAGGTTACGAATTTATACCACATACTATTTCGCAATCTACATTTGAATTTTATTCAAAAATAAATTCATTTTTGCACACACATGTATCTTGATCTTTGTTTGTTGCATTTCTACCACAAGTAATCTAGCATTCCCTCATAGAATTTTATACAAAGTTGTAACCACTATCACAAACACAAGTGTCATTATCTTATCTCAATGCATACTTACCACATTTAATTCTACATTCTGTACTGCTCCCAGGAACAAATTCATAACCTTCTAAACATTAGCATGTGAGTAAATCTAAATTTTTAGAATGAGTTCCACATTTTATTTGGCACTAAGCTTTTGAATCCTTAACGAATTCATATCCATCACTGCATTAACAAGTTGATGAATCAATTCTGATAGAATTTTCTAAACATTTTATCTAGCAATCAATTAAATTATTAAATTAGAATTCATAACCTTGTAGGCATTTACATGAATTAATACTGTCATTAATTGCAAAAAGACCACAATTAATTTAGCACTATACTAAAGAATTATCAACAAAATTATATCCTGACTTACATTAACAAGTATTATTGTCTACTCTCTCTGTATTGTCTAAACAATCTATTTAGCACTCTGTCTTTGACTGAGTTTTAAGAGAATATCCTTTCTCACAACCACAAATTTAGCTATCGACTTGTATAGCCTTGAATCCACAAACAATTTCACAGTTTATTTTTGAGTCAGAAATAAATTTATAGTTAGGATTACATTAACAAGTATTTTCATCTACTCTAAAGGCACTCAATCCACAATCTATCTGACAAGCTGTATTATTTGTTGTGGGAATAAATGAAAATCCTTTATTGCATAAACATGTATTTTCATCTAAGTTTACTGCATTTAAACCACACTTTACTCGGCAACTTGTTTTTGATAAAGGAACAAATTCATAATTTTAATCCTTGCATTAGCAAGTATTTTAATCAATTTATATTGCATTTTTTCCACATTATATTTCACATTTATTAATGGAACTTTATACAAATTAGTAATTTTAATTACACTAGCATAATTGATCATTTAGCTTAAAAGAGTTATCTAAGCATGTAATTGAGCACCCATTTTAGTCAGGACAATCTTAAAGGCATTCCAAGCTTCCATTTATCATTTTATATTAGCATCTAACACATTTATTTAAAACAGTATGTTTGATGTATCCAAGATCACATTAGCTTACACATTAATTATTTTAATTTAAGAATTTATTTGAGTCACTACAAACTAAACAATCAGAGTTGGTTTTATTTGTACAAGTTTTACAATCTGTGTGGCACTATTTGCATTTCGTATCTGAATCTATTTTAATAATTTAAAATAAAGGGTAATTTATTTTTTAAAAAGCAAAAAATAATTAAATTACCAACAAATTAACCATTTGGGCATGTGTAACACTTACCAGATACATTAGTAAACCCATCTTTACAAAAAGTACATTAATTTAAGCTTGTACATTGAAGACAATTTAAGGAGCATTTTCTACAAGTTTATGCAGTAGTATCTAAATATTCACCATTACCACAAAGAGAACATGAAAAATCAGTCTTTAGTGTTCCTATTGAGCAATCCATACATCCCTATGGAGTAGAAGAAAAGCATGTTTTGCATGTTGAATTACACACTAAACAAGATTTTTCACACTTCAAAGACTATTTGTTGTTAAGTTTGCCAAATTCTAACACTTTTGAATTATCACAAAATTACTTTGAGTTGCTAGAACAAATATTGCAATCCTAGTCTAGAGGTCCAGTGCATGTTGAGCAATCTGAATGACAGTCTGCACATTTATTTCCATCAATATATTAATTAGTATCACACTTTCCACATATTTTTGTATCTAATCTTATGTAAAGTTGGCTATTAGAGCAGCTTATACAATCTGTTTATTGAGGTCCATTACATGTTGAACAGGAAGAGTGGCAGCTTTAACATTTTTGGTTTTGATCAACAAATTGATTTGAATCACAACTACCACAAGTACCATCTATTTTAAGTAAAAATCCACTTTTACAAACATCACAAACGCTTGCGTTAGAGCATTTTTGGCAGTTCGAAATGCACTTTTTACACATATTATTAGAGTTATCAATATAAAATCCATCATTAATACTACATACTTTACAAGAACCATCTTCCATAAAAGATAATCCATCATCACATGTCGAACATGAATTGGGGTTATTACATGTTTTACATGAAGCATGGCACTTTCTACAAAATAATTCATCCTAATAATACTTATTGCTTATGTCACAAAGTTTACAAATTTTAGAGTCCTCATCTATAAAATTATTATTATCACAAGAAATACAATCTGTTTCTTTATTTCCTGAACATTTCAAGCATGTGTCATTACATTTCAGACATTATGTTCCTTGAATAAAATAGTGTTCTTCAGGGCAGTTTTAGCATAAATTATCTTTGAAATACAAATTTTCTTCACATAATTTGCATTAATCAGGTTATTCATTATTACAAGTTTTGCATGAAGGATCGCAGTCTAAACAAAAAGTACCTGAGGATATAAATTTCTTGTTGTTAACATCACACTCTTGACATGTCTGATTAGGATACTTAAATTTATTTGTATTACATAAATCGCATTCTGTATCTAACTCTCCATGACAAGTCAAACAAGAAGAATCACATTTCTTACAAAGTTTATTTTAGTCATCCTTAAAATAATAGTTTTCATTGCAACTTCCACATGAACCATCTGGGTAGAGATAAAAACCTGATTAACATGTTAGGCACTGATTCTATTCTTTTCCTGTACAAGTTTAGCAAGTCCCTTCAAAACAAGGAATGCATGAGGAACCATCAATATAAAACTTATTATTTGTTGGGCAAACTTTACATGTCTTATCTGGCATAAAGTGCTTACCACTTGGACAATTTAAACAATCATTTTCAGTAAGACCTTTACAAACTTCACAAGAGGGATGACAAGGAGTGCAATTAATTCCATCATCATAAAAATTAGTAGAAGGGCATATTTAGCAACTATTATCCATCATTTTTCTAAGCCCAGGTTAGCATGTTAGACAGCTTGTTGTTTCTTAATTGTTAATTGTTAAATGTTAAATGTTAAAATTTGAAAATTAAATAACTTTAAATTTAAATAAATACCTCCATTACTACAGGTGAGACAATTTTAATGGCACTCAAGACATTATATAACAGTTTAGTAAAACTACATTTCTGGACAGTCTATACATACATTATTTTTATCAAGCTTTTTATTCCCCATACATTCTTAGCATCCATCATTATTTTCATTTGTACATGTTTTACAATTTGAGGAGCATTAAAGACATTTTATTCCACTTATAAAATATTGCTCTGTAGGGCATGTTGAGCATGTTTTATCCTTAAATAAGTGTTAGCCATCCTAGCACAAAGTGCATTCATTTGCAGAAGTACCTTAACATTATTTACAACTTGGATGACATGGAACACATTTATCTCCTTCTACATAAAAGCCATCAGAAGGACATATTGAGCAACTGTTATCAGGCATTAATTTCTCTAAAGGATTTAAGCATGTTTTACAATCTGTAGCTAAACCACCAGAACATGTAGAACAATTTTAGTAACAAGGTTTACAAGACTCTCCATTTATATAAAAAGCTTTATTGTTTTCACAAATTTTACAAAAATTACTTTCATCAAAATAGTAACCTTTTGAGTTGTCACATTTGTCACATTTATTTGTCTTGTCTGAGCATTTTAAACAAGATTAATCACATTCAAAACAGAACTCTCCTTGTTTTAAAAAGTAATCGTCTGGACATGTTTAGCAAGTTTAATCTAACATTTTGTAAAGATTATCATTACAGATAGTACATCCTTTTTCTGTTCCATTTGAACATTGTTTACAAGTATTATGACATTGTTTACAAATATTATTGTCTGATGCATCTATAAAAACTTTATCTTCACTTTTACAGGACTTACACTTTCCATCATCCACAAATTTATATAAATTCTCTTAACATTCAATACAGCCAGTGTCATTTTCACCATCACAAGTTTTACATGTTGAATCACATTTATAACATCTTTCACCATTAGCATAGAATCCTATTGATGGACAATCAATACAGGTGTTATCTTTGAGCTTTTTAAGAGTCCCATCACACTTTGTACATTCAAATTTACTAGATCCAGTACATGTCAAACAAGAAGAATCACAACTTTTGCATATTTAATCATTCTAATCAATATAAAACTTATTATTCACTAAACATTCACCACAAGTA
The DNA here is from genome assembly GCA_000231825.2 of Tetrahymena elliotti 4EA. Lineage (NCBI taxonomy): Eukaryota > Ciliophora > Oligohymenophorea > Hymenostomatida > Tetrahymenidae > Tetrahymena > Tetrahymena elliotti. Next base: position 953,996 of record JH720303.1, on the reverse strand, counting down.
TTATCTTAATGAAAATTATATCCTGATTTACATTTTGTGCAACTTTTTTTATCACTTGAACTTGAACAAGTTTCACAAGAAGGGTGACATTAGTAACAATAATTGTCTATTGAAAAATAACCATCAGGGCAGATCATACATTAGTTAACTATTTCTCTAATTTTATGCAAAGGATTACTACATTCTGTACACTATGTATTTTAATCTCCAGTGCATCTTGAGCAAGCTGTATCGCATTTATTACAATTACCCCCTTATATAAAATATGGAGAATTGCTTGGATTACATATTTAGCAAGTTCCATCTTAATATCTTTTCATAGTATCATCACAAACCAAACACCCTAAATTTGTCTCATCTTTGCAAGTTTTACAAGAAGGATAACATTAGTCGCAAGTTTGAGTTTATTCATTCTTGAATTATTTATCTTCATTACACTAAACACATTTGTCTCCTAATTTATAATATCCAGATTCACACTCTAAGCATCCTGTTTCTGAAGAATTTGAGCATTTTTTACAAGATACATGACATTTATCACATTTTTTTGTATCTTCATTTTTGAAATACTTGTCTTAAGTACATGAAACACATTTATTATCAAGCCTATAAAAATTTATATCACACAAATTACAGCTTGTTTCTTAAGCGTCTGAACAAGTCTTGCATGACAAATGGCATTAATCACAGGTTTTTGTTGATATGTTTTAAAAATATTTATCTTAGATACAATCTATGCATAAACTTCCAAGTCTAAATTTACTGTTATCACATATTATACATCCTGTTTCTGTTAAATCAGAACATGTTTTGCAAGATGAGTGACAAGCCTCACAGGTTTTATTTGAATCATTTTTAAATTATTTATCAAGATCACAATTTACACATAAGTTTTCTAATCTATATTTTCCATTTGCACAAGTTTTACAGTCTGTAGGACTTCCATTAGTACATGTTGCACAAGATGAATCACATTTTTTACATTCACCCTCTGTTACGTTAGTAGAAAAATCAACATAATGATCAGTAAGTAAGGAGCAATTAATACAACTACTTAACTGTCTAGAAAAACCTGATTTACAAGTATCGCATTAGTTTCCAGCTTTTGAACAAGTTTCACAAGAGGGATCACAATCTTTACATTAGTCATCTTCTATATAAGCACTTTAAATTGTTGAGCAATTTATGCATAAATTGTTTCTTCTTGATAAAGCTGTAGAGCAAGTTAAACATCCTGTGTTTGCAGTGCTATTACAAGTAATGCAGGTAGAATCACACCTTTTGCAGATATTATCACCGTCAACAAATTACTGATTTTAATTGCAAGTAATACAAATATCATCGCTGAGGTTATCTGGGGTATTATTTTAATCAAATTTATATTTTGAAGGAGCACATGTTAAGCAGTCTGTCTTTGCATCTCCTTAGCATGTCTGACAGTCTGGATCACATTTTTTGCAATGAGTTCCATTCCATACATAGTTTCCTTAGGAAGTGTTACAAGTTGCTATACAAGTCCCTGTAGTCTAATCTACAAAAAACCCTGAATTGCAGAGATTGCAAGTAGATTTGTTTGTGCATTATGAGCAGTTAGTTAAGCATTTTCGACATGTAGATCCATCTAAAAAATATCCAGTTTAGTTGCAGTCAATGCAATAATCATCTGCAAGGTTACTTAGTGTATCATTATCGAATTTGTAAAAGTTAGCTTGACATTTTGTACAATTTTATGGTTAGCTTCCTGTACAATTTATGCAATTTGCTGCACAAGCTAAACATTTATTATTAGGAGAATCTTAATAAAAACCAGTATCTGAGTTACAAGGATCACAAACATTACCCTTTATGAAAAAACCTGTATTACATAAAGTGCAAGATATTCCTGAACTACACTTTTAACAATTGCTTATACATTTTAAGCATTAGCTACCTGATTAGTAGTAGAAATCTTGTGTACAAAGATCACAAGTTTTTGTGTCAGTTTTTAAAAAGTAACCAGATAAACAGCTATTGCATTCTGTTGCTAAATTAGAATTACATGTTTGGCAGTTAGGTCCACATTAATAGCATTGATTACTTTTCACAAAATATCCTAGACTAGTTAAACAATCCATACATATTGTTTTCCCATCTGTCTAAACGAATTTATACCAACCTGATTTACAACTAGCGCAACTGAATTCATCATAATTTGTACATCCATTACAAGATGAATGACAATCTAAGCAATAAGAAAATGGATTTCCTTCATCAGTAAGATCATCTCTTATTAAATATTATGTAAATGTATTTGCACCACATTATAAACAAGTCCCTGATGAATTTAAATAATATCCTGGCTTACAAATAACACAAACAAGTGTTGATGAAGGCTTTGCACACCTATTACAGTTTGATGGACAAGCAGAGCAACTCAAGGTTTATGATCCTGTAGAAGCTGGATTATATTATCCAGGAGCACATACGCATGAAGCAAAATATAAATTTGAAGCCGTGTTGCAAACACCAGATTTTGTAACCAAATCATTGTAATTATAACTAAAAACCTTTCCAGTAGTTGCTGTTAAGCATTTATCATATTAGTCGCAGGTCAAACAATTATAAAGGCAACAACTAGTACCTCTCTTTGTGTGATAGGAACCACAACTTGAAGATCCTGATGAACAACTTCCCTTAATTCTAAAATAAGGATTTGCACCTGATATATAGAAAGAATCTTTACATACAAAGCAATTTGAGCTTGTGCTGTCAGAACAAAAATTGCAATTAGCAGAACATGCAGAGCAACTGCTATCTTATTTTTTAAATTAACCAATAGGGCAAGCTCCTGAAACCTTTGTTTAGAGAAGTCTAAATTTCTAATTGGTTTAAATTTGGTAGATTTCTCTAATGTGCAAACTTTTTTAAATAGTAATAATTTTATAAAATTCCACAAAGCTAAAATTTTAAAATAAAAAATTACTATAAAAATTCAAATTAATTAACAAGGAAAGAGTGATTATGTTCTTAGTCATCCATAATAAGTGTAATTTCAATTTATTTGAGGTGATTTTTTTAAATTATTTATTAATTTTGTTTATATTTAGAGTTTAAATAAAACATCTCTTATCTTTATCCTTCAATAAAACCTGAGCTAATAGCTTCATCTTAATATAACATTATCCATTTTATTTGCTTATTTAGCCTTTTCAATCAAATTAAATTAAAAGTAAATTTTTGATAAAAAATAACTAACTAATTACATTGATTTAAATAGAAAGCTAAAATGGAAAGCAAACTCTTAGCTCCTAGTCAAAACTGGTTCAAATAAGCAAAAAATCTTAATGTGATTTTTGAAACTTTAATATTAAAATTCAACTTAATTTTTATCAAATTATTCAACATTTGGAGAGTAATAAAACTGTGAAATTCGCTCATCTTCTTCAAAAGCTTTTTTTTAAAAATTTGATCATCAAAAATTTAGCACTATTTTTCATAATACCTTTAAGTATTTAGATGATTAAAAATAATCTGAATAACCTTCTCATCATCTTTTGAGAAATCTATAATTAAATGGTATTTTTTGTTTAGTTTAAAAGAAGAAGTAAAATGCAAAATTTTTAGGGTTATTTTCTTCTAAGTAATTTTTTTTTAATATCTATTTACTATTTACTTTTAGTGAGGGTTGATTTTTATAAGCAAGAGAGAAAGTGAGTGTTCAGATTGTTAATAGATAAGCTAGATTGCCTAAACCAGAAATTAATTCAAGTTTATATTAATATACTAAATCAAAAATCAATTAAAGACCATAAAATTTGTTTCTAAAATTTACTGCCTTGTTTCTATTTGAAAACTAGATAAATGTGTAATTGAAAAATTGATTAAATATTAACAAAATAAATAGCAAACTAATAAATGCTTTTTGCAAAGTCATGTAAATTTTATAAGCTGAAGAATTTTTTTCTGCATCAATTTATGGAAAATATTATTTATAAAGTTAGCATCTATTTATTTTTCAATAAAACTATAATAATATATAAAAACCAAGATTTATCTCATAAATGATTTCAAGTTCTTCCTTTAAAAACTTGTTCCTTTTTTTAATATTTTGCAATTAAATTGATAAATTTTGTTAAAAAGTACTTAGCTGAAAAAAATTGATACTTATTAAGTAAAAAAAACGGTTTTTGAATTTAGGATACAAAAATATCATTTTTCTAAATTATATATTTAAATTTTTCTAAAACTATAAACTTTTATAGATATAGATTATGGTACATAGAAGTGAAAGATATAAATCACTATTACAATGATTTTCAAGAATTGTAGATAAATTTTTTAATCAGAGAAATTGTATTTTTCTAGGGTTATGACGCAGTTATTCAAACAAAAATTGAGTTTTGGATGATTAAAAATCAGTGATGTATTAGCACATGCATAATCTTAAATTATCAAAATCAATGATTTTTACCACAAAATATATTATCAATTACATTTTTTAATTAATTTAAGAAAATTTCATTCACTTATTAGAGTCTGCTTACATCATTAAATACATTGTCCTCTAAGTTTTTTATTTTCTTTTTACTCTTCAAATACCATAAATCGTAATAATCAAATTTTTCCAAACCATTACAGTTTCTTTCATGATAAAAGAAACATCATATTTAAAATATTAAATATTAAAATAAATAATGTGTCTAAGTTATTTAATCTTATCCAAGTCATTTTTAAGAAAGGTATAAAATATCTAATAACTGATGGATAGTTAAAATATCCTCTATTAAAAATATAAAATTTATCTGAAAATTTCCATATTTATTTTATTTGATTCTTTATTAATTTATACATTAAAATTGATCAAATTCCAAATAAATTTCATCATATCTTTATACATTAACATTAATTCACATTAAATTTGGTAAAAAATATTTTTCTAAGTATTATTTTTTAACAATAATTTTTAAATATTTTCAATTTTTTAAGGATTCTTCAATAGCATGAAATAGTATTAAATTTATTATTGTAATAAAAAATTAATATTTGTTGAAAGATCATGATTATAAATATAAATATCCTGCTGTTAAATGCTGTAATAAATAATACCAAAGCAAGTATCTAATCTTAATCAAGATATTTGAATTGAAAACATATTATTTGTTAAGTAAATAAAAATATCTTTTAAATTGTAAGTAAGCTGAAGAAATAATTAGGGTTATGAAATATGAAATTTAAACGAAAATTAAATATTTTAAGAAATAAACCTACTTTTACTAAATAGTATAAATACTGTTATTGGATTTATTTTGGTTTTTTACATGATATCTCAAGCTTTTTTTATTATTGATTATTTAAAAAATACCTCAATATTTATTTAATCTTATGAATTGAGATTCTAAAAATTTAGAAAAGATTATTTTCTATTCATTCAAATTTAAGTAATTTTGAGCTCATTTATTTTCTAGAACAAAACAGTTTATGGTATTTGAAATATTACCTAATTTTTAAATTGTTTTTTTTATTTTTTTGTAGTTTTTTTTTTACAAATATGAGCAATCAGAATATAAATTTTAAATGTTATTTTATTATCTACACAAGATATATGATTCTAAAAAAAGATTCTTAGCATATTATTAACTAAATATATATTATATCTCATTATTATATTTTCTTAATTTAATCCTTTTGAGTTGATTTAAAAGTAAGAAAATATATGCAAAAAAACTTAATCAGTTGAAGGATGACTTATAATCAAAAGTGTTTAAGGAGGAACTTCCACTACTCTATAATTTTATGGGTATAAAGGGATATTTAACTTCATAATTGTATAGTAGATTTGGGTTTGAATTTTAAATTTTGCAAAATCAATTAAAGAAGATTGCAATAATAAAAGCTAACCAAGAAATCAACTCTTAAATTATGAAGTTTTTCATCTTTAAGCACCTTAAAATTGTAAATGTTTCTGTTCATTCCCACTTTTTATTAAGTTTGCGCGTGAATCATCATTAGTTATTTGCATAAATTTCTTCTTTTTTTATCAAAATAATTGCTTTCTAATCAGTATGAATCATTATTTTATTAGTTATTTTTCTTAAAATATCTAAATTAGATAATAAATCTAACAATCGGTAAATAGCTAATAAATTTATAATCCAACTTTGTCTGAAAAACTCTTTCGATTAATTATTTTTCCAAATTACTTTTATAATACATCAATTTTCCTTTTAATTCTTGATGGAAAGTAATTACACTAAGAATCGTACATCATTTTTAAAGTTTTTATTTATATACTTATCAAATTCATCCTGGATAAAAGGAATAGTCTTACTTATAAAATAATACATCTATTTTACAGTGATTTGTTCAAAACCTAAAATATTAAAAGAGGATAACCAGAATTTTTTGGTTCTATTTGTGAATTAAGTAGTTTCATTAACTAAATAATTTTTAATGTAATATAATTTCTTTTACTCCCTTCTTTCATCTATGAACTTTTTATTATCAAAACCCTTTCAAGAATAAGCAAATCCTATATATTTTTTTACTAATAGCTTTTGTTTTTTTACAATAGTAATAACTAAAATTATTATTAGCTATAAACTCTATCATCTAGCATTTTAGTTTGAATATGCAATAAAATTAAAGAACTTAATTACAGCATATTTTAGATTATGTTATGTTTATTATTTTTATTTTTTAGAAATTCCAGTTGAAATTTATCCATTTAATTTTAAGTCTTAAGAAACAAAATTTGAACTTTTTGAGTATTTTCAAAAATTTCTAAAAAAGTATCTCCTACATAAAATAGCCTGTTTCTTTGAATAAAAACCAATAATTACCTAAAGTACTAGCTTAAAAAATTTCAGTTGAGATCACAATTATATTTAAACTATTATGTTTCTGATACTATAAATTGGGCTATACTTGCTATTGAAAGAAGTAGAGTTTACAATAAGTAAAAACTCATAACTTTCTCTAATATTTAAATTTAATGAAAAATAAAAAATTAAACTAAAATTGTATGTATTTAAGTTTTTTTACTTTATTGTTAAGAACTAAAATCTGAATTATATATTTCAATAATAGAAGCAATTGTGGAAAATAAAAGTTTATCTTCTGGAATTTAATTTTCATTTTATTTTTACTTAGTACTTGATAAAATTAAATTGTCATCTAATATATTTCAATTTAAGAGTATTGAGAGTATTGATTCGATAGAAAAAACATTACCTATTCTTAAGAAGGTACTTAATTTTAAAAAGTAATTTTTATGAATAATAAATATTTAATAAAATGAAAATCTAAAAATTATATTAAAATTTATTATTCTTTTCTTTTTTAAATTTTTAAATAAAAACTTTGAAAAAAAATTATTATTTTTCTCTAAAAGGTTTAAAAGGTTGAGAAACACAAATAAAATAGATACATTTACATTTTTTCCTAATTAATGTAAACAATCAAAACGTTTTTTTATTTATTTAAGATCTAAGACTATGACGTTGATGCTCAAATTAAGTATAAGATTTTGGTTAATTAAAAAAAACCTATAGCCCAAGTATACCCTTTTATCTTAATATCCCTATCCACATATTTATGTATCAAAATTTGTTCTCATTCACCTAATCCAAACACAAATCAAACTATTTTATACCTTTTACTGCTTTTTAGATACTGAAAGAAGTTTTTATTATAATTAATTGAAGCTTAGTAAAATAATTTTATTTTATAATTTTATGAAAATAACTTAAGATTTTTTAACAATTATGAAGGATATTCTAAATATTTTCTATAATAAAAATTTATTGAAAAATAAGTCTATGATTATACTAAACATACTAGTTACATAATTTAAATTTAAATATAATAATGATTGTGAAGTTCAGATTTTGGAAGAAAAAAATTACTTAGATTAACAATAGTGATTTTAAATTATTCATGAAACAAATCAAAAAAATATAAGAAAATCTTCTAATTTTTAAAAAAAATGCAATAAAAAATTCACTGAAAAAAATAATTATCAAAAAATTTTCAAAGGATATAAATATGTTTTTTTTAAATTAAAATGAGTTATTCATTTTTTTTGTTTAGATTCTAGATGTTAATCAGAAATTTTGAAGTAATGTATTACCATATTACTTTGTTTATTTTGTATCTTTTACCTAATTTCTTGAATTTTAATTAGTAAAGATTGTAAGGTTTAATTACTAATGTTAATGTATTCACTATAAAACAAAGTGAAAAAGACTAGTAAATGAAACAAATATTTTTGAGAAAAAAAATCTTTCAAAGTATTCTACTAATTTAGAAGAAAACTATATTTTAAATTTTTTGTAAGCATAAATAGATGATAAAAGAATGTTTTATATTTTGATGTTAAAAGTTAGACATTAATTCTTTTAAATAATATAAATGTCAAATTAAGTACTTGTTTTTAAAAATAAATTCTATTTAAAACTTTAGAATAATTACTACATTACACAGAAAAATTAATATTCTTGAATTTTGAAAAATATGATAAAGAAAAAAAAAATTGAAATTTTCAAAAATAATATTTATAAATATTTCTCAAAATTTAAAACCAATATTTTTTAATTGAAGTAATGAAGGATATGAAAATTAAAAAGCGACCTAAGTAAATGAGCTTTTGATTTTTGTGATTATTTAAATAGATTTTAATTTAAATTTTAAATGATATTTAAAATAAGTATCATATCATACCATTTGGTAAATTTTTAAAATATTTATTTATCATAGAAAACACTTATTTATTTTTTCAAGAACTCTAAATCAAGATTTATGGTATTTGTATAATTATCAAATCTATTGTTCAGTTTTTAGTATTATTGTAATATTTTTCTCTGAATTAAAATGAGCTAAATTCTAACTTCTGAATAAAAATTTGAAAAATAAATTATTTTTATCTAAATAAATAAAATTTAATGATTAATTTTTTAATAATCAAAAATTTTTTTATTTTTGTTTTTTGATAAAAGAATAAAGTTAGTTTTTGAGCTATCAAATCATATACTACTAACTTGATCAGTAGAAGGAAGATTTTTAATCAAAAGTATGATGTATGAGCTTCCACTATTCTAATTTTAAGACTAAAAAGAATATTTAACTGTGATTTTGAATTTTATTTATAGTAAAATCTCTTAATGAATTCGAAAAATAATGGGTAATCAATAAATAAACTCTTCAATTATGAAACTTTTCTTTTTTAAATGCCCTTAAGTTTTAAAATTTCTTGAGGCCATCCCACTTTTTATTAGTTTTGCACTTGAAACATCGTTAGTTACTTCATATTTTACATCATTTATATATCAAATAATTTAATATAAAATATCATATTTTTAATAGCTCATAGGTATATTGAAATTGCCTAATTTTGACTTCAAAATCATTACTATTTTGAAAGATTGTTTAGATTAATTTTTTCCCAGTCAATTTTAAATATTAGTTTTTATCTAAAAAATATGTGATTTCAAAACTCTTTAATATTTAAAAAAGTTGTGATTTATGATTTATTCAATTACCATTTTGTAATTATGAGACAAATAGAATTTATTTATTTAATACTCAGAAAAATTGGTAAATATTATTATTAAAGTTGACATTTTTTATAAAAAAGACCTATTCATAAAATAAAGGTCTAGTACTTGGTAAATGTGATTTTAGTTGTAAATATATGAATTCTTAATTGTCAAATCTTTTCAAATGGCATCAACCTCTATGAGATTTTTTAGTTATATTTTATTTAAGTATTTGGTAATAGCTTTTTCTATAATGGTAAGTGTAATAAGTAACTTTTTTAAATGTTGTATAGTCAGTTAATTAGCTACTTAAGCAAAGTCATTAATATTTTGGACTACATACGTTAGATTTTATAAATCATTTTAGTGATTAAAATCTTGTAAAATTGAAAGATTATTTATCAAACATATTATAAGCTCTTTAACACCTAAGCAAGTACCACAAATAGGAAAATAATCATCTTGATCCTTAGCTTCTTTTGCAAAATCAACTATAAATTTATTAGTTTCCATTCATTCTGAAAATCCTTCTTTGCTCACTTCATTAACCCATAGACTAGCTCCGTACCTCTTAAACTAGAATATAAATTAAAAGAGATTATGTAATTAATTTTAGATAACTATTAATTTTTATTTTAGGAGGATAAATTAAATATTATAATTTTTTTAAATTCAAAATAAGTAAAAGAAGTGAACATATTTCTTTTCTAAAAAAAATTTAATTTGATAATTATTTTATTCTCGTGCTAAAAAAATAAAAAAATCATTTTTATATAAATTGATTATTATTATTATATCAAAATTAATTATTTTTCACTATTAAATTTTAGCATTAAATGAAACAAGGAATTGCAATATAAAATATTAGGCATTACTCCTAATGATGACAGAGTTGAAGATAATATGCCAAAAATCTTAGATCGTAATAAAACAATTAATAATTGTTAATTAAATAACTAAATGATGATTTATTATTTGATAAGATGCATTATTTGAAAGAGTTTGATTAATTAAATAGAATTCACTTTAAAAGACAGAATATCTACTATATTAAAAATTAATTTAATATACATAAGTAGAAATATTTTGATAAGTTATAAAAATGAGAAACAAATTGAAGTCAGTTTTATTTCTAAATTTATTAAAATATTATTTAAATTTTAATAACTAAAGATTTTTTTTTTGAAATTGATCAGGAAAATATAGTATTTCTTAATTTAATTAAAAATTTGTATTTGATCATTTCTGGTCAACAAAGTAAAAATTTTTGTAATAAAATAAATTTGATATAAATTGAAAATTATGGAATTTTAAATAATTCTAAAAATAGATTTCTTAATAATAAACCTTTCTAAAAAGCCTGATCTTGAATTTTTACACTAACTATCTCAAAAACTTATTAATCTATGGTAAAAATTAAGCAAAACTAAAGAAATAAAAGCATTTTTGAATAAATTTAAGATATATATTCACATGAAAATTAAAAATTTTGTGAATAGAAATAAAGTAGTATATTAGATCTTAAATTTATATAAATAGATACATTAAATAAATATTATAGATTAAAAGTACAAATAGTAATATTATTTTTTGATATAATTTTAGTAGCATTTTAGATTTTATTTGATTATTTAAAAATACTTTCTTGTTGATATTTTATAAGAATTTGTAATAAATAGAGTTAGTTTTTAGTAATGATTATGATTATAGTTTATATCCTTTTAATATAATTTTAAGCTCATAAGGAAGGAGATCCAATAGGTGAAAGCTACAAAAATTCAGTAAATTTCTAGTCTGAGATTGAAAGCTTGAAGATACTATAAACTATATCATTGATTTATTATTTTGAAATTTAGTCAGTGAAAGCACAAAAAGGAGTATTAATTATTCTTACTCCTTATCTGAAATAAACTGGACACATACCATTTGTCGAAACGTCATCAATACCTTATTTAGAACCCTGTGCTAAATCTACAATTACTCCTTAATATGGCTAGTCTTTTTTAGCTCCTTTTTGGTTTGTCATCATGATACAAGCATATCTTGTCATTTTTGCAGAAGGTTAAAGAGAGGGGTCATCATTAAATTTATTTATACCAGCAGCGTTAAAAAGGAAATCTATGCGTACATGCCTCTACATTATCTTGATGAATAACTCTGAAACTTACAACTCATCTTAAACATCACACAAATAGAATTAGCATTTATTAGATCCATAGTGATATTATAATTGAGGTGAATTTCCTTCTTTCTTGTCTACTATAATTACAAAGCATTATCTTTCTAAGAATAGCTTTACAAGAGCTTCTCCTACTCCTGAAGAACCTCCAGTGATAACTACAATGCTATTTTTTTCAAGGAACATGACTCTCTAAGCTTTAATGTTTTGATATTTGAAATATATAACTATTGCTGGTCTGTATGAAGATAAAATTGTTTAGTCTTTATATTTTAAAACACTAACTACCTATGTATTTCACTTTTTTTGTATACAATTGCAATTTTAAATTTTTACTAATTAAGTAATTGATTATAATCAATGCTTTTTTATTCTACTTTTATATGAATCTTTCAAATAATCATTAATTCTGATTGATTCTGTAAAAGGATGTAATTGCTTGTAGTAAACCTAAATTAAGTAATTCAACAAATATGCTTCCAAAATGAATTGCTGATCAATTTTAGATTATGAAGAAAAATAACTCAAGTAAGTTATTTAAAAATATTGATATATACAAATAAATATTCAGTTTTTCATTAATTTAGTCGAAATGTTAAGTTAAAAATAATTATTTTTAAATAAATGCATTTATTATCAATAAGAATGTATTTTTTGATAAAACAATATTTATTTCATCATTTTTACCTTTTCTCTTCATTTTTTATGTAAGGCAATAAATTTTTTATTTTATTTCATAGGTAAATTATGACATAATTTTTACCTTTTCTTGGGGAGATAATCGCTTTAGATTTATAATATCCTAATTAATAATTTTTATCTAATTAGAAAAGCGACTCTTTTTTAAAAGTTTAATAATAAGGCATTTAATTCTGTACAAAGTTTTTAACAATAATGGGTTGTAAGTTTTTCATACATATTAATTAGAATTTATAAATATTTGATTATAATTATTCTTATTTTTATTTGGATAATTGCTGGATTTTATGTTTGTTGGATTTTATTTTAGGTTGAGTCATTTCTTAAATATGAAGTGCTACTTTTAATATTAAGATCTACAAATAGGGCAAACCTAATTTTCTTGAAGATTGTATCTCTCGAACGCTGTTAAACAATTAGCATGGAAAATATGGGTGCAAGACAAGATATACAATCCTTTTTTTTATCTCTAGTTGTTTGCTTAAGAGCAGCATTACTTATCTTCTGTATGAATGTGATTATTTTCTTCAGCTAAATGGTCATTCAAATATAAATTATTAAAGCATATTGCGCAATCTTTATCGCATCTATTAATAGCCTTATTTTTAATTTCATTCCACTCTGACTCACTAATAATTTTTTATTTAAGCCTTCTTTATCCATTCAATTCTGCATCTGTCACCATTTCATAATCTGGGTGATTTTATAATGCTATTTAAGCCTCGTTACCTAAGAACTCGTTCAGATTCTTTTCATTCTTTGTCTTTAGCTATTGAATTTCATACATTTGAGAGTACATCTCTTCAATTTTCTTCTTTATATTTTCATCAAACTACTTAACTACTTTCTAAGTGTTTTTGCTATTTTATTCAATTGCTGTTGTTATTTTAGAATTGAATTTCCCTAATTTATAGCCTAAAATTTTTCTCCTTAACCTGGCCGAAGTAGCTTTATACTTTTTATTGAGCAAATCAGTAAAGAATTCATATCTTGCTTTACCTCCTCTCCACCTCTTCTGAATTAGGATAGCGCATTTAATAATATACTTTTTATATCCATCATCCCAATGTTTTTTATCATAATGTTACTTACGACATATAGGACAAGTTTTAACTTTATTATGCTTTTCAAAGCTTTCAAGACACTGTTTATGAAAAACATGAGAGCAACTAAGAATTATTTATCCTTAATCCTTAAAATCATCTAAACAAATAGGACATTAACCTTCATCTCTTTTTTTAGACTATTCTTCTATAGTAACCCAATCTTCTCTTGTGAGTGGCTTAGGTGGTGCAGGAACTATCCCCAGTCTATATTATTAAAATAATAAATCATATTTTAAAACATTTATTCTAATGAACAAATAGTCAAAGAAAGACAAAAATTAAATCTTAAATCTAAAAAATAAATCTATTTTTTAAATATTTAATAGAATTATTAGCAGTGAGAGTTAGAGTTTTCTCGATTTATTTATTACCTTTGAGCTAAAGTAAGCTTATTTAAGTAGCTAGTTATTTTAACTTTGTCATTTTTTTCTTCTTCTTTTATTCTTTTTTAATCTATTTCATGTGGAAGAGGAGGTAAAAATTATTTTTTTTCCTTCTTGCTTAAATCCAAAGGATTCAATTATATTTTTTGATGGCCTATTCTAATATATTTGTTATTTCTTATTCCTTATGCACTATTCTTCCTTTATTCGCTGTTTTAGGAGCTTAAGTTGTTAGAATTTAATCCTTCTTAAAAAGAATTTTGTCTTAAGTTTAAGTTTTCTAAATCGCTTCTGTAGTTCTATTAGATCAAATAAACTCTATTGAAAATATTTTATATAATTAAAATTATACGCTTCCTATTTGGTTTTCAATTTGAACTCTTTAGCTATTAATGCTTGACAAAGTATGAACATTATTAATTTAAAAACCTTAAGAATTATAAATACTATTTATTTATAGTATTTAAGCTTGGTCCTATTGCTGAGATTATTCTTCTAAATGCTACCTGCCCCATTATAAAATTTATTGTGCACTGTTTTAAAGCACTCTGTTGTTTTAGCTTTTTTTAAGATTTTTAATGATTCTATTATTATTAACAGCATGAGTAGGTTTCAAATTTATATTCACACTTCTTAAATAATGATCTTAAAGGGCTGCTGCATTAATATATGTCATATCCATCTTTTCTTACTTTTTTTTTTGATTCATTTTTATATTTAGATGTTTATTAATTTATTCTACTTAAGTTTAAAACTTAAAAACTCTTAAAAATAACTTCAAAAATTCCTACAAAATCTATCTAAAAAAAATAAGATTCAGCTTTTAAAATATTAAAAACAGAAATTAAATGAAGAAACAACATAATTAATAATTTTGAAATTTTAAACGAATGATAGATAATCTTTGATGCTATTAACTAAAATAATATTAAGATCAAAAACTCTTTTTAACAAATTCTAATTGAATCTTATTAAAAATAAATTAGATTTTTTTTAAAAAAATAAAAGTTTTTTGAAATTTTCAAAAAAATAATGAATGATTGAAAAAAAAAATATTTTATTAATTTAGATGTCATGTAGAAAAAATAATAAAGTAAATTAATTATGAAATCAAAAATAGTAATAATGAAGAATATTGATCAATAAGAAAATTAATTGAAAGCTAAATATTATCATACCAATATAACTATTTAGAATTAATAGCACCTTGATAAACTTTTATACAAGCAAATAATTTGCATATCTTTTATTTAATTAAGTAGAGGGATCTATTAGAGGATATATTTTAAATTAGAATAAAACATTTCATTAAATTATCAGTATCAAATGAAAACTTCAATTAGCGTGCATTTTGAAAAGTACAGAAGAGGAGGTATTGGCAAAAAAGTCACTGAATTGTATTTAAGAGATGATATTTCTTGTGGTTTAGTAAATTGCCAATTATGCAAAACATCTGGTAGAATATTAAAAATTATATTTGGAAAACACAATATAAGTTTTGAAATAAAATATGATTAAAACTAATATTTAATTCTAATTGAAAAGGAAATACTTTGCATATAGATGGTGATGATAAAACAATATTTATAATAGATGAATATACAGTTTTAACCTAGCTAGATGTTATTTTGAATTGCCCAAAACTTGTTAATGTTGTTTTAATGCAAACTACTGTTCAAAATGTTTAAAAAAAGTAAGTAAATTAAATTGATTCTATTCAAAATTAACTTAAAATGAATGAAAATTAGGAATCAAAACACATATACAAGTTTGAGAAATTTAATTGAAGGTGAAATCTATAGAAATATACATATTTATGCTAATGAATATAGCAAATACACCTATACTCCTATCTTATAAAATGAAAAGTAAGAAACAAGAGATGTTCGTGCAGTTCTTGAAGCTGCTATTTGGTATTAAAATCATTTAAAGGTAAATTAATTTAATAAATATTATGGAATGTTTTATTTTTTATGACTTTTTTTTATTTTAGGGTAGTATGAGAGACATTGAGATTTTATTTATTACAAGTGACTACTAATCTCATAAAATTGCTTTAGAAA
This sequence comes from Tetrahymena elliotti 4EA, assembly GCA_000231825.2. Lineage (NCBI taxonomy): Eukaryota > Ciliophora > Oligohymenophorea > Hymenostomatida > Tetrahymenidae > Tetrahymena > Tetrahymena elliotti. The sequence continues at coordinate 938,054 of JH720303.1, read as the reverse complement.
AAGGATTAAATTCAACTACAATTTTTGAGTTTGTTAAATCTATATAAAGTGAGTATCCTAATTTGATGGATTATTTGGGTATCTCAGAGTCAGCTATGGATATTGAATTTGAAGGCTAACAAACTCTTTTCTAAGAACATCTTCCTTTGAATGAATTGAGTAATAAAGTTAAGTTAGGTGATCTCTTTTAAGGAAAAGTTAAGATTGATAGAAATGATATTAATGATGGTACTGTTTTTATCCCAAAATATGATTTTGAAATTAAGATAATTGGACAACCTAATTTGAATCGTGCATTACACGGTGATTTAGTTGGTGTTGAACTTTTACCAGAAAGCGGTAATATAATTATTTTTTGGATAAAATTAAATTTTATTTAATTAAATAAAGAATGGATATCCTTAAATTATATGGGAGACAACGAAGATGAAGAAGAAGATTTCAAGGCTGCTCATGAAGCTGTTAAAACTAACAAATCTGATAAATAATTAGAATAAAAATATTTAAATGTAGTTGAAAAAATTAAAAAATTAAACTTAACTCCTACTGGTAAAGTAGTCGGTATTATTAAAAGAATCCAAAGATATTTCTGTGGTGAAGTTACACCTGAAGCTATCAATTTACCAAATTTACCTAGTGGAATAGAATTTAGAGAATTTATTCCTGCAGATGGGCGTTTCCCTCACTTCTATTTAAGAACAACCAATGTAGATAATTTAAGCAAATAAATATATTTTTATTAAGAAATACTAAAAAAAGGGATCTCACTTATTAGGCAAAAAAATATAAATTGGTTTCGATAATTGGAGTAAATCTTCTAAATATCCTTTAGGGCATTTCAAAATGCTTATTGGTGATTCTGGAGATACTAAGGCAGAAGGAGATGTTATTTTACTTGAACATAATGTAGAGTATAGAGCTTTTTCTAAGTAAGTTCTTGACTGTCTCCCACCTCAAGATGATAAATGGTAAATTCCTTAATCAGAAATAAAAAAGAGAGTAGACTTAAGAGGAATTAATGTTTGCAGTATTGATCCTCCTGGCTGTAAAGATATTGATGATGCTCTTCATTGTATTTTATTGCCAAATGGAAATTACGAAGTTGGAGTTCATATTGCAGATGTAGGCTACTTTGTTCGTCCTGATACTGCTATTGATAAAGAGGCATAAAATAGGTAAAATTAAAAAAAAAATTTTTAAGATTATTAAATATTTGAATTATTTTATTAGATGCACAACAGTCTACTTGGTAGATAGAAGAACAGATATGCTTCCAAAACTTTTGACAGAAACACTTTGTTCATTGAAAGACGATGGCGACAGACTTGCATTTTCAGTTGTTTGGGTTATGGATAAAGATGCCAATATCATTGAAACTCGTTACCATAAATCAATTATCAGATCAGTTGCTTCTCTTAATTATGGTAAAGCTTAATCTATGATTGATGATGTAAATGATAACACCGAACTCACTAAATCTATTAGGTAAAACAATTTTATAAAATCAGTTATTTTAGTGGCTAATTATTTTTTCTATTATTTAAAGATATTTGAATATGCTTGCCAAGAAATTAAAACAAAAAAGAATAGATAATGGTGCTTTGTCTTTGGCCTCAACTTAAGTTAAATTCACTTTTGATGATGAAACCCATAATCCTGTTGATGTTTAATTTTATCAAATGTATGAAACTAACTCTCTTATTGAAGAATTTATGCTTCTAGGTAATGTAGCAGTTGCTGAAAAGATTGTATCTCACTTCCCTTCTATTTCTATTTTACGTTAGCATTCTTAACCTAAACCTAAATAAATAAAAGAACTCTCTTAAATTTTATAAAAAATTGGATATAATCTCGATTATTCTTCAAATAAAGTAAATTTTATTGAGTTTTTATAAATTATTAAATTGTATTTAATACTTACTTTAACTTCCATAGAACTTGGCAGATAGTTTGGATTAAGTTAATAGACCTAATGATAACTTCTTTAACAAATTGGTTCGTATCATGACAACCAGATCTATGAATGAAGCCACATATTTCTGTACTGCTGATGCTGATTATCCTGAGTTTTACCATTATGGTTTAGCTGCCCCTCTTTATACTCACTTCACCTCTCCCATTCGTAGATATGCAGATGTTTTAGTTCACAGACTCCTTGCAGCAGCTATTGATATTGAAGCAATTCCAGCATACATGTCTAACAAGCTTAAAATGGCTAAGATTTGTGATAAAATGAACATGAGAAATCGTATGGCTCGTTTTGCATCACGTTCTAGCTCTGATTACAATACATATTTATTTTTCAAAGTAATTTTATATTAATTCTATTATTTAAATGAGATATTTAATTTAAAATAAATTAGGACAGACAAATTGAAGAAATTGCCATGGTTTCAAGCATTAGCAAAACTGGTGCTACTGTTGTTGTTCCTCGTTATGGTTTGGAAGGCTAAATTAAATTTAACGAATAGGATTTAAGAGATAATGAAAAATTATTACTAGAACTCAAACAGAACTAATCCTTAATCATTGTAATAAAATAATAATTAAATTTCAAAATTTCATCCTTTAAAATTATTACATTAAAATAATTAGGATTTTATAGTAAATGGAAACAGACATAAATTATTTGACTATTTGAAGGTTAGAGTAAGTGTTGGCATGAAAAATTTCCATAAATAAATTACTTTAGAATATTTAGGTCCTAATTGATATCTAAAAATATTATTATTTTAAATAAAAAATGTTTTATTTTGTGTATTAGCTTTGAGTCAAAGTTTAAATTAAAAATTCTAAAAAATTGTATTAAATCTATTTCCAAATAAGCTGAAATAAACTTTATTTATTCTTTTTTATGAACATAATGTCAAGATAAATGAAATAGTAAAAAAAAATAATTTTTGAATAAATGAAAAAAGGAAATATTATTTTATAAAAAATAATTTGTTAATTTTTGTTTGATGAGAAAATAAATTAGGATGGAGGAGTGAAGTTTTAATTTATTTTTAATGAATATAATGAATATATGTATGTATCTTACTCTATCTTATTTATTTATAGTTTTCTGATATTTGAGTCAAATAGATCTTCTTTCAACTGCTTGTTTAAATTAAATCAAAGTAGATCATTAATTAATCATTAATAAATATTTGACTTAATAAATAGTAGAAAATTGTTCAATTATTTAAAATTTATATTCATTTTAATCCAAATTAGATATTTTTAAAATGGAATAATATCTGGAAAAGGTAGATGTTGAATGGCTTTTCGAAGTTAAGATTTAGTGCTAAATTAAATATATTGATTATCATATGACTAAGCCTTGGATAGCTTACTCTACAAATAATAATGTTGTTTAGATATGGGATTATGAAAGAAAAATTTGTGTAAAAAGTATGCACTCTTACACTGTTGATATCATAGACCATTCAAAGAGCATGGAAATAAAGGGTTTGAAGTTTTTAGATGCTGAAACTTTATAATGGATGTTTCCATCTAACTCTCTTCTCACTCCAGAATATGAAGAAATTATTAAAAAATTCTCAAATCATTGGCTAATAATATATTCTGAGTCTAAAATTTTCTTTTATGATTATATTCTTGACAACTTTAAGGCAATCAGTCCTCAAGAATTAGAATAAAAAACTGTTAAAATTATTTAAGCAATAGATTATTAATACATAGCTATAGGGTGTGGTGATGGATCTATTAAAATTTTTGATATAAATTAGTGGGGATTTTCAAAAACTATGAGAGAAGTGCATTCAAAAGCAGTGAATTTTATAATTCCTTATAAATAAGATTAAAGTAGTCGTCCCCGTTTGATTGTTAGTTCATTAGATGGAAATATATCTTGTTGGAATGTAGATTCTAATACAGATACTCCTTCATTTAAACTTTACTTCATGAATAAAAAAGGCAAGGTTTGATTTATTTAATTTACATTATTAAATTTCAAGGGCTTCTATTTTAACTAAAAAATCAACAAATAAAATAAAATTTACTTCAACAAATAAAAAAATATCTAAATCAAAAGATATAAAATGAATTTACATGGTGGTTAAAATGAAAGTTATGAACTTCTAATAAAAAAATAAATCTCAATAAAAAACTTACATAAATAAATACAAAATAATTTGTTTAATATTTAATTTGATTAGCTCTTAGTTTTGTAAAATATTATTTAATAATAAAATAAAATATTATAAAAAGACTTCAAATGATGATGAAAATGTTATTTCTATGACTTATGATCCCAACACATTTAGTTTGGTAACTGTTACAGAAGGATATGTAAAATTCATAATTACTTTTAAAGAAAAATATTAAGTTAATATTTGTATAATCAGGTAGCAGTCTGGAATATGATGACAAGTATGGAGTAAAAAAGATACAAAAATGGAAAGGAAAAGGATTAAGTAAAAGAAGCTATGTTCTTTAATCATCCTAGTAAATAAATATAAAGAAGTATTTAAATATTGTAATTTAATTTTTTAATTAAATTGAAGGCTATGGAGGAAATACTTTGATTTTTCACTCAAACAAAATGGAGTTAGGAGTGTTCTAAATATCTAAATAGTAAGGAGGATCAGATAGTAAAAGTGATAGAATTATGACAAATTTACTTTATGATTTAAAAAATAACTAAGAACTTGATAAAAATTTAAAAATAATCACTATGCAAATTCATGCATTAAAACCTAATAGAATCTTCTTAGGAACAAATATGGGTCTTTATATCATTAATTTTAATAAAAATAAACTTCCTCCTATTTGCTTTAATCATTTTTTCTCAACAAATCATACAGTTTCTTAAGTAAATTCTTACAGAATTGTAAAAATAAATATTTTAATTTCTTTAATTCATTATTAGATGAAGGACTTTTTGTTAGATGATGGAGCTCTTAAAAAAATGGATAGTGCAATGATAGCTAAGTTAAGAGATTACGAGAACAAAGCCTAACTGAATCAAACCACTCTCAATTTTGTTTATTTACATTTGGGTAGTCATTCAATAAATTGTACATTATTTGAATTACAGGCCTAGCAAAATAAAGTAAATTTACATTTTAGTATTTTAAAAAAATTTAGTATAAAATAATAATTTTAGTAAATTAGCTATTCTTAAGTAACATGTAGACAATATTAGTTTAAAAATCATTTCAATTGGGAGGATAGTGAAGTTAAATCTAGCACTAGTGGTAAATACATAAGTTGCTTTTGTAGGAAAAATGGATATTTTGAAATTTTAAAAGTGAATAACTCTCATTTCGTTGATAAAAACAAAATTAATTTATTGCTAGATGGTGATGAAACTTTACACTTCCTAAGTTAAATGGAATGTCTATACAGTGGATGCTGTACATCTCTAGTATGGCATTAGTATTGTGATGAGTTTGCTGCTTTGATGCCTATAAATAAAACTGGTCAATTTATCAAAGCTACAGAGAAAGTCACTAACATTTCTACGGGAGGGCTTTTTAACTAAAAGACCATCTAAACATACAGTACCTCCTATTCTGATCATATCCAAAAGATCATCTTCGTTTTGTTCGAAATAAATGAAGATGCGAAAGCAAAAGTAGATGAAGTTTATAGAAAGGATTCGTAAATATAATTTATTTTAAAATGAAGATTTTTAAAAAATGTTTAATTTGTTGTTTTTTCATATTACAGATTTTTGAATCCAACAAAACTTTTTGCAGGAGAATTTTATGGAATTGTAGATTTAATGACGGATAAAGACATGGAAGAGTTAATAGGAAAAAAAGATAATAAAGTGAAAGAATAAATGAGAATGCTCAAATTAAATAAATGTGAATTTTTTGAAATAGAGAGAGCTTAAAATACAAATCAGAAATAAACAGCTATTTATATCAAAGTAGGAAAACCCATTATAGAACCTCGCAGCGTATACTGGAACTTAAATCATGAAATATGTGTTGTAGTTTATCTCGATTTTCTTCTTATAATTAAGCAAAAAAATGATACTTATTAGTTTTTTAAAAGCTTGAATTTGCAAATTATTCATGGATACTTCTTAGAAGATTTATTTTTTTATGTAACAGAAGATTCTATAGGTAAGATATTTAATTTATAAGAGAGAATTTAAGCTTTATTTATAATTTATAAAGGTGTTCTTGTAAATGATTTTCATGATGATGTTTTAGATATTCCTTTGGCAAAGTTAGAAAGAGTTGTTTCAAGAAATGAAATCCTAAATCTAGAGGATATATTATGTAGTGGATAAGAAGATTACTCAAATTCATCTCAACTTGATTAGAATTAACTCGAATAAGAGTTTTAAGATACTATATATCCAGAGATATAAAAAAGACCTCCAGGAATTCTATAGATTTTAATGATTTATGATTATAAGCTCATTTTAATTAATGAAAAGAGAGAAATTGGAATAATAAATTTAACACATCCATTCCTTAAGTTTTGTATGTTTTTATAGCATAATGAATTCAACAGCTGCTTAGAGTTATGTAAAGTATTTGATCCTAACTTGCACTACATGTTTGCTTAAATGTTTATCAAACGTAATGCTTTAGCTTTTGCTACAAAATTGTAAGGCTTATCTTTGATCGATAGAGCAATTATTGATTTAGAATATAATAAATTAGTCAATACAAGTATATCGATATAATTTATTTAAGGTCTTTTTGCTGAAAAAAGATATTCTACAAAACAAAAAAAGTCTTTACTAACATATCTAGCTGTAAAAATGCATCAAATAGAAAAATTTGATGAAGTCAATATGATCATTCAATATGGATTATAGTATTCAATGTAAATTTTATTTATTATTGTTTTCATAAAATGAAAAATTGTTTAAAAAATAGATTCGATAACGAAACTAACATTATTTTGCTTTCGAATGATGAAGAGTTAATAAATCTATATTGTGCTAAATATTGTGGAAATTTAGTTGTCCCTTTCTTAATTAAAAAACAAGGATCAGCAAGTCTTAAGTAAATATTTATTTTTTATCATTTTGCAATTTTATTTTTATAAAAAGGGATAAGAAAGTAATTACTAATCTTTGGGTGAAATAAATGCAAAAAGTTTTAGGTTTAATTTCAAATTAGAATATAGAATGAATTAACTATTTATTTAAAAATTAAATTTATTTAAGTGTTATTTTCTTTTAATTTAATTTAATATTTTAATTCTAAATAAAATTCAAAAATAAATTATTTCATATGTTTAGAAATAGCTTTTTTGGAAAATAAATATTTTATCTAATACTTTTTCATACAATTTAAAATTTTTTTCAAAACTAAAAAAAATTTATGAAAAAAAATAATAATGAGCATTCTACATGTTTAGATGTATTATTTAGATTTCTTTTGGTATTTAAAAAAAGATAAATTAATTCTTATTAGAAAATCTTTTTTGTTCAATAACTATTTAATGTGATAGATACTATTTAAAACTTATTTTCAATTATTCCTTTGAATGAATAGGCTAAAAAGGATAGAAGATTTATATATTTTGAAGAAAATTATTTTTAATAAATTGAAAATATAAAATAATAAAATTAATTAATTATCAATCTTAGTATATATAAAACATAGAAATATGTATGCAATTGTTTAAGATAAAGTGAGAGGAATATTAAAATTATTTCATTATGAGAGTTTATATTATATAATAATTATTTACTGAATTTACAGAGCATAGCTTGATTTGAGTAAAAAATACCAAAAAAATAATTTATACCCAAATTAAAAATATTTAAATATCTTCCATTTTCAAAGTAGTTTAATATTTATATTTTATTAATAGGTTTGTATTCTAATCTAATTCGAAAATTTTCACTGATAATTATTTTCTTTATTACATTTGCTGCTTCAATAATCTAAGTCAACGTTTGTAGCTTTTTCTTTAAGATTGTCTTCCTTTTCGTATTCCAATCTAACTTTAGGTTATATCTTTTTACCCTTCTTAACAGGTTTTTTACTCTTAGTAATTTCTTCTTCATCATCATCTTCATCAGAGTCATTTGTTTATTATTTAGATTTTCTTTTGGAGTTAATTGCTTTTTTTATTAAATAAAATAATTTTTTATTTGCTAATTTTAGATATTATATTTTTTACAATTATCCTTGGTAGCTATTTCGCCATCATCATCATCATCATCATAATCTTCTTCATCTTCTTCTTCGTCATCAAAGTCTTCTTCATCATCAAAATCATCTTCTCCTTCTTCATCATCATCTTCATCATATACTAACTCAGCATCACTATTGTTAGCTTCAGATAATTCATCTTGATCTTATTCTTCTTCTTATTCATAAATTTCATTATTATCCATGACTTTATTGAATGCCTTAGGATATGTATTATATATTTCTTCATAGACATTAGATTTAAGTCTATCAAGTAATTCCTTTTCAATTGATTCTTCAATATGAGCAGCTTGTAAAGCTTTAACTTCTCTGATTTTATCTCTTCTTTCTGCTTTCTTCTTAATAGGTACTATTTCTTTGCTGTTAAATTAAAAAATAAAAATGAAATCATTTTAAAGTAAATTTAATTTTTTTTACAATCCCTTGACTTTCATTTTTCTGATACGAATAAGCATCTATCTAAGCTTTGTTAATCTTTATTTACATTTATGGACAACAAAATTAGACCAATAAGGAAGGTTTTCATCTATTTAAGCAAGAGCCTATTTGGATTAAATAAAATAAATTTTTTAAAATTAAATGAATCAAATTATTTTTTTGTAAGATTGATTTTTTTTTTGATAAAATTAATAGAAATTAATGCATTTTGCAGGAAGAGCAAAAAATCTATTAATTAAAAAGATATTTCTACTGAAATTTAATCCTCAAATAAAAATATGTAGAGCTGAACTTAATAGTAAGTTATTGGTTAATAATAACGATAAAATTAAGGAGGATTAAAGTTGTTAAATAGGTTTTATTTCTATTTTTAAATTTAAATTTATTATTAATTTTTTTTATTACCTTCTCATAGTTTTTAGAAAGCTCGATTTTTTCCCACATGTTAGCAGGTGAGTGAGCACGTTCAACAGTTTTAATGTAGAGGTAGCATATACCCTTTTCGTGTTTTACTGTAGCATATTAGGAATTGGCTAAAGGACAAGCTTGACGATTGCATAAACCTGTTAAATTATATTCATTTCTGCAGAAATTTCTAGTTTCAGTTCTATTTCATATTAATAAAATAATTTATAAACAAATGATGCTTATTTCATTCTTATGCTATATGAAATAATTTAAATATAATGCTGTATTGCTTACTTGACTTTAAAGGAGCATTATTAACGATTGATAATTTACCAAACAACTTCGTCGATTTACATTTTTAATCAGAATTTTATATTTACCTATTATTAATAGAACATATTTAATCTAATGAAACAAATTTATTGTTGAAGAAATAATTTTTTTCATTTTGCTAAAATCAATAATCTGTTCATCATTATTAGGGTTTCCTTTAATGGAGTTTTTGATGAAAGTAGTAGCAGAAAAATAAAATGTTTTTTGATAGATTTTCTCTTAATCTTACTATTTCTTGGAATAGAAGTATTTTCTGCTAGCTTGGGTACTTGTTGATTGATGAAAATAAAAAATACTATGTTATAATTTGCAATTAGCGTTACTTGTAGGTGTATAAAATGAAGGGTTTGTGAGCTTTTATAAACTAAACTAGGATTTGCTTTGATTTTTAATTTTTTTGTTTGATTATTTGTTATTACTTTTTACAAAAATCAAAAGAAGAAAAACCAAGAAGAATTGCTTTATAGTTTTAATAAGATTTATACTTGTAAGAATATAGGTATGAAAAAGAATAAATGTTATCTAATTAAAATGAATGAAAAGGTAATTGTTATTATGTGCCCTTTGCAAAAATGATAGTAAATATTTGTATTTAGTCGCGGGAGGAATAAGGAATCTTGCATGTATTTTTCTATAGATTTTGTTTTTTGTATTTAATTATCAAAGGAGATTCTCTTTTAGAGTGTAAAATTAATTGGTTTAATTTGATCCAGGGATAGTTTGAAAATAATAAGAATTTTAGGGTTAAATTAGTTATCAAAGCTAAAAAAGCAATACAAGGGTAATTTTTTAAGAAATAATTAAAGATAATAAAACACAAAACAAAAAAGGAACAAAAGTAAAAATGACTCAAGGTAAGAATCCTGGTTTGAAGGCTGGTGGTGGTAAGAAGGGCGCCAAGAAGAGAACTATCGACCCCCTTTCTAGAAAGGAATGGTACGACTTCAGAGCTCCTATTCCCTTCTCCTCCAAGTCCTTCGGTAAGACCCTCGTCACCAAGAGCTCCGGCAACAGTAAGAATTTTTCCATCATGATTTCTATTTCTCTCCTCTATTCTCCTTATTTTCAAAACAAATTGCATTTTTTGAATATTGTCCTTTTTTTTGAATATCTGACAACTTTAAATCTACTTTACGCAAGAACCAATTCTATAACATTCACCAAATCATACATATTAGTAAACTGTTTCACCACTAATTGCAAGCTTACTCATTTAGATTGTACAAATTCAAATTGTGGATAGGGCAATTAATTAATAAAAAATTAAATCTATAAATATGTAGAAAAGAATAGTAGTAAAAGTAAAATAAGAGATTAGCAAGTAGCATTTAAAGTTAGCAATAGACATCTAGAAATTGATATAAATTAAATAAATTGGATTGACTACGATGAAGGAGAAATTGAATTAAATGTTAGCTTTTTTTGATATTTGTATCCAAAAGCTCTCTAAAATATAAAGGAATTAATTGGAGATATCTTTTAATTTTATGCATAAATATAAGGGTTGATTGACAGACACTTTATCATACAATTTAATTTCTCCGCATTTCATAAGTCCAAATAAAGAGCAATCACTTAAATACTAAATGCACTATTAATAATTAAATATTCTGAAATTCTTACTCATTTGATCACTGATAAAATGTTTTAAAATTAAAATTTTTTCAGAAAATTGAATGAGCAAAAAATTTTCAAAATAAAAATATCTGAATTAATATAATAACATGAAAATTCAATCAGCAATTTGTTTTGAAAATCCAATAAATATTCTTAAGCATCAACATCAATATCAATTTAATTAATAAATTATTTTATTTTATTAGGAATTGCCTCTGAAGAAATTAAGGGAAGAGTCGTCGAATCCACTCTTGCTGATCTTAAGGATAACTCTGGAGACAAGAGCTGGTATGATTATTAATTAAAAAATATATAAAGCATCCTTATCTACTTATCCAATTTTGCATTGAGCAAATCAAAATCATGAATTTGAATTCACAATGCAAATAAAAGAAGAATATCAGATATTAAATGAAAGTGGCTAAGCTGTAAATCAATCAATATCCAACTGCTACTTTGATAGTCATATTTAAATCAACTAAAAAGGAATGATAAATTAGTAACCCTAAAAAGTAATCAACAAAAATACAAACAATTAAAATAATAAAAATAATAAAAATCTAAAAATTGCTACACCATCATATCAAATAGTTTCTAAAATTAAATAGTAATATAAACATTCATTAGTGATAAAACATATAGAGTAAAAGAAATAGTAGGATATTTTTTGAAGTAGTTAATTTTTTTTGGAATCAAAATAAATTATTAGAATTTTAGCTAAAATCATTTAACATCTTTTAGCACTTTTATTGTGATAAGTTGATGATGATTGAAATAAAAATGAATTAGAAAATCCTCTTACTTAATATATTTTTGAAAATAATAGGAGAAAGGTTAAGTTGGTTATTGATGAAGTCGACGGTAGAAACGCTAAGACCTCTTTCTACGGTTTGGACATCACCAGAGATAAGTTATGCTCTATGATCAGAAAGTGGTAAACTCTCATCGAAGCTAGAGTTGATTGCAAGACCAACGACGGTTACATCATCAGAGTCTTCACCCTCGCTTTCACCAAGAAGGTTTCTGGTAAGCAATCCTCTACCTCTACTTCTTATGCTAAGCACTCTCAAGTCAGAGCCATCAGAAGAAAGATCAACACTTTCATCACCAACGAAGCTGCTAAGTTAGGTATTGCTGAGTTCTCCAAGAACCTCATTGGTGAAGACTACCTCAGGAAGATTGAAAAGGAAACTAAGAACATCTTCCCTCTCTAAAACATCACCATTAGAAAGGTCAAGGTTCTCAAGAGACCCAAATTAGATGGTAAATATTTTTCTTTGCTTATTCCTAAATGATAAATTTATTCTATTAATTTTTCTAATCTTTACTTTCAAATAAATTAGCTACCAAGATCGCTGAATTATACTCCCACGAAAAGAAGGGTGAAAAGGCCACTGGTAGAGATGGTGCTCCCGAAGAAACTGATGCTAAGAACTTACTCGCCGAGTGAAATAAATAATGAATATATAAATTTAAACAATTTTAAATACTTTAACTTATAGTAAAACAATTGATTTAAGTATAAAATTGAAAGATTTTTTTGTTAATCTTTTATGTTGACTGATTTAAATCTATTTAAATTTAACACACTCACTTATCACATTGACATAAAAAGTTAATAAACATTTTGTATATCTTGTAAAATAATTATATCTTTATTACTTTAAGCTATCTATTTAAATATTCATAAATGCAAAATACAAACTCAAGCAAATATTGATAAATTTAAAAATCAATCTAAATGTATAAATTGCTGACTTTACGCAATAACATATTTAAATAGTGTTTTAATTTAAAGAGAGGCTTCTTTTTTAGCAAGTCAATATTATGTCAAATTTAACATATTTAAATTATTTAATTTTATTTTCTATGTTTATTTTTTTTACTCTAAATTTAATTTTATTATTTTAGCAATTAATCTTTTATTTAAAGTTATTTAATTAAAAACTAAGTAATTTAAATTATTTCAAAAATATATAAATTATTAAATAATCTAATTAACTTGATCATTTTATGTATAATATTTTAAATTGTTGCAAAATAAAATAAAGACAAGCCACAAAATAACATTAAAAACAATATTTTACAAAAAAAATCGTTGAATTTTTAAAGTCTGAAATTTTTTTATTTTTAATAATGCTTTAAATTTCAAAATAAAATACAGCAGATTCAATAATTCTATTTTTTGAAGTACTTTTTTTTGATAATTAATGTAAAAAAGATTTTATTTGATGTAAATTTTCAAAATATTAATCCAATTAAATCATAAAAAGAAAAAATATTAAAAAATAAAAATTGATAAAAATAAAGCATAGTTTAAATTTTATTAGAATATTTGGTTTGAATATGCAAGAACAAAAAGAAATAAAGTTAAGTAAAGAAGATATTAAGTAATTTTTAAAAGGAAAATAAAGTTGTTTTACTTCAAGTTAAATATCACTATCTATCTATTTCCTAGAATTATATGGTTATCATAAAATCTACCTTGTTGATACTGGTGCTTTTGGGCTAGTTAAGAAGGCTTATGATTCATAAAATAACAATAGAATTGTAGTTATTAAGCTTCTAACAGTAACAGATACATATAGCTTGAAAAATAATATTTAAGGATATTAGAAATGCCTTTTAACTAGACATCCATGTGTTGTTAGGAATTATTAATAGCTTTACGATGAATAGAATGAATTCTACTACATAATATCAGAATTTTATTAAATAAAATAAGCTAAATAATGAAGAAATCTAAAAAATTTGCACATAAATTATTGAGGGTGTTTTAGCTATTCATAGCAAAAATATAATTCATAGTGATTTAAAACCTTAAAATATACTAATTAGTAGCAAGAACTAAATTAAGATATGTGATTTAGGAATGTCTAAATATCTGATTGGTTCAAGATCAGATACTTCTGTAAAAGGTGGAAGCTTAGATTACATGGCACCAGAGTAATTAAAAGGAATACTGAAAAAGGAATGTGATATTTATGCAGTGGGGTGCATTTTTTGCTTTCTTTGTAATCTTAATATATTTGGTATTAATTTAATAAATATCAAGAAAGGAATATTTCCTTCTTTAGGAGATAATCCATTGAAGGATTTGGCAAATTTAGCTTTTAAAATGATGGAATTCGAACCAAAAAAAAGAATCTCACTAAAATATTTCTAAACAAAATTGAAAAAAATTAAAAGTAAAAATTCTATAAATTAAAAAATTAATATGAAGTTAAATAGTATTAGAATGGAGATATATATGAAGGCTAGTTTTAAGATGGTGAAAAGCATGGTAAAGGAACATATTATTATAATGAAGAAGATACTTCAAAAAAGTATGATGGTGAATTGGTAAATGATAAAAGAGAAGGTTTTGGGGTTTTTGAGTGGAAAAATGGTGATAGATATGAAGGCAGTTACAAATATGGCTTATAAAATCTAAAAGGAACGTATTATTATTATGAATCACAAATTTCAAAAAAGTATGATGGTGAATAATGATAAAATAGAAGGCTTTGGGATTTTTGAATGGAAAAATGGTGACAGATATGAAGGCAATTTCAGAAATAGTTTATTTGATAGAAAAGGAGTATATTATTATAATGAATAAAGATCTTATAAAAAGTATTATGTTGAATGGATAAATGGCAAAAGAGAAGGCCTTGGAGTTTGAGAGTGGAAAGATGGCGACAAGTTTGAAGGTGAGTTCAAAAATGATTTATCTGAAGGAATAGGAACATATTATTAAATGAATAAAGAACTTAAAAAAAGTATGATGGTGAATGGATAAATGGTAAAAGAGAAGGCTTTGGGGTTTTAGAGTGGGTATGAAGGTAATTTCAAAAATGACTTAATTGATGGATAAGGAATATATTATTATAATAAATTAGAAACTTAAAAAAGTTAAGATGGTAAATGGGTAAAAGGTAAAAAAGAAGGCTTTGGGGTTAAAGTATGGAAAAATGGCAATCTATATAAAGACTATTTCAAAAATAATAAAAGGAACGGATAAGGTAGATTCTACGATAAATAAAAAGGAACTTTTAAAGGAGGTTAGTGGGTTGATGATTAATATTAAAATTGAAATGCTTTTTTTAGTAAAATGAATAATTAAATGTTATTTTTTCAAATTGATTGAATAATGATTTATTTTAAATAGTATTTTTTTTTAAGAATTTATTTTTTTTAAATATTTTTGTTTTTTAGAATGATCTACTTATTGTAAACAACAGAAAGTAAAATATAGAAAATTTAATATAATTCTTATAAAATATTATTAAGTTTGAGAAGTGTTAAAATTTATAAATTGATAGAAAGAATATTATTAAATTTTTTCAGTAAGGTGTCTAAACAGCAACATCGTCTTTAAATTCTCCTTCATAAACAGAACCATCAACCTTTGTGAAAACCTACATTTAAGTTTAAAAAACAATTAAAAAGAATCATAAAATAAATTTGATAATTTACTCCATAACCATTCATTCTATCATTCTTCCAATCTCCATTGTAATGTTCACCATTATTCCATCTGTAAATACCCTTACCATGACGCTTTCCATTCAACCAATAACCTTCGTAGACATCAAAATTGGAAAATTCATAAACACCTTAACCATTCTTTTCACCATCCTTCCATTCACCAGAGTATCTATCACCATTTTGCATGTATAATGTACCTAAGCGGCCATGTCTCTTATCGTTTTACCATTCACCTGTAATTTTATTTTATAAATAATCATTTAATTTTTTCTAAAGTAAACTAATTTAAAAAAATTAATTGTGTTGAAAATTTAAATTGAAAGCTTTCTAAACTTGCTTAATTTTATGTCTTTTTTAATATTTACCTTCATATCTATCTCCATTGCTGTAGTTATAAACACCTTTTCCACTCTTTTCTCCTTCTTTAAATTCTCCTTGATATCTATCTCCGTTGACATGGATAAATAAGCCAATGCCATTCTTATAATCTTATACCCAATCTCCTTCATAGCGACTACCATCATGGAAATAGTAGACACCTTTACCTTGTTTAGCTCCATCAGCCCACTGTTATTAATTATTAACAAAATTTTAATAAAAATGTTGACTTTATTACTTTTATCTTACTTCTCCATCGTATTTATCATTGTTAGCATAGTACATGATACCACGTCCATTAGCACGATCTCTGGCCCACATTCCTTCATATCTAGCACCAGATGCATAGGTCAAAACACCATATCCATTTTTGCAGCCATTTTCCCAACTTTTATTTTTAATTAAAAATGCTTTAATAAACAGCTCAATAAATCTCAGTTAATAACATATTTAAGTAAAAAATATTTTGCAATTAAATTTAAGTTTATTCAAGATAAATCTAAAAATTTAAAAATAATTATCATGTGATTACGATCCATCATAAACATCTCCAAAAGCGAAGTAGTAAGTTCCTTTTCCGTGTCTTTCACCGTTTCTCCACTCTCCTTCATACTTTTCACCTGTAGTATTGTATTAATAAACACCACGGCCATCTTTTTTATCTTCTCTCCATTCTCCTTAGTAAATATTACCATTTACATAGAAATATCTATTTTTTTATTGAAAATAATTTTTATCCGTCATAAATGTAAATGCAGTTAATTGGGAAATATTCTTATCTTCTATCTAACCATTTTTTCAAAATTATTAACTTTTTTATTAATAATTTTTTTCCTTAAAATTTAAATTTCAATATCCTAATATCTATTAAAAAATATTGAATAAAATATTTTTTTGTAAACATTTATAAATATTTCATCATATTTTATAATTAAATAGTATACTTTTTAACTAAATATCTTGGTATCTATTACATTTTATAGATATCTTGACAAATAAATTATTTATTATTATTACTTTCCACGACCGTGCTTGTATCCATTAACTAATTGTCCTTCATATCTTTCACCAATACTGAAAATATAAACACCATTTCCATTGAAGAAGTCATCTTTCCAGTCACCAAGATAAATATCACCGTTAGGATAACTAAATGATTTATTTAATTAAAATTTTAATACTAAAAATCTTTCATTTTTGATTCAAAATTATTAACACTAGATTGAATAAACTATTCAATATTGATGCTGAATCATAAAATTATAGAAGTTTTTGCATAGATTAATAAAAGAAGACAATGTAAATGTGCTATTTAAAATTAAATTTTAAATTAAAAATTTAATTTTCATGCTTGCTTTAACTAAAGTATCATTTTGGTGTTAGAAATAGATTATACTTTTAAAAATTTCTAAAAATTCAAAATTCAGTAAAAAATGCCAAAACTTGTAGAAATTTTATAAAAAAGCAAAACTGAAATATTAAAAGTTGCCATATTGAATCACAAAAATGCTTATATGCTTTATATGAGAAAATAAATTAAAAAGATAAAGGCCTTACGTGTACATACCCTTGCCGTGCTTGACATTTTTATCTCTAATTTAGCCTACATAAGTGGCTCCATCAGCATAAGTCAATTATTGTAATTTATCATTTTCAGGAGTATTTTTTAAGTATGTATTACGGAATTCATTAATGATTTCCTCCTTTCTCAACAAAACCTATTCTCTTTCCTTTTCTGGTTAAAATGATTTTCTTGGAGGTGAGTTAGCTGGGTAGCCACCTTAGTATAAAAACTAGCTATTTGTAATGGATTACATAATATAATTATTACTCTTTTCTTTCTTTTGTTATATCGTTAAGATTGTTTTAATTTTTATTTATTTTCTTTATTATTTTTTCTTAGATCGATCTGATTTGATATATTCACAATATTTTCTTAGATGAATGATCTATAAATCACTTTTCTTTTGTTGTGATATCTTTTCATTAATGTAATTTATTATTTTTTGATTTCATAATTAACAATAAAATTTTTATTTATGATACCATCATCATAAATAAAATAATCAAAATTGCTAATTTATTTGTTTCAAAATCAAAAATCATTCAAAAACTTTCAACTTATGAATATTTTGTTTAAATATCTATAGATAATATCATGCAAAAAATTTAAATTCAGAGAAAACTATGCAATACATGAAAATAAGAAATTCAAGCACGATACTCGTTTTAATAATTCTACTGCTATTTACAATTAATTAGCTAGATTTTTAGTTATCATAGTAATTTTATTCACACAAAAAGTTAATAACTATCTCAGAATTTTATAAATTATTAACTTTTAAAATAGGATAGCACAATTTAATACCATAAAGGATGGAATAATAATCTACCTGAAGTTTCAAATTAATGAATTCAGTAATATATTTAATCAAATTATTCTTAATTATTTATTTTTGATTTTAGATCTATTAAAGCAAAAAAAAAGTTTTTAAGTGTTTTAATAAGATTAAAGGAGATAAATAAATTTAATAAATTATAAAATTTAATTGAATTTAGATTACTAAAATTATTTTCTTATATAAAGAAATTAACTAAAAAATGATTAAATATGAACAATAAAAATATATTTTATTAATCAATAAATAAATTTAGATTCTATAATTCTAAAGTTTTTCGTAAAAGAATTTATTTCCATTTTTAGTACTATTTATATTATTTATTTACTTTTTCAAAGATATTAAAATAACCAAATACTTTCAGAGAACAAAATTGATTTATTTTTCCAAAGTTTAAATTGTTTACATTTTTGAACTAAGTTTATTTAACTCTGATTAAGTGATTTCTAAAAAAAAAAAATTTTTTTAAAATGAATAATCTTTCTTTTTTCATTTTTGGTAAAGTTTTATTTTTAAAATAAATATACTTATTTACAATGTTAATATTTTTTTTAATTTGTAATATTTTTAATTTATCTCCTGTAATAAGATAAAAACAATAATTTATATTGTAATAAAAAATCTTTATTCTACTTATATATTTTAAAAATTATTTTTATCTTATTAATTGAAAAAATACTTTTTTAAAATATGTCTATGTTTTGGATTTCATTTTTATTTTCCTTATTTTTAATTTTTGATTTGTAGTGTGATTATGATTTGATGTGTTTAAGTTTTCTTTTTTTTGATTTTATATTTATCTTTTTCTTTTTTATTTTTGATTTGTTTTATTTAGGTTTATTTGTTTATTTCTATTCGTTCTTGTTTTTTTAAGTGATTTATTTATTTTTGGTTGGTTTTGAGTTAATCAACAATATTTATACATACAATTTAGTTTGAGTTTTTAATTTTTTTAATTTTAGTAAATTTATTTGCTTAGAAGATGAGTTATTATTAATAAAAAGAGTAGAGGATTATTAGAAACTAACTTAGAGAAAAAAAATTTGATGAGATATTTTGAAAGTGTTTTTTTTAGTTTTAATATAAACTTTTAAACAATTCTATTTATAACTTTTTAGTAGCCCGTCATGGATTAAAAAACTTAAGTTATAAATTTGTTTATAAAGTTTTAATAAGAAAAACTATTTTTATGGTTTTTTTGACAAAAGTCCAATAATTTCCACTTTTAGTTATATGAGATATGATTTGGAAAAGCCATTCGGGTTTTAAAAACTATCAAAATCTCAAATTTTAAAAGTAGTCATTGATTGAAAATTTATAATTATAATCTATTGAATTTATTTAATCATATAATTTTTAAGAAAATCAAGATATCTTAAAGATTAAAGATTAATTAAACCCAATAGTTATTAATTAGATAAGCTTAGGTGAAGCAAAATATCTTTTATCCTCCATAGCCAGGGGGTTTAAAAACTTGATAAAAGATTTTTCCTCACAAACACTTTATATAAAAGATAAAAAATAAATTCAGTTAATTGTTTAAATTTTGTAAGTATTTTAAAAATATATGAAAATGTCTTTTAGAAAGTCTTTTTAAGTCTCTTAGTTTGTTTCTTATATTGATGATTGCTTCATTATCTAATTTAATTAATTATAATTGTAAATATTATTATTAATTATTTGCAGAAAATTAAAAATTCTTTTGTCTGGTTATGAAAAATTAATTAAATTTTATAAATATTTTTTATTAATTCTTATTCATTTCGATTAGCCATCCTTGAGTATAAAAAACTTAATGAATAAGACTAACAAACAATATTATAAAAAGGATTTAGCAACTTACTTCAGTAATTTCTTTTATTTAATAAAATAATTCTATTTTAAAAAGCATATAATTAGAGAGGTGAGAAAAGACAATATCCTTTTATATCTATTGGCTTTAAGAAATAAAAAACTAAATTAAATTATGAAGAAATATTTGATTTGGGTAATTTATTAGATTATCAAAAAATAATGATACTAATTTTATTAATAATTTTTATTGAAACAAGTCTTTCTTTTTTTAAGAAATCAAATCTTTCTAATTTTCAATTGAAACGATAAGAAAATATCTAACTAATAAAAAGAATATTTTTCATAGTAATTATTATTCTTTATATTCAAATAATAGCTATTCAAAATTATTTCTTTTATCTAATCTTCCATAATAATAATAATGAATAATTTCAATAAAAAAATAATCTTGAATTTTTTATTCTATTTTATTAAAATTCAAAATTACCAAATCTTAACGCCATTCAAAGGTCTTTTTATCTTATTAAGATAACTATTTAGGGAGGTTAATTAATCTTAATAAAAATGTATGAAGGTATTCAATTTTAGATTAAGAAAATTATTAATACTTTGATAATTGCTATTTCTGAGTATTTAATTTTCTATTATATTCTTATTTTTTTGAATTCAAAAATAAATTTTACTTCTGTATTGAAAATAAAATTATAAAATTATTTTTTAATGTAGTTGTTGTTGTTTTTTCTTCCAAACATGTTTGATTTATTTTTTATCTAAATGTTTCTTTGAAGGGGAAAAAATGAAAGATCAATAAAAACTTAGTTTCATTTCAATAAATATATGAAAGATTTGTTTTGAAGAAAAAATTTAGTTAATAAATTATGATGATTAATTTGTTAAAATTTTTTAAATGAAAAATGAATGAAAATATTTAAATGAATGTAAGTTTACTTTTTCTAATTAAAATTAAAGGTGGGATTATGTAGATGAACGAATTTGCTCCAGAGCTAAAGGATTTTCTAAATTATCTTCAAAAAAATTTTAAATGCCTTTTGTTTCTTAATTAATTAATTTTTTTCAATAAAAAATTTAGCATGCCTGGTCTGACAAGTAATTTATTTGTTTTTTTGTTTATGTTGTTTAATTTTGAGAGATGTTTCTTTGTTTTTTTTTATTTGTGCTTGGTTTTCTGTAAGCGTGTTTGTTGCTTTTATTTTATCTCGAAAGATTTTTTTTTTATTTGTTTGTTTTTTATTTGCTTGGATTATTTGTTCTTCGAAAGATGATGATTTTAATTTTTATTTTTTTAATATTTTTTTATTTTAATTAAAATTAGTTAGATGATGATGTAAAAACTGAGAGAAATGAGCGAGCAATTCCTAATAAATTAAATTAATATATTTTTATATTCCTATTCCTATTAATATAATCAACACATCAAAATGTTTTAAATTGGAGAGAGAATGAAGATTATTTATTTTTTATAATAGATTAATTTTACATGCTACTCAAAATTGCTTTTGTATGTTCTTTCATATATTGGATAACATATGAAAGTGGACTTATAAGTGAAGACAGTCAATTTTGGGGTTTTAAAAACTTTTTGAGTCACAATATAAGTACTTTTTTAAAAACTACTAAGGAATTAAAAACTTAGAGCATCTTTTTCATTTTCAAAGAATGCTAAATTGAGTATATGTAATTTGGTTAATCTATTCAAGGCATGTATATAATCTTCTTAAGATACATCCTTGTTTATACGAAGAGCTTTATCTGTAGGAGGACTCGATGTTGACTTCTGTCTAGAACATTAGAGTTTAAGTAAAACATTTGAGAATTACTTATCCTAAGTCGTTAACCGAGTAGATAGACTGCTTAGGCAGATTTTTGCCCAAAGAAACAGCTCAAATAGTCACCCAAAGCTGAGCTATACTAGAACGCAATAATTTTCATAGTTGATGCTCAGCGATGAATTTCTATTTGAAGATGATTTTCTTTGAAATCTTTCCAAACAATGCTATTAATCCTCCTTATTACAGACTCTTCTTTTTTGAGATTGAATTTATAAAATTAATTCAAATGTTAAATATTATATTGATTTTTATTTTCCCATTCACAATAATTTGAAAAAAATTTCCCTCTCCCTAAATGATAATAATCAATTAACAAAATTTCTTTGTATATTTTAATTTTGAAATTAACAATTGATTTTCCCCAACAAAAATAAATGTATGAATTATTAAATCTCCCCAATACTAATTAATTATTAATTTATCTCATTGTTCTATTTTGGAAATTCACCATTATTAAAAATGGGTAAATATTTATGAAAGTGAAAATATAATTCATAATATTTTAAATTCTAAAATTATTTTTATTATGATTACTCTTAGAGAAATATTTTATATTTATTCAACTATTAATAAAAAATGACTGATTATAAAAAAGATTCCCCTTCAGTTACTATCATCTAATTAAATGACTATTCTATCCCTTTAAAATATACTAAGCATTACAAAAATAAATTCAAAAAATCAAAAGAAAAAATTTTAGAATATTTATTAAGTGATTAAATTATCATAAAATACTATTATTATGAAAAAAAAATATTTTAGATTTAGAAAACTTTTAAACAAAATCAACAAATTGTGAAAATATTTCAAGACAAGGACCATTCATTTTTACTAGATTTGTAAAACTTTTTAAATACTTTCAGTTTCACAAAATATGATAAAAAAAGCAAAAAAAAGTTAAAAGTATCAATTATTTTTTATGATTAAAATATCTTAAAACTTAAAGAAAGAGATACTTATTTCTTATTACTATTGAGATCAATAAATATTTTAATAAATAAACTTAGAATTTCTTAAAATTAGTATTTTTAATTATTGAAATATTTTAAGAGAAAAAAAATGAAAGTAGTTTTAAATAAACCTGAATTTTAAGTTAATAATCATTCAAAATCAAGTTGAAATTTGCTGAATAAATGAATAATTAATTAATCTTAATTTGCCATTTTCTTAAATAAGGTATGTATTCATACTGTCCTAAACTAAAATATCCTTTTTAAAAATTGCTTATATCTAAATATTGTTAGACTCAAATAAAAAAATTATTTAATTGAATATTAGATTTGAAATACTTAAGAATCATAAACATATTAATTAAGTTGAAATAAAATGAAATTAAATTGCAAAATTTTTAATTTTAATTAAAATAAATTTGCTTATTTGATTTTTTCAACTTTGTAAATTAAATTTGGTTAGCTTTCTAATTTTACAAAGTCTCATCTTTAGTCTTCTGCCACATGTTATGCCTATGTTATTATTCAAAATTAAGCAAAGATCGAAACTAGTTAGCTCTTTTAATTTTTAAACTCCATTCACTAATTGAATCATTAATATTTAATTTTTTATTCTCTAATAAAAGTAAAATATATTGAAGTTAATTATTTTTTTTATTTTACACTTTTGTAAAAATCCTATAATATAACTTCAACTTCTAACTTCTTCAAGTACATCAAGAATAATTACAAATAAAAATTATTTTTTACATTTTTGTTTGTTTTTAAGCTATTTTTTTATCTTTGTTTTTATAAATTTTCTCTTCAAAAATTCTAAACTTAGTTTAGATATAATTTTTTAGGTTTACCATTCAATTAAAGTTTTTTTAGTTAAAATTTATTAACTTTATTTTTAAATTTAGAAATTACAAATAATTGAATTTCTCATTTCAAATTTTTTTTGTTTAAAATGAAATTATATAATTTATTAATCTTAAATAAAACAAATTAATATTTTAATTAAAATTATTATTAAAAATGGATTTGTAAAATACTATTTTAGTTAAATATTAAATTAATAACAGATAAATTTATTTAAACTTAAATTGATAAAAAATCTTAATCTTTCCACAAAAAAAATGTTGAATTTAGGAAATACGGCCTCAAAAATAAAATATTTTTTTAAGTTAAAAGAAATAATCTAATAATTAGATAAGAAGTTATTTTTTTTATATTGAATCCTATTTAGATAAATAAAAAATAAAAAATGAAGGGATGCTAGAAAAAAATTAATTACATTACATCTATAGGTTTAAAAAAATCGTAGAAAATAGAGTTTTTCAAACAAATTTATTCTGAAAATAATAATTTTTATATCAAGTTTGAGTATAAACCTTGAAAAATGTTAATATAAAATGACTTAAAGAAGTAATTTTTGAATCAATTCAAATTTAAAGATTATCCAACTTTTTATTTAATGAACTCATATGAATTATATTTTGTGAAGCTAACCATAAATTTAATATTTATTGTTATTTTATCAAAAAAAGCAAGTTTAATAAGCAATGTTGAAGGTACAGAGTTAGTATTTAAAAATAGCTATTATTTTTTATTCATCTTTCAATTAAATTTTAAGGTATAGAGCAGTATTTCATATGACCAATATTGGAATAACAGTCTCTCCTTAGTTTTTAAAAACTTAATTTATTAATCATGTTTATTTTAATGTGAATAATTCAATATCACTTTAAAACTTAAAAACTCTTGTTGCATTTATAAATTAAATTTTGAAAATAAATACATTTATTTTTCATCAATTAATGAAATATTTAATAATAAAACTAAAGCTTAATTTTGAATTGAAATAATAAGTAGTTAACACTAAAATATTTTAAAAATAATTAAAAATTAATTTATATGAATAGTATCTCAGCTGATTCTTTCTAAAAATAGCTTGAATATTTTGCCATTCGGGAAAAAATCTTATTTACCCAATCATAAATCTAAATTTACATTAATAAATATAAACATCATTGAAGTAATATTACATCTTAATAAAATAATTTTTTAGATTACTCTCATATTAAGACTTTAAAGAGAACTAAATATTTCATAAAATTTGTTTTAAAATTTTATTAATTTTAATGTTATCAATACAATATTTATCTTTAGTCAAAGCAGAAACAAAATATTTTTAAGCTATTAGAAAAATTTACTAAAACCTGTCATTAAAATCTCATAAAATAGTTTAATTCAAAAGATTTAAAAATGAAATATTTAATGATTCTTTAACATTTAAAAATGAAATTCTTATTCTCATAAAAATGATTTTTTTAAGTTATTATTGTTAATTAATAATTTTAGTCAAAAAAAATATTATTTTTAAAAATCATTCGAAATAAAAAAACTCAATCAAAAATTTTTAAATCTGCTATTTTTTTAATTATTTATTTTTACTTAATAATTCCTTCTTTACTTTTTTATAAACCCTTCATTATAGACTCTTTTTTCATCTTTGCTATTAACATAAATTAATTAATGATCTTTCTTCAAAATTTCTAGAAATATATAATGCAAATAGTATATCTTAATTAATAAAAAATGATGTAAAGAAGTAACGGGTTTATTATTTTTAATAATAAAAGAAATATTTTAGTAATGCTAAATTTGGACATTAAAAACAATTTTTAAAAGTTAACTTTATTTTTAAAAAAGAAATTACTTGTTTTTTACCACATATAACATAATTTCTATTCTTAATTTCTTTTTAAAGGCTAAAAACTCTTATTTTTAGTTTTTTTTATTTATTAGTATCTCATACAATTAAGTAACTAATTTTATAACAAATTAAACCTCACTTAAGCATAAAATGGATATTGCTTTAGGTTAGCATTAATAAACTACTTGTTTATGTACCCTTAATATTATATTTAAAAAATAGAAATAGAATAATTTACTTATTTATTTTTCTCAAAAAGTTCTGGAAGAGTGAAGACTAAGAAATAAATTAATTAGATAAAAAAGTGATGTATTAAAAATAATAAAAGAAAAATTCATGCTAATATAATGCAAATTTTTAATTAACAAAATTGAATATGATTATAGAAAACTGATTAATTCTTTATTCACATTAAAGATTTATTTTTTTAAATACTTTTTATAAATTTTAGAAAAAAAATATAATAAATAATTAAATAGAAAATTAACTAATATAAAAATAAAATAACAAAAATGGAAACTTAAACAACTGAATAAATTGAAAATAATTCTGAAAAGACTACTTAGGTTTAAAAGAAAGCATTAAGTAGTGCTACATTTGAAGAATTCTAAAAGATAGACATCCGTGTAGGAAAAATTGTTGAATGCAAAATTCATCCAAGCAGTGATTATCTTTATTGCTTAAAAGTTGATATTGGTACTGAAGTTAGAGATATTGGCTCAGGTCTTTAGTAATACATTCCTATAGATTAAGTAAATGGATTAGTTTGTGTGATGGCTAATCTTAAACCTAGAAAATTAGGAGGCTTTGATTCTAATGGTATGATTTTGTGTACTAATGTTGAAACCAAAGCTTTCGAATTTTTAAGACCTCATGAGAACTCAGTTGTAGGTGAAAGAATATTTTTAGAAGGTTAACAAGAGAATTTCAAATAAGAACTTGAACCCTAATTAAACCAAAAAAAGAAAATATTAGAAAGAGCTTTATTAGATACAAAAACAGATGATGAATCTTTTGCTACTTTTAAAAATGTCAAATGGATGACTAAAGCTGGCTATGTTAAAGCAAAGTCATTTAAGAATAGCCCTATTGATTGAAATAAAATGCAAAAAGTTAACAAATAAAATCTTTAAATTTAATCTCATTTTTATTATAAAAAAATATTTTTAGAAGTAATATGAATTTAATGTCTAGTTTTATATCATGTATTTTTAATTATTTCTTTCATCGTTTTACTGACTTTTACTCAAAACCAATTAGTGTACCTCTTTTTTAATTAAGAAAGGAAAATATTTGATAGAATTTAACCAACCACTTGTAAAATTTTTAAATGAAAAAAATGAAAGAACATTTTGTCAAAGCAAATATACATTGCAGGAAATTTATTTAAATAAAAATTTTTAAACTGAAGTCTAAGAAAATAATTGATAGATTTTTTTCAAAAAAATTATTTAAATTTATTGAAAAACCTAAAAAGAATAATATCAGCAATTTTCAAATTTAATTGAAACATGAATTAAAAAAGATCAATTGATTTTGTAAATATTCTTAATAAATGTAAAGACAAGAAACTAATGTTTGAAAAATAATTAATTGTTTTTTAAAAGAAAAATCCAAAATAACTGATTACATGAGCTTATTTTGAATAATTTTTATATTTTTTAATATTTTTTTGATTTATGTAAAACATCAAGAATGTTAAAACTAAATAATTTATGAAGTTTAATTAAGTTAAAAAATACTATTAAATAAATCTATTGTATTTTTATAATATAAATTAATTTATTCTTTAATTCAAATTATTTACACTAATTAAAAAATGAAAGATTCAACATGACTCAGAATCACATAAAAAAGCTGCTCCTCTTAAAATCCAATAAAATGAGGGTTGCTTAGTTGGAACAGATATGGATATTATAAAATTAGTAGAGTGACCTGTTGTTGAAAGGATGCCTGATCTTTGTACAGTTTTGTAAAGAGGCATTAAAAATGTAAATTAGGCTTGTTTTTATCCTTCCATTAATAAACTTTCTTTGAGTTATGAATTATTTTGTATATTGTTTATACCGTTATTATTTTAAATTAGTTCAACTTTCATAGCAACTTCACTATTTAAATCTTTATTTGATCTATTCTATATTTATATTTATCTATATTTTTCTTATTGAAGTCTTATGACTTCTGCTTCACTAAGCAATTTTATTTCTTTAGGAATAAAATGGATTATGGGAGCTTATTTGTTCAAAATTCCTATTTCATTATCTTCTATACAATCTAAATTAGAAGAGAATCTACAACCATCACAATAAAGTCCATAAATTAAGCAACCATCCATATTTTCTTCTTTTTCTTCCTCTTCTTATTGCTTTAAGAGTTCATTAATTTTTTGTTAAAGAATCTGTTATTATTATTATTTCAACTTTTACTTAGCTTTTAACTCTTCTTTTTCATCATTATAAATATCTTAAAGTTTTATTTAAGTCATAGAAGGCCCTCTAACTTATTAATTATTATTGTTGTAATTATCAATAATTTACTATTGTTTTTTTGTTGGAATAGAGTTCATAAACTTAAAATCAAATATCAAGGTATCAATTGGTACCATGTATTTTCTAGCATAATTTTATAAAACTGAAGTAAGAAATCCTTGAGGGAAGAAAAATGCACTTAACCAAAAAGCTTTTGGCTTTTCTTTTTACCATTCAGTGAAGAAGTTTACTCTTTCAATTAAATTACTGAACCAGCTTGATAAACTTCTCATAGATAAGTAGCTTTTTTCTTACCAGATTTCTGGAACTCTATTTAGCAAAATACTATTATACATAAGTTCTAATCTTTTTGAAAGAACTACTTCACCCTTAATTGCTTTTTTTAAATTTGATAAGCTTTACTTCATAACCTTTTTAATATTTAAAAATTAAAATTAATCTCTTAAAAAATTAAAATAAACCTCTAATAATCTATTGAATCTTTCAATTTCTTGTTGCAAGCACATTTCTAAAGAGTCTATGAAATTTTTACGGGTTGAACGTGACTCTTCTTTATTAATCTTTAAAAAGTTTTTTTTCTTTTTCTTTTCACTCATAAATTATTCTTGTTAGAGTTAAAGGAGGTAAAGCTATTTATTTTATTTCTTAGGCTTTCTCTCAAATTGCTTCATGATTGATGGTAAGGCTTTCTCAAAATATCTGCATTTATCAAAAATTTCCTCTTCCTCTGTTATAGCAAGGGAAGGCTTGTCTTAGTTTTCTTGTTCATTTTAGGATTAAGTTTGTTGCTTAGTTGATCTTTATTAATATTTTGGTTATGCATCTATGAAAAGCCTTAGACTTTCATTTGTCTCATTATACTATCAAAATTATTTGGAAAAATTTTTACTACATATCTATAAAATAAAACAAAAAAGCTACTTTAGATGAAATGATAGCATTCTCATGCATCCCAAATATATCAGCATTATCTTGAGATGGTAATGAATCTAAATATTCTCTCATTTATTCTATATATGGAATTTCGTTTTTAAATTAGATTTATTTATAAGCCTTAGAAAACTAATAATTATCCTAAATCACCTAAGGATTACAGAATTACTATAATTATGACATTAAACAAATTCTATCTTGATTATCTGTTACTCTGCCACCATAGGTAATTTCTCCAATTATATATTACAAGTTTTCCCATGGTATACGGTCATAAGTATTTAATACATTTGTTAAAATTGTAAGAGATGTTTAAAGATCACTCTCATTGAAATCATAGCTAATATTCCATCCCAAACTTCCAAATTTTCTTCTTTCTGATATATAAATTAAAGAAATAACTCAATAAAAGTTCTTCCTTTAGAATTTATGAAAATTACCTTAAACTACAGCATGGAACAAGCAAAATGAAAATAATAATTTTCTCCATTTATCATTTTCAACTTCATTAGCAGCATCTAAGCAGCTTTATGGTAATTCAACATATGTTTTTTAAATATTTGCCTTAATTCCTTTAGGTGATTCATTAGTTATTTTTATACCATTTTATAAAATAGAAACTGGGAAGTAATCACAAGGCATAGAGGTTAAAAATAATCTGAAAGTTTCTTTGTGTTTTTTAACTTAAATTCTGGGATCATTGGGTATTGACTCAACAAGTTTTGAGAGCTATTTCATAAATCCCTTTCCAAGATGACAGTTAAGCAAAATTACCCACTTTCCATTTTTAAGACCTTCTTGAATAGCCTTTTCAGCTTACTATTCTTAGCCTTTTTAATTACAAAGATAAACAATCATATTTTTTGAATGAAATAAAAAAATAAAAACCTCTTCCTAAAGAGACAATGTTCATATTAGCCTAATCAATTCCTTTTGTTGTGGCAAAATTCATAATTTTAATTAATGGATCAACTCCTTACGAAAGGATAAAAATAAGAGGAGTAGTGTAATCTGAATCTGCAAATACTTCTTCCATAGAAGCTGGTGAATGATCTACAAATGAATTACCTAGAACAGATGCAACGTAGAACATCATTCCTGATACAAATTCATCTTATCTGAAAGATTTTATAAGAAGTAATTTCTAGATAGGAGTTAAATCTCCATTAACTATACCAGGTGGGAAGTTAGTTAAAGGATCTTGAGATTTTAACCAAAAATTCCATTATTTTAATGAGGAGTTCATTTTTTCACATAAACCACTAAATAGGATTGGATTAAGAGCTTCTAATTTTGGAATATTTTTATAAAGTTTTTCAGGTATTTTGAGCTACTTAGATTATGGTGTGAAATTTTGTAAGCTGACTTGTTCTTCTGAGTTAGATGAAATAAATTTATCAAGATAAGTTTCTCCATAGATTAAATAATTGTATTCTTCATGTGATAATTAGCCAGATTCTAAAGCAATTTAGGTACAAAGCATAAAACTAAAAATTTTTTTATGATTGTTGAAAAGAGATCTAATAACATTTTAAAATATATTTGAGGTTGTGAAATCTTTGATAAATTCAACCCTTTCTTCTGGAATATTAGATTAAGGAGAAATTTATAAGTTATGGATAAAAAGTCTATTAAAGTAACTTAGAGAGAACTGATACATTGGATCAATCAGCTATAACTTTTGTATGCAAAAGAATAAAATTGAACCTCTTCTAGCTACTTTTCTGTACAAATTTCTCACAATCTCTATTTCTTATTCTTTGATTTCGCTTTAAATCAGTCCTTCCTTAACAGAAATAGAAATTTTTTTAGATTTTTTAAGGTTTTCTATCAACTCTTTATCATCTAAAATAATTCCCTAACTATTAGCCAACAGTTCTAAAATCTTGTCTTCTATATTTGTAAGAGTAGTTTTACCATTTCCAATAGTAAGTATTAAGTTATGTTTTTCCTTTTCTAATTCAGGAGTTTCTCTACTCGAAACTTCTCCCAAAAGTTGCTCTTCCAAACCTAATTTATCACAGATAACAAATGATAAATCAAATTTAGAATATAAAAATAAATAAATTACCTTATTCAGTTACCTAAAAGTTAATAACATTTGCTCTTATAAATACTTCTGGAAGGTAATTAGGATTTCCAATATTAGTAAACATAAATAATTTGAAAGATGCAGCCATTTCAAGATTAGATCCATTAAATTTAATCACCTTT
Organism: Tetrahymena elliotti 4EA; assembly: GCA_000231825.2. Lineage (NCBI taxonomy): Eukaryota > Ciliophora > Oligohymenophorea > Hymenostomatida > Tetrahymenidae > Tetrahymena > Tetrahymena elliotti. The sequence goes on along the minus strand of JH720303.1, from coordinate 906,945 downwards.
CTACCATTAACATTTTCAAATTACTTTAGCAGGATAGGGTCAAGTTATGGGTCAAGGTATTACTCATTGACTTATTCAATAAATAAAATTTTGTTAACTCTCACACTCATCTCTACTGTTTTAATCAAGTTATCAGAATTCATTTAAATGATAGTAATATTATCTAAACCAAACATTTATTTTAACCAAATTAGAGCTTAGTTTTAAGGATCAATAAGCAAAGGAAAAGAAGATTAATCGTTATTATAGTTAAATTCATTAAGGGCTATGATTCCATTTCCTATAGAGACTAAGTCTGTAGGGAGACCTTTTTGATTCCAATCTCTAATAATAACCTGATATCCTAAAACATCTCCAATATTGTATTTTTCATCAAAAAGAATATTTTCTTATTTCAAGTTATCCATCAATTACTCAATTATATTTTATCTATGTTTATAAAAATAAATTTAATCAAAAATAAGTTAATCCATTTAAAAAGAATTAAAAATTATTCTAAATCAAAAACTTATTATATTTTTTAATGATTACCTAAATTCTCCATTAAAAGGACCAAAGTAGCATATGTAGGATCCTGTTAAAAACATATTTCCCTACAAGTAACCTATAGAATTTTCCAAATCAATAATTTTATTTTTCCATCTTTCCTGAAATAAAATATTTATTAATTTAAAATAACAAATAAAATATTTACTTCTTCATCGGAGAGTCCTGATTTCAATTCAACAGCATTAATCAAACGTTATTTTGTTAATTCAATTTCATTTTTTAAATCTTCTTTTTGTTTAATTGAATTCTATAGTTCATCTTCAAATTTTTAAAATTTCTAGATGATTTTATCAAGCTCATCTCTTTTTTCCTTTAAAATATTGAAAGCTTTTGCATATTCTTCATCCATTTTTTTAACATAATCTCTTTTTTAAGTAATTTCTAAGAAGACATCTTAGAATTTATCAACACCCCTAACCCAAGAACACATTGACTTAGCTGCATAGTTAATTGTTTTAACTATTGAAGGTTTAAAATCAGGGTTATTTTAGATTCTTGTTTTAAGTTCTTTTTAAATTTTAGCTGGAATTTTTTCAACATTCAAATTTTTTAGTCTTTGTAAAAAGTTTGTATCAGCCATCATCTTTTTAATATTATCCCAATCAATTTTCTCTTCTAATAATATTGCTATACACTCCATAGTAAATCTAACCAATTAATGAGGATTGTGCTAAGCTCTCATTTCACTTATATCCTAAAAAAAGTTAAAAAATTTAATTTTTAATTTAAAATTACATTTCTGTTTAAAGTGTTAAGAGCTTCTGTAGCTTTATGCAGTTTAGGCATAGCATTTTTAAGAATTAAGTTTGCTTCATTTTACAACTTTTTAATTTCTTCTGCTTTTTATTCAACTATTTTTTCTTCGACTTCAACTAGTTTTTTAGCTTCGTTTGCTTCATTTCTATTTTAAATATTTTTTTTATTTAAAAATTAGCTTTGTTATTGAATAAATTTACTTATCTATCTATAACTTATCAATTAAAACTTCAATTTCCTGAGTTTTCTTTACTAGTTCTGGTTAGAGCTTTGTTAATTTCTCCTCTAAAACATCAATTACCTTATTGGCTTCTTATAGTTTATCTAAGCCATTTTGTAGTTTATTTTTTTACTGTGTTTAAAAATTATTTTGTGTTCTCAAAAGATTTCTATAATTCATAATCATTTAAATATAATTTTTAGGTGTAGAATAGACTTTTCTTTTCCAAACATTGTAAAAATCTTCAATGTTTTAGTTAATTACTTAATGAGTAAAAACAAAGCATTTGGCAAGAATCTATTTGCTTAATTTTGTTAAACTACTTTCTTTTTCTAAAAAGCTTATTGCAACTTAAAGTAATGCTTCTTCTGGCCAGGGTTAAAACCAATCAATAGTACAGCAATTAGTTAAACTAGGAAACATTCTTATCCTATTTCTAAAGCTCTCTCCAACTGGACTCATACCCAAAACAACATGCAATTTGTTCCTAACCTACAAATATTATTGAAATAAAGATTAAATATTAATTTAAATTCCATAAGTTTTTACCCTTTAGACAAATAAATCATATGTCTGCATCCTAGAGTCTAATTCCTTAGCATCATTTTTTAAATTATCCTCGATGATTTCTAACTCATCTTTTGTTATAATACCTGGAACTTCTCCTGAATTCATAATATTGTTAATTTCTTCAAGGAACTACTCCTTTACAATTTAATTATCCATAATTAGTAGTATTTAATTTTAATCTTTGAAAGCAACTTCCTTCATAGTTCTTAAAATTAAATCATGAAAATCTTTCATACCTTAAATTAATAATAAATTTTAAAGTTAAATATTAATAATCATCAAAATGTACCATAATTTTATTTTAACATTATTTGAGAATATTGCATCTCAGTTAGAAGAGCTGATAAAATTGATAACGATTTTTTTCCTGACCCACCAACCTAAAATAATGGAATTAAAAAGATAAAAAATCTTTAAATTTAAAAAATAAATTGATGATTGATTACAGCCACATACATAAAATGCCCTCTTTCTTAGTGGAGAACTCTTGCCATTCTTGTTATATGCTAAATTGTATGATTAAAAAGCACTAAATTCATAGATGTTTTTGTATTCATCACTTCTTCAATTCTCTTTTTGTATGCAGTCACATCGGATACAAACTCATAAGATTCAGATTTAAAAACAGGAGAAAATGAAAGTGAGTCAAAAAATTGGAAAATATTCTTAACTTCAAATTGAAAATTGAAGAATATTAGCTTAGATGCCAGTTCTTAGAACCATTCTATATCTTTCATGCTAACTAATCTATCCATGAAGACTCTACAACATTCATGTAGCCAAAGTTTACCAAAATTTTCTTTGGTGTTCACAGTCTATGCTCTTATCATTAGCATACCTTAAAAAATTTTAGCAATATCTCTCATATTAAAAATGTAATGACATTTCTAAGGAGTAGGAAGCAATTCTTATTAAATATGTTGGAATAATTAAATTGTAATCTTTACTATAACCCCTCTATCAATTAAATCTGTTATTTAATTGTTAAATGCATAATTATACTTAATAGTTTTTAGTATATTTGAAAAGATAGAAACCATTGAATCTTCAGAATATTAATTGAGATTTATTATGTTAAAATATCTTAAAAATCTTGTTGATAGATTCGATCTACCTCCACCAGGCATACCTCCTGCAATTACTAAAGACGTGGAAGAGATCTATCTCCAAACTAAAGATTTTCTTTCATAAAGTCCTTTATTTTCTTACAATACTCTTAAAAGCTCTATGACTGGCTAAGCTCCATATTTTTCAACTTTAGGCATATTTACATCATCAATAAAGATGATCATTTTCTTTCCTGGAGGTGGTTCTAAAAATAGTTTCTAATGTCTTCTCTATTAAACCATTTTAGATTCAATAGTATTTTAAACATTTAAAGTTTTGGTTTCACTAGAAAAGTTTAATTAAATTGTGGTATGTTTTTCTTTAGATTATATCTTTCTCATAAAGCTATCAACAATAACAGTCTTTCCAGTACCTAGAAGTTTCAATTAAAAATATTTTTTAATTAATTAATAATTTTGCTTAAAATAAAAATTCTTTTACCAGTTTCGCCTGTGATAAAAATCGATTATTGCTGAAATAAGAATAATTGCAAAAAATAAGAAACACAAATTGTTTCCTTTGTTTAGACTGTCATTTCATAGAAACTCATTCCTTTTCTATATTAAAACGGTTCTATCTACAAATCCCAGTGATATAGTTCTGCCTCATACCCTTAAACTTTCAGTAAATAATCAAACATGTTACTTCTAATCGCATCAGCTGAAAATATTTCTCCTAAATGTCTATCATATCTAGGAAGAGCATCAATATGAACCAAAGTATATGTAGTCCAATAGTAGCAAAACAAAACAATTTTTTCTATTACTTTTTTTATCAACATACCTTTTTCTTTTAGATCTTCTTTCTCTTAAAAGATATAAACCTTTTTTTTTTCCAGAAATTGTTAAATGGTAAAATAAAAAATAAAAAATTTTACTTTAATTAATCTACATAAAGAAAGGGCTAGAATTTGTTCAGATATATTTATGATGTATTTACATTATCTACTCAAATAATCTAAACCATTTACTATGCATTACTTAACAAGTATTTTAACATAATTTATTTATTCTTCATTTAATTTCTATGGAAACTCTTTCTCGATAAAGCTATCTGTAATTAAAAATGTGTCTATTACCTTTATTATAAAAAAAATTTTAAAAACTAGCCTGAAAAATACCCTATTAAGTAATAATAATTATTAAATACAAATTATTTACTCCTTAATCAATATAAACCATTCCACATCTAGATACTGTTGCAGGGGATGCATATGATAAGTCTGTAACTTCAAATATCATTTTTATATTTGGTTTAAGTTTTATTCTTTCTCCATTTGATAGACATAAGGTCATAGAATCATCTAACACACTATTCATATTTTCTATCCATAACGCATCAACTGGACCATCAAATACTATCCATTTTTGTTATTCTCTATCTGATTTTCTTTACATTTGAGTAGATACAAAGCTATTTTAAGTAGCTGAAATATTCAATAAAGAAGATTTTCTACTTTGTTCCCTTGAAGGAATTTGTAGATTATCTTGATTGAAACTTTCTTTTCTTTTTATCTCATTTTCCATTTTTGATAACTTTTCTTAAATAGTTTCTCCTACTGTTTCATCCACATATTCTCTTATAATTTTACTAACCAAACCGTCACTCCAACTTTAAGTGACTTAATCAAAATCACCATAAAGTTCATTTAAATCAATAGCTTTAGGATTAACAGTCCTTGAAATTACTTCAGGATATTTAATCTATTATTCTACATTTACTTATAAAATCTGATTTGAATTGCTTGTTTATTAATATTCAACACTATTTGTATATGCTCTATTTAGAATTTTTAATATACTAGACTTTCCACTCATAGTAGGTCCTATTATCATAATACCAAATCTAACATTTATAATTTAATGAGTTTGAATAATTTTTTCTATGAATTTTTTGCTGTCTTTTAAGCCACATTTAGTCATTTCCTTTTAAGAATATTCAGATAGCTGCTTATTATCAGTGACAGGTAAATTCAAATTAGGAAATAAGTCCTGTAGTATAGCATCAAATAGTGGAAGGTCTTAGCTAAAAAAATATATTTAAACTTTTTATTCTTAAATAAAAAAAATTACTTTAAAAACTTAGGAACATTACTGTCTCTCATAGCTTTAATAAGTAACACATCTTCAGGTATGTTAAGATGAGATCTTTTCAAAGCACCAGCCATGACTAAAACACTCTTTACTGCTCTCATACCAAAATCATAGTGGTCTTATTAACTTAATTACTCACTTGATAGTTTATAAAGTTTAGTCATCTTTTTTGAAAGATCTTTAGCATTAGAAAACCCTTCAGAGTATAACATGATTTCAGCAATCAGAGTGTAATCTGGAACCATCATTGAAACAGGTCTGAACAAACTCTTTAAATTATCTGGCAATTCAGTTCTCCCTGCATATCCAGGGTTCATAGTTATAAAGATTCCTAAATTTTTATCCAGATTTACATTTTTTCCATAAAAGAAAAATTAATTTCTTTCTTGAAGTAAGGCTTGTCTAATTGATAGGACCTTATTATATTTACAATCAAAAATAATGCAAACTAATAAAATATTTTAGAGAAAATAAATTACCTATGATGCTATAACTGATAGTACCTCTATATCAATTCTATTAAACTCATCCAAGCAAGCCCAAGCACCTGTGTAAGACAAACCTGTGAAAAGTTATTCCATAATTTTAACATTTACTTACTCACTGCAGTTAAAAACTATACAATATCTTCCTAATGCTTTTGCTAAATCTTTACAGCTTTCAGTTTTACCTGTACCAGCTGGGCCCGTAGGATTAGCACCTATTTGACATAAAAATATTTTTTTCACATTAAAAAAAATTTTATCTTTTTTTTACCTAACTTGATATGAAGTGCTCCCGTTATAGTAATCCAACAGCGCTCTGTAAGTGGGGTAATAACTAATCTTGTTGTTGCTCCCATGTATTCATATCCATATTATAATTTACTCTCAACTTACTTGGCTATGATAACACTATCTTCTTCATAGAATTTAAGTTACTAAGCCCATTTAAAGTCATTTGTAGTAACCTTTGTTTCACTTAAGCACATATCTTCAATTATATCTCTAAAATGTACCATTTATGTGACTAATGCAACTATCTTTCTTCTTTCAGATTTTTCTAGTTTTTGCTTGATCATTCCTTTGATTTTAGATTAATTAAATTATAGATAAAAATACTATACTATTATGATTAATTAATTACCAGTTATATCTTCAAGTTGTAAAACAAGAGAATAGTGCCATTCACCAAGATCCTATGGATTTTCAGGGTCTAAATAATCTTCCGAAATGTAGGTCCACTGCATTCTGTTAACTGTTAGAATTACTTAATTGGGGAATTCAGGTATCCATTTAGGGAGAGTCATTTTTTCTTATTCATATCGAATCAAGCAATTTAAAAAAAGATGGGAAAGAGAATACTTCATTTAATCTAATATCATTTAAAGCCATTCCTCTACTTCACCTTTTAATATACAATACTTCAAAATGACTTTTTCTCCTTCTTAAGAAATCATCTTTTTTGCAGTTTACCTAAATAATAATTTTAAAATTTTCTAAATTTTGTTGAAAAAAAAATTTTCCTTTTACCCCTCTATTTCTATGTCGTCTATGTTTTCAAATAATTTTCTAAGATAGGGGATAATTTGCTGAGGAGTTTTGACTGTTGAAAGTATTTCAAGTAATTCGTCATTTGACAAAAAGAAAAAGCGCTAAAATGCTTCTCTCTTTTGGTCTAAAAATTCATCTAAAGCCTTTTAAATTTAATCGAAGTGGAGGTTGTTTTGTTTTAAAGGCTTCATGAGAAATTGGCTTCTAAAATCATCAGCTAATCTTCTTATAAGAGGTAATTCTTTAGCTTATTTCATAAACTTTTTCCAAACTTAATCGCAATTAGAAAATTTTTGACACTCTTTACTGAGATGCTTTTAAGCATAACCAGTTGACATAATAGGTTTTAGATAAAGCCAGTTTTTTTGATGAAGCATCCACTCATCAAGACTTTTTATGATAAAAAAATTATAATAAAATAAAAATTATAATTATAATTATCTTACAGTTCTTAAACATATTTAAACAGCATATACTATCTTTCTACCCTCAGCTTTAAATTACTTATGTACCTATTACCAAGCAAATTAGTTAATGCAGTAATGTTGTCATCTATTTTATCAATTAGCTCCATATTACTTCCAAGAATAAAAAGCTCATTTTCACCATGAGGTATGAATCCTAATTTTGATTATTTCCAAAATTCTTCAACTTATTCTAAGATTTTTATTAATTCTCTTTCCTTTTCTGATCTAAGAGCTATGTCATTAATTTATTCATTAAATTAGTATATTTTGAGATCAAACAAATACTTTAGCTTGTACTTACTAGCTGATACTGCTGAAAATAGATCAGATTTATTTTTTAATTCAAATTTCTTTAAAAATTAATAGTCATCATTACTAATATCCTTTAATATAATCTCTCTTATTTCTGTCCATTAAGACTGACCTATGCTTTCAGATCTGAGATTTAGCAAGCAAAAATGAAAGTCTTTGTAAACCTTTTTTTCAAATTATTTTAAATAAATAGATAAGATCAAATTAAACTCTATACTTCAACTTTTTCTTTCAGATCTATTGCAATACTTCCTTTATCTAGCTCTTTCATGTAATTATTAGCTGAGTTATTACACTAATCTAAAAGTTAACCCATTTAATTCAAATCTATTTGTAAGAAATGTTAAGATTCCCAAATAGAATATCTAAATATCCATTCTTTTTTATTCAATAATACTGCATAGACTAAATTGTATTGCTGATAAAGAGAATCTAATGTTTCAAAGTTAGTTTAGTTGTCAACAAAGATTTCTAAAGACTCCTCATAAGACATAATTTTGAGCTTCTATTCATATAAATCCTTAATTCCTTTTTCAATACTTTGTAAGAAATCAATAGATTTTTCTAAATTAGATTCTTTATCAAATACATTAGAATAATCAAATTTAAATTTATATTGCTTAACTGTTTCATGAAAGCCAGGCAATAAATTCTTCAAATCTTCCTTGAAATTTTCCACAAAAGAATTCATCAAATTTTCAATCTAAAACAAAGAATAAAAAAGTATTAAAAAAGTATTTCAAACTTAATATAAAATTACCTCTTCTATTCTTGATCTGAGAGTATATAAATGAGATTAAGATGAAATAATTGTTTAATGATCTTTATCTATAAACAAAACTTTATTTTTCATTCCCAAGTAGTATAAATTCAAGATTTCACTACATCTTAAACCTAAATCATTTATTTTTGCATCAACAAACTAATTTTATTTATTTATTTATTTTATTAGTAAATTAATCATTCGAATAATAATTACTTTGTAATTTTTTAAGAAAACAACAAATTAGTCAAGATTTTATGGGTTCTTAATTACTAAATTCAAATACTCATCTGTTGTTTTATTAAAATCATAGGCTCTCATAAGAGTAATAGTAGGCATTTTTTCAAATAATACTTTTAAGCTTGTTTGAGCTGAACTTTTAAGAGTTTCCTTGATTGGATTTATATCAAAGAAGAATAAACCTTACTCTTCTTCTACTTTTAAAGAACATAAAAACTAATCATCATTTTAATACTTTTCTATTATTTCGCTTAATTATTCTGATTCCATATTGTCATAAATTTATGGATTTATATTTTAATGTTCTTAATAAATTTCAAGAGGTTTAACTAATTTTTTGCTTTATTGATAAATCTAACTATAAGCTATATCTACAGCTTCTTAAACTCTTCTTAAATTATTAACAAATTATTCGTCATGGTAAATTAGATGACTAAGATTTATTTTTTCTTAAGCTAATTCAATAAAATCTAAATCTTTACTTTACAAATATTCAAGGATTTCTCCTCTTAAAGCATATTAAATATGATCATTAATTAAATCTTAAATAGCTGCTCTTACAATTTCATCAAATTAATCTTTAAATTCAGCTTCTGAAGGAAATAGACTTAGTTTGTTTTCTGACTCTGAAGCTACACAAATTATCCAGCTGATATGCTCAACAATATTAAAATTGTCATCCTGCATATACCTATTTGAATAAATTTTAGTTATCTAAAGTAAATAAAATAAATAAGATTTACCTGTTAAAATTTTCTATTTTTGTCGCTAAATTATCTGTTGCAAAAATAACAAGTTATAATTTAGATTCCAACACTATATAATCAATGCATTTTGTAAAATTTTTAAGTTTTTTTTAATGAATTTTTAAAGTAGCTTCTGCTGCATAGGGCATATCCCTATATTCTGCATCTCCAATTAGCATACCTGCCTTTTATTTTATCTATATAATAAATGTAATATTAAATGCTAGTTTTAAAATTAGAATATATATATGATTCATTACACTAGAAAAATTAGATATTTCACTAATATCATCATCTTTATTTGGGATACGGAAATCTCTTTTAAATTTCTTCAATGAAAAATCGCATGCAGCTTATATAATATTCATAATAATAGATTGATGAGAATTAACTTGATTAACAAGATTATTCTTTCTATAATTTTCTGCCTTAATCTTAAACTCATCAAATCTGACTGGCTGAGTAAATTTAACATCAAAAAATAAAGCTTATTTCTATTCTATACATTCAGATCTAACTTTTATCAAAGATTCCCTCATAACAGGATCCAAATATATCAATTTATACTCTAAAATCTTAGAGCATTCCTTCATTATATTTCTTTTCATTAATTTTTTCCATAAAAAGAAATTTTTCCAAACTCTAAAAGTTTTAAAGAAATGAATATTGGCAATATTATGATAAAGATCATGTTCTCTTTCCCACTCATCAAGTCTCATAAATCTCACATCGCTTTCTCTGAAATGCACAATACCCTAAACATAAATTAAAATTAAATAAATTACTTATTCTAAAAATCTTTATTTCCAAAACATTAATTAAAAAAAAGTAGTGATATCAATGAAGAATAATTAAAGAGGTGCTTAAATAAATTACTCTTCTAGATATTGTCATATAGTTTAAAGGGTTTCTTTCAGAGAAAGGTACAATTTTCCAATTGTAGCTATTATAGCCAATTTAATTTAAATAGCAGAATTCATCTTTCATATCTGCATCAGTTCTAATCAAAGATATGAAATCTTTAGGTTACAAATATTCATTAAAATAAGACTACTTTTTTTATAGTGACTATATGTAATCTTAATAATTTTAATCTAAAATTGTTTTCTTCTAAAAATCTTGCTAATTTTGCAAAGATTTAGATTGATTATTATATTATTTAGAGGATCCTCCATTCAAAGCTTTAGATTAATTATGTGAATTATTTCCAATCATAGTGCTTCCTCCAGCTTATATGTTTTAACTCATTTACTGCTCTAAGTCATCTTCTTCTTAGATTATACTTTAATTTCTTTTTCTTGGATAATTTTCTGTCCTTATTTATTTTTATGGATCTTAATAATCCTCTTTATGATTTTAATTAATTGAAGTACTGAAAGATCTAACTCTTTCTTGTTATTACTAATCTTAATCCTTGTATTCCTTCTTTTCTGATTATACTTATGAAGGATCTAGTCTCTGAAATTTCATATTTCTTTTTTACTAAAGCAAAGCCTAGTTCTCTTAATGCTAAAGTTGGACAGATTATATCATTTATAATTCATTTATTAATTAAAATTTATTACTTGGATTACCATATTATTAACGTTTGTTATTAGAAGGTTGTGCTTTTATTCTGAATGGCTAGTTTAGTAAATCATTTCTCTCTTAGTTTTATGATGCTGCTGATTATTCTGTTTTTAAACGATAATTTGAAATAATATTAGTATTTTCTTCATCAAGATAAATACTATCATCTAATCCATTTTATTATTACTTTTTAGTTTATTTTTTACATGGTGAAGGTTGTCCAGGAATAAGTTAATCTTAGATACTGAAAGATAAATTACTTGAAGAAATAACCCTTTTTCTGGATTCAGATCTATCTTTTATCTAAACTTTAGGTACAAGTGTTGGAAAATGTTCTTTAGAAGGCCCAATTAAGGATGCCTTATCTAAAGAAAAACTTGTTTTATGTCTTACAATAGGTAAAATAGACTTATTACCACTAGTAGGTGAAAGATTCATTGAAGCTTTAATTTATTATTGCGAATTCTCTAATATTTAAATTGAATTCTAATTTAATCTGTCAATGTGCACTATTGATTATACGTTTGAGTTAACTATGGTATTTAGATTTACTATAGAAGATGAATTAGTCAACTATTTAGAACCTGTATTTACACTTTATGTTTAGAATTAAATGGAAGGTTGCATATAAAATTTTTCTTTATTAAATCTATTTCTTAAAAAACTCTATTTATTCTATCCTTAAACTAGCTCCACACTTTTCTAATGTAAAAAGATTATTAATTACAAAAATTTATTTTGAAAATATAAAAAAATGTTTTAACAAATAATATTTTTTTATCAATAGATTTGTTTTTTTTAGTTGTTTCAATTAAGAGAAAATGATTACTTATATTTTTTCTTAAAACTCTTCTTCTATTGCTTATTTGTATATACGATGTGCAACTGAATGTTCAGGTAGTTGAGTAGAATTCTAAATATTAATTTAATATCCTTCGCTTTGAATTTAACCATTTTAGATGGGAGAAGGATAACGCTAATTTTATCCAAGATGAAAAGAGTTATTTTTCCTTTTCATGGTTAAATCAAATGACAAATATTTGCTTAATCTAAAAAAAAATAAGTTGTTGAAAATCCCTTTTTATAAAATAAATAATAACTATCCTAAGAAAGACAATTAAATTGATAAATTAATTTGTATGATATTTTTATGGAGAATATAAGAGATTCTATCTTGAATTGATGATATTTTAATATTAAGAAAATGTAATAACTTATTAATCACAATTTTATAATAATTAATCTTGTGGTCACAAAATAATTTAAAAAAAATACCTTTCATTAAAATAAACATACTTATTTGCCTTTCTATTGAATTTTTAATTTTCTTGTAACTCATAGCTACAAAAAAAATTCTTCTTACATTATTTAGGCTTCTCTTTAAATTAAACTCACATATTCTAAATTTTTATTTTAAAATTAAATAAAAATTATTTTTAAAAATAATAATTAAAATATTTTATGAAATAATTTAAAATATTCTATTTTAATTTCTAATTTTTGTTATATTTGATTTTAAACAAGCTTAAGATCATAATAGAAAGTTAAAAAATTTTTCATTTTGATTTATTTTTAACTTTTGAAAAGAAATAGGTAAATATTTAGAGTCAATAATTTTAAAGAAAAACAAAAGAATAAAAAGAAATTTAGACAAAAAGATTAAAAGAAGATTAAAAATGGTATACAACAACATATTTTTGTATATAAACAATAAATTGTTTGATTGTGTTTTATTTGGAAATAATTTATTTTTATTTTAATGGGAATTTTAAAATATTAACTCTGGGTATTATATTTATATAATAATAATTATAAATATTATTGGTTGATTATTTATTGATTTACTTATTATTTGAAATAAAAATTTGTTAAATTTTTTTCCTATTTTTTCTCAAAGAAATTTCAAATTTAAGTTTTATTCAAATTTATTTATTTAACTAATATCTCGAATTATTCACTTTTAAGATTTGTTGATGAATTGCGCTCTTATAAAGCTATTTTTTTTAATGATTTTTATAGTTATAGTTATTATTGATTTTATTTTTTTAAGAGTTAATATAAATAGAAGTAAATTTATATTAGATGTTATCAAAAGTATCAACTAATTTTTTTCTCAAATCTTATGGAGAATATCGAAAACACCAGTACCTACTTAGGGAACTCTACCCAAGACAATTTGGGAAGAAGGAGTAGAAAGAGTATCTATTTCATTATTTGTAGCAGCGTTTGTAAGGAATTTAACGCAAGTTTCGAATGACATCTTAAGGAAAGGACTGATACTTTCATCCATCCAAACTCTATTCATAGCTTTCATTTCACCACTGAAAGTAAGATAATCAGCAATTAAGTATAAATGTCTGTAGTCGACAACGACACCATAAACACCAAACACAGTAACGATTTCTTTTACTATAGCATTTCTTGCAGCTTCAATCTAATAATAATTAATAATTCATTAATCATTTAAGTTCAAAAAAATTTTCTAATAAAAAAATTAAAATAAATTTCTTACACCGTAACATTTGTTTAAGGCAGCAATATCATTTGAGTCAATAGTGTTAGAGTCAAAGTGTTCCATTTTCCAGATTTACTTGAAATTAACACCTTCAGTTTGAATTTGATAAGAAGTAGCTCCCTTGTTATCCTTTTTAAGGACAGTAGCATTAGAAATATTCTTTACTTCATAAACTAAAGTCTTCTTCAAAATCTTTTCAACCAAACTATTTTTTAATGAAATAAAGAGTTAATAAGATTTTTTGTAAATTTTAGAAAAATTAAAAAAATATAAAATCAATTTCTTACTTAACCATCAGTAATTTCTTAGAATCTAAAGGTAATTTAATGTTGATAACTATGCTTTCACCTTCAATATTATGACCCTTTTTGAAGAAATAATTATAATTAATATTGGTTAAGATAGATAGATGTTTTCTATTTTACATTGTAATAAGGAGAAGCTTCAAATAATTCAGCCTTAGAAGTTCTGGTTGGAACTCTTTTAACGACAGGTTCTGATGATTGAGCTAATTTGGGTTTAATTTTTGTTTCATCTTCTGTCTCAGTAAATATGCTGAATTCGATTTCGCTGGCAGAGGCATCAGCAGCTTTCTTTAATTCTTCACCATCAGAAACGGCTTCTTTATCGAAATCACTGACTAAACCTTCAGTTTCCATGCCACTGCCTATTAAATAAATTATAAATATTTTTAATATATATTAAATTAAAAAATAAAGTGTTTACTTTCATTTTCTTTCTTTTTAAGAACTCTAGTTTAAAGTTCAGATCTTTAATCACGCTTAAGTTCTTTGTTAATGTATTAGAAGAGATTAGGAAGGAAGATCTTTTCAATTCTACGATTGATAGTATCAATAGAAAGTTAGAATGCAAAGTAAATAGCTTCTAAATCTTCTAAGTTAATTTTAATTTCATAATGTCTGAAACGTTCATTGAAGGGTAAAATGTTATTGTCACGAACTATAATTTTTTGTTCCTTGACTTCAATGTTATTAACAAGTTCTAATAAGTTAATCTTTTAGAGCTTACGAGCATGGTTTTGAACTAATTCTTTGTTGGAAGCAACTTCAGGATTAGAGAGATTCAAAAGCATAACAGGAGTTTTCAACTTATCAGTAGCAGTCATTAAAATTTCTCTTAAACGAGGAATACCTAAAGTAAGGTTAACACCACCGTGACCTGCCAAGTGGAAAGTATTTAATGTCATCTATGTGGAGGGTTCACCAATAGCTTAAGCAGCAAGACAACCAACAGAGTCACCAGGGTGAATAAGAGAGTTAAGATATTTTACATTAAACAACATATGGAACTTCTAAGGAGTGACTTAATCCTTCTTGAGGTTGAAAATGTTGCTGTAGGGATCAGCGCTTTGTTCTTCCTTCTTAATGTATTCCTTAACATTTTTGTATACACGTTCAGAAACTGAACCAATGTGCTTACCAGGAAGGAAGTTGTTCATAATTGTGTCACAAATTTACTTTCCATTTTCAGTACTTTCTTATCTCTTTCTTTTCTTCAAGAAACGGTTGACAGATTCAAAATCATGAGAATCCTTTAAGTGGTAAGGATCATATTTTTGAGTGAAAGAAGTAAAGTTTTCAGCCAAGAAACGGAATTTTTCCAAATACTTAACTTTATTAGGATCAATAGAATCTTCACCATAATAGAATTAGACTACTGAACCATCAGCATCTCTAACAGTGTAGTCATATGCAACCTTTAATGCTTCTAAGTGCTTCATTAAGCATCTTTAGAGGTAACCTGATCTACTTGTCTTAACGGCAGTATCAATCAAACCTTCTCTTCCAGCCATACAATGGAAGAAGAATTCAGCGGGTCTAAGACCACTCAAGAAACGATCACTAATAAAACCACCTTTTTTTAATTATTAAAAATATTAGATTATATGTTAATTTATAAATATTTAAATTACCAGCTCTTGGATTAGGATCATAGGGTAAGAAGCAAGGAAGAGTACGGCCAGTAGACATAACGGGAACTCTACGACCTTCTAATTCTTATTAACCAAGTAAAGCAGAAACTTATGTGTGGTTAACCTTAGAACCTTTAGCACCTGAGTTAGTCATTGTAGTGAAATTATTGAAGGGGAATTTTTTAATAAGACCACCAAGAGCAGTATTAAGAATTTTAGAACCCTTTTAAGACATAGTTGACTTATAAACATTATCTTAAGCTTCAGCAAGTTGAGGATCACGAACTAATTTCTTTTAGATTTGATCAAGAATGGGATTTTCGCTTGAAAGATAATCAACTTCAGGCTTACGTTTAAGTACATTAGATGAGAATCTACCCTTACTGTTAAGAACAAAGTTGGGTCTGTTATACAAGTTCCAGTTTTCAGGAACTTCATAGTCTTTCATACCAACGAATTCAGCACAAGCAAGGACACCATCAGCATGGGCAGCCTTGATTTCTTAGAGACGTTATTCGTCTGATTCTTTGCTGACAAGAAGATCATCCATACCACAAGTAAAACCATGCATTTAGAGATGAGCACTAAGTAATTTAGCGAGAGCAGTGAAAAGTTTACCAGTTAAAGATGCTCCATATAATTCATAAAAGGCGTGCATAAGACCATAAGTGGCACCAGCACCAAATTAATTTTTATCAATAACACCCTAAAGAAGTTCATTATCTCTGAATATAACTACAGTATCATCCTTATAAATACCAGTTAATTCATCAGAAGTAAGCTTAGCCTTCATTTCCATGTAAACACCTTATTCGTAATCTTTCTTTTGATTCTATTAGACTACGATCTTAATGATGTTTGTAATAAGTTATTTACCAGTCCACATAGGCTTGGGCTTTTGAATAGCAGGAGGAACTAAGAAAATTTTATAAGGCTTAGAACTGTTATTCTTTTCAAACATGTTCCAAGTAGCAGCATAAACAAGCTCTTAAAATTCTTCCTTTTGTAAGAATTTTTCTTTGTGAGTTAAGAAGACAGCTGAAACGATAGTATCTTGGATAAGTTCTCTCAAAGGATTACCATTAGTTGTGTTGATGAATTAACGATCATTTAAACTAATGTGATAACCTTCTGCTCTAGCTAAATGAGATTAGAGGAAATGCAAGTTCATTTCATCACCATCGAAATCTGCATTATATGATTTACAATTTGCATAGTGCATTCTAATAGTTTATTCTCTAGGAAGTACTCTAGCGATGTGACTCATCAATGAAGCTTTGTGGAGAGTAGGCTATTAATAACAAATAATATTTTTAATTAAAAAAAAGTGAACCAAAATGAAATATTACTTGTCTGTTGAAAAGGAGTACATCACCGGACTGTAAATGACGATAAACAACTTTATTTTTAGAGTTATTTAAAAGAGTCTTGGCAAGACCAATTCTTTGTTATTCATTAAGAGCTTCCAAAGAAATTTTGTTTCCATTTTCAACAATGAAGTTAGCACCAGGATGTTAGAAAGGACCATTAATAATAAGCTTTCTGAGGTGTTTAGCATTATATTCATTAACATATTCAGGGAAAGTAAGCTTCTTAGCAACAAAAAGAGGAACACCTACTTCGTTAGTGTTTAAGTTAGGATCGGGAGAAATAACTGATCTAGCAGCGTAGTTAACACGCTTACCCATCATTTTCATTCTAAAGAGACCTTCTTTCTTTTCAAGGAGTTAACGAATACCAGTTCCTTCGCGATCTTAAGTCTTAGTAGCCTTAGAAGAATCCAAAAAGCAGTTAACAGCTTCTTGAATATCCAGCCACTTTGTAATAACATCATTAAGTTTAACTAAGCTATTAATATTTTGCTAGAAATTCTAGTTTTGCTTTAATTATAATTAATTAGAAAAGCGCATATCAAGCTATTCAATTAATTTCTTCTTCTTTTCTTCACTTAAACCTTACTTTTGCAAAACAATCATACGTCTTAATTCAACATTGAATTATAAAATTTTTGTTAAAACTACAGTGTGTCCATGCAAAAATGTTTATTCTCCTAGCTTATTTTCAGGTCTAAATCTATTAGGAGTAACTGGAATGACTTCAATAAAGAACATATTAAAATCGTTTCTTCTAATCATAAATCCTGTAAAATTAAAATAAATAAATTTATTTTCTCCATTCAAATATGTAAAATGAATGAATTAGTACCTTTAGCAGAGTTCTTTAAAGTTGAAGAAGTAACTTCAATTGTTCCGTAAATGATGTTAAGTAACTTTCTTTCTTCATCCCAAAATCTTTTCATTAATTCTTTTACTTCTAAGGGATCAAGATATTTTTGATTGGCATTAGCCTTTTCAGCCTTAGAGTGGCCAGATTCGCTTTACTCATCTTCAGAAGTATTGTAATCATCTTCGTGCTTTTTTTGATTAGCAGATTTTTTAGTTTCACTTGAACTTTTCTTGATGAAAAACTTAGAAAAACCTTCTTTTCTAATTGCCTATTATGGTTCTTTGCAATGAGGGCATTTACCTATATTTATACTATTCCAAAATTCCTTGAGGGCTTATTCAAATGCATTGTTCATAGCATTTGTATAAGTTACACCTTTAGTAAACTAATCAGTGTTATTTTGCTTGACATTAATTAAAGAAAGTAATTGCTTCTTTTTCTCTTCAAGATTCTTAATATTGCTTTGATAAATCTTATTGGCTTCCTATTCAACTTAAGATTTCTTAGGAATAATCTATTCAGTATCTGATGACTTGTAATCACTAGATTTACGACGTTTATCAGCATATGATTAAACTTGAATAGAATCTTTACCACTTTAAATTTAAAGAACACTTAAACTTTCACATGTTGACTTATATTCTTTTGCTTCGAAGATATAACCAAGCTTGATAAGAGTAAATATATTAGCAAACATCTTGAGTTTTTAATTAGTCATTCTAAACTTATTACATTTTAAACACTAGGCTCTATTTTATTAAAAATAACAATTATTTTTATGATAAATAATACAAAACTAATAAATAAATCTATGCTCTAATCTATTTATTGAAAGCTATTTTATTCTTCATTTATGATAATAACTTGTAATGACCTTTAGACATATTTCTATAAATTCTCATAATTATTTCATAGCATATAACTATCATCATATTTTATTTTATATGACCACAAAAGTCTATTTTAACTCTTTTCTTATGTTTTAGTTTGTTTTTAACTCCTTCTTATCTTAAATAGCTTTCACATTTTTATAATTAGTGTTTTACTATTAGGCTTGTTTTTTTTTTGGTTAATAGATTGAGCTTATATTTATTTTTGAATATAATTTTCTATTTTGAATCAAGTTATACCTTAATAATTTGAGCAACTTATCTATCAAGAAAGGATTATAAACAGGTAAGAGGAGTTCTACGTGACCCATATGACCTATTTATTTAATGTAGAAATAAAAATATTGAGTAAAAATTTTCTAAAATATTCTATAAATAGATGAAAGCTGGGAAACATTCATAAAAGCTTTAAGCTAATTGTCAGCTAATAATGTAAGATATCAGCTTTATCACTAAGGATTGATAAATTAAAATTTATTTTTAAATTATTACCAGGACATTCTAATCCTTCACAACCACAAGTTTCGCAACGAGTAAATTTATCATAAGGAGAGACACCCATACTAGGATCATATAAACCACCTTTATTAGTTAAAATATATTTTTTATTTAATCAATGCTTGAAAATAAAAAATATTTGAAAAATAAAATTTGAATATTTTAACAAATGATCCCATACTGCTAATTTTAAATGATCAAAGTAGCATTATGATTTAGTTAAAAAAGATCTCAAAAAATGAAGAATCGACTTATTACCTTTAATTGGTCTATTTAAAGAGTCAAATGCAATTGGATTAGTTATTTCCTTTACTGACAATCTACGGATTTCGTCAGCAGTGTAATAAGAAAAGCCTACACCAGCGAGACGTCTACTAATGACATCTTGGAATTAGCCTAAACTATTACTCATTTAATATCTATAAGTATATAATAATAATTCCTTTTATTTTTATTTTTTATCTTTTAATTTATCTTATTTATTTCTTTCTTTTATTGCTTCTTTTTTTGATTCTATTTTTTATACTCTAAATTAATTTTGCACACAATGAGCATTCATTAATCATTTAAGACACTGCCATAAATGGCTTTGATTATCTTAAATCCTTATAAATTATCTTTCCTACTTTGTAAAATCTACTATTTACATTATCTAGGCATTAAAAAATCAAAAATTAGAATAATCTTTCTTAAAATAAACTAAAAATGTATCTAAAACATAATCAAACCTAGAAGTAAATAAATAAAAATGAAGAGAAATAATTATTTATTTCTAATATGCATTATTTTCAATATTTAAACAGTATATTTAAAAGTACATTTGATATATAGGATGGGTTGTAAAATTGTAAAGTAAATAATTAGTTAAGTAGAAATATGTAAAGTAAATCCAAAAACTTATTTGCTTTATCGATCTAGTTAATAAATCAAACAAAGAAAGTTTATTAAAAACATAAAAAAAATTATTAAAAATTTTTGCTATCAGTGACTTTTTGCTTCTTAATTAATTTTAACTTTCTTTTGATATATTTACCCTTGCATAAAAAGGAATGCTTTTAATTTAATTGTATTTCAACGGATATAATAAATCTTCTTTAAATTTCAATGTACAACATTTAATCCATTTCAAATTTTTCTTAAAGCAAATGTTTTCCATCTAATCAATAAATTAACCATTTTTCTACAAAAAAAATTTGTTTTCATTTTTTTAATTTTGTTGTTTTTGAATTCAAAGATAAATAAAAGTTGATAAAAATTAAAATATATTTTTTTAGAAAATTTTTAAAATTATTTGATAAAAAGAAATTAGTGTTTCTTATTTAATTAATTAATAAATCTTATTTTTATGGTTAAATTTGAAACATTTTTCAAAGAAACTTTTTCTTTTGAGAGTAAAAATTAATTATTTTATTTTAAAAATAATTTCAGAAAAAAAAATAAATTTTTAAATAAAAATAAAATAAAAAGGTTGGTTATAGACACCTCATGTTTATAAAATAAAATATAGATATCTCTATTTTTCTTATTCATTTAAAATCTATGTAGAGTATCTTTTTTGATGATTTTCAATTAAAAATCCGCTAATATTTTTCTGAATTCAATTTATTTATTATACATAAAAGAAAAATATTGAAATTAATTATCTGTAATTTACATTTTGACTTTTTAGAAGAAAGACAACTAAATTTAGCAAAGTAGTTCATAAAATGGATAATTTATAACATTTCCTGAATTAAGGAAGCAAATGGCTATAAACAAATAAGGATTTGTAATTATTTTTGACATTTTCTTGCAAAAAAAACAAAATTTTCAATAAATTAAACATATTAAATAAATATTAATTAGGCTTTAAATCTACTAAGAATTAAAAGATAAAACTAAGCTATAATAAGATGAATAAAGTAGTTAAGCAGCTGAAGAGGAGTATTCTGAATTTATATTTTCAATCATTCTAAGTCATTTGAAAAAAAAGATTTCTACGGAAAAACTCTTTTAGCTTTTTAAATAAATCAAAGAAGTAATTAGCATTTGAATTGTTTGAATTCGAACATATTTATGAATTATTAGTACAAGCTATGCATTTGCTACCAAAAAATCATATTTATTTTTTATTTAACAAAAAATGGATATATATTGGAAAGCTTATCATATCAAAATGATAAAATTTAGTTGAAAAGAATAAATATTTATACAACTTTTTAACTAATAAAATTCTAAAAAAAGAAAAGAGGGATTAATGAGTTAAAAGAATTATTTGAAATGCTTTGGTTAGTTGGAGTTTTCTTAGATGGACTCAATAAATAAATTGAAGAAAAAGAATACTAAGAAATGCAGTCTATATTTTCATAATTTTTGAAAAATGTGGGAGAAGGGCCCGAACATCTTACAGATGAAGTTACTCTAATAGATTCTTTTAGTGAGCCTTAAGTTAAAAGCTTGGCTTACTTTGATGAAAAGCAATACAACTAAAAGAGGAGAAAATGGAATACTAAAATTTATTTTTTTTAAACTAAATACAATCTTTTCTCCTAACAAAATGAAGGCTATTCTAAATTGCTTGCAATGCTTATGAGTATAGGGGAAAAATTTAATCCAACACATGTTTATGAAGGAGTTTTAGATCTCATAGGGTACTTTGACCTTGATCCTGATAGAGTAGTTGAATGCATTCTTGATTTTTACATATTCAAGCCTCATGTTTAAAATTATTAAGCTATTCTTAGTCATTTTAATTCAAAAGCAATTACAAACTTTATGGGAAAGAAATTTGAATTATTTGCAACATTACCAGAAAAAAGCAATAATCCTCATTTTAAAAATGCAATTCTTGTCACTGCTCAATTAATAAAATGCTCAATCATATAGATACCAGCTATTTTACCTTACTTATTGCCAAATGATAAGGAATTTTAAGAAAAGGCTTAAGAAACAATAAAAAATGCTTCAAAATTTTACACTGATTCATACTCAGCTTAAATTATCATTAATGAAGATGAAGTAAAAAAGATAAGAGATGAAGAAGAAAGACAAACTAATCTAACATCTGCTTTTACAGGTAAATCAATTTATTCTTAAATAATCGTTCTTTAAAATCTTTGAGAGAATTTCTAAAAAATATTTAATTTCATTTTCTAATTTAAAATATAAAGATAATCAAAAGCTTTGGCTTTTAGATGGATTAGTTAAGGTAAATTCCTGGGTTCACTTTAATGAGTTATTTAGCATTTACTACAGCTGTATTGATTTGAAGATGCACCAATCCCTCTTAGATAGCTTGCTTATACTATTTGAATGGGCCATTGATAAAGTTTATCAACAAATTTCACCTTCTTGCTTTATTAAGAAAAAAGAATTTAAAAATCCATACAGCAAGTATTTTAATCCTAGTTCAAGAAGCTAAGAATTGACTCAACCATTAAATTTAGTAGATTGTATGGAGATAATTAATAAAATGCTTAGAATAATTAAATGTTATGTTGGGTTCAATCCTTTACTTTATTCTAAAGTTCTTCGTATTTTTAGATACATAAATAACTACAATAAAAAAACTAAAGATTCTGCAAATCATATCAAAACTGATTTAGATTCTGAAATGATAGATGAAAATGACTTAGTTAAAATGTAAGAATTAGTATAAGAGCTTCTAGGAAAGTATATGCTTCCAGCTCTTAACATATTTGAATGTAATCCAGGTGCTGTTAATGAATTTTGGAGCTTATTCAAGGAATATGACTATAAAATCAGAATGAAAATTTACATGGAATGTCACTTAGAACATATTTATAGCTCTATTTTCGTACTTATTAAATAAGGAAGAGCTGTAAGAGAAATCAAAGATATTTTCAATAAGTTTAACTAAGAAAATAAAAAGTAATACTCCAAGAAAATTGTTAAAATTGCTAATAATAACCCATTTGTTATATAAATTTTTATCATGAGAAGAATTCTTTAGCCAAACTATGATAATCTCATACCTGATATTATTGGTTCCTTCCAATATGGAACTGCTCTCTCATAAGATATATTCATATACTTAATTTTGCAATACATTTTTGACAAAAAAGACAAACCTAATTCTAATACTTTCGATAAAAAATTTGATGAAAAAAATGGAATGACAACTTGGTTCAAGCTTTCTTCTCTTTTTATTTCTAACTTTTATAAAAAGTTCCATAATGCAGACATGGTATTTATTTATTGAATTGAAAGCTGACTTTTATTAATATTTATTCTATACAAATTAGATACCCATTTTGATGTATTTCCTAAATAGTTTCTAAATAAGTATGCTAAAAAATACAACAAAACCTCACTTCAACGTCGCAATAGATCTCTATATCTTCAAAGACTTGATATCAAAAATGTCTGGTTTTGCCCTTCCAAATACTCTCAGCGAAAATTAATTATAAGCACTTGCAGGAGGTATTAGTTTGCAGGTATATTTCGTTTAAACTATTAAAATTTAATTAAATCATAAAATTGAATTTTCTTTGAAAAATTTTAAATCCTAACTTTTTGTTAATTTGAAGCCAAACTAAAAATGAAAGTCATAAATAAAAGAGTAAATGAATGTTTAATATTTCAAAATTTGTAAAACTGGTGTTTTTCTAAATTTTTTAATTTTGTTATTTTAATTCAAAATTTTATTAATTAATAAGATATAAAGTATGTAATTGACTGAAGATGTTAGAAAATGTAAAAAGAGCTAGAAAGCTTTAGAAGCGTTTTTATGGTAAAAATCTTCTACTATAAAGGATTTTGGAATAATAAATGCTCCTGAAGACTGCTGCTTAGCATATTACTTCCTTCTTCTTTTAGGATAAGAAAAAGCAAAATTTTATGACAACTACAACTATTTAGAACTTAAAACTATGGAATCCTTTTATGATATGGTTAATGATTCTTTGAATTTATTAATATTTTTCCTCAGATTCTAACAAGACTATAGTTAATATTCTAGTGTTCTGAGTCCTAAAGCTTTAAGAGAATTAGTCCTAAAATATAAGTATTTTTTCTTCTATTGTAACTAAAAAAAGAAATTATTTTAATAAATAGAATCCCTATTGAAATAGCATTTTAGATTACTAGACATGGATTTAAGCCTCTTTGTATTCCTACTAAAGAAGAACAATAAGAAATATTTACAGAGATATAACAAGTATATGATTCAATCAAGTACCCAGAAAGATTGATAACAAGACCTTTTACAGATGATATGGAAGATGAAGAAGAAGATCAATAAACAAGAGAATAGAAAAATTAAATTGCTAATTATGAAGAAAACTGTCATAAAAAAATGTGGGCTTTGATAAAGCCTCAGCTTTACTCAATTTTCTGGTTACTTAGTTTAGAGAATATTAGCGTTAATAAAGAAGGATACAAATTTTAAATAGAAGGTATCAAAAAAAATATCCAAGAAAAGTTAAGTGATAAAAGTAAGAAAGACAAGGAAAAGAAGGAACTGAAGGATTTAGAAAGTCTTGTAAAAAAATTAGAAGAGGAGGAATAAAAACAAATAAAACTTATGGCTAAGTATGAGACTTATCTCTAATCAATCAAAGAAGATATTGCTCTTCCCAAATAAAGTAATAATTTCTATAAAAATAATAGTAATTTTGAATTATAATATTTTTTTAATTTATTTATAGGAGATTAAATTGAAGCAGTCATTTCAGAGTTATGTACAAGCTGTATTCTCCCTCGTCTTTTAATTGAATAAAATGAAGCTCTTTATTGTTCAAGATTTTTGCTTCTTTTATTTAGAATAAATTAGACAAACTTGAATGACTCTGTAAGATCAATTAGATAAGCTGTTACTAAAATACTTCCCTTTTTGTAAAATGCTACTGAAAAAGAAGCTATAAATATATCTTATTTCGTTAATGATATATTTAAGCCTTTCTCAAATTACTTAGAAGGTCCAGAAAAATTACAGGAATCTCTAAAAACTCATATTCACTCTTCAATTATAAATGAAAAATATAGCTATGATAAATATAGTGTAAATTTTTTTGAATTAAAAGAATTACTTAATAAATCATTTTAATATAAAAATAGAATTATATCCATAGCAATATTATTGATGAAGCATTTAAAATCGCTCAATAAATTATTAAAAATGAATCTCAAGTTAGAAATATCCTCATTTTGTTAAATTAGATTAAAGAAATATTCCCAAAAACAAGATAATAAGGCTAAGACTGCAAAAAGCTAATGGAATAACTCATCGAAAAGTATCCCAAAGAATAATACAAAAGTGTAGGTACAAAAATTGATGTCTATTACAAGCTTGTTACCAATTTAAAGAATTTACCTGAGGCACCAGTTAGAAGCAGTGACAGAGACAAAAAACAATCTAATCCATAGAGATCAGTGGAGAGATCTACTAGAAAAGAAGTTAAAGATAAGGACAAAGATAGAAGTAGAGAGAGATCAAATGACAGAGGTAAAGATAAAAAAGAAGATAGATACAAAAAAGATCAAAAAAGATGATGAGATTAAAATATTTTTCAAAATCCTGAATTTAATAAATTAACTAAATATTAATTTTTTATGGAGTAAAGTATACTAAAATTCAATAATAAAAATATTTATGTCTTTAAATATAATTCAAATATAAATTAAATCACTTAAATAACTCTTACAAGTAATTTAAATATCATTGTAAATAATCATAATTAAACTATAAAATTGCTTCAAAAATTGTTGAAAAATTAAAAATGAGAAAAAATATAATAGGCAAGCAACATGAAAACTTTATTTTGCTTTCAAATAGCAATAAATGTATTTTTGAAAGAATTTCTCATCAAAAAATTTCTAACTTTGTGATTGTATTAAAATTAATTGCAAAAAAAGCTAAAGAGAAAGTAAATATTCTTCTTACAAACACATATTTTTTTTTGGATTAAAAAAAGAAATTTTGGTTGATAAACTTTTGATAATACAAAATCTAATAATTTATTTACTGGTATTGTTTATTTTTATAAAAATGGGATGTAAAGAAAGCAAAGACAATAAAGAAGATCTAAATAGAAGAGGCTCAAGCAAATGTACTAATTCTTCTAGTAAATCTGCATCAAAAAGGTAGTTAAATGTCTATGAAGACTTTACTATGGTCAAAGTAACCAATTTTCATTATTTTAAATATTTACACTATAGCAATTTTTTAACTAGAAACTATAAAAAAGAAAATAGGATCTGGAGGTTATGGGGACATATTCTTGCTGAAACTGCAGAAAGATGGTAAATTCCTTCATATATTCTATTGATATATTCTAAAATAAGCATGGGTTTATACAGAATTTTATTAATAGGAAAATACTATGTCCAAAAAAGGATCAGTAAACTAAAACTAAAATCTCATAAAGATTCTGTGATAATTGAAAAAGAAATTATGAAGACAATTAAGTCTCCTTTTATATAAAGTTTAAAGGCATCAAAGTAGGATAGCAACTATGTGTATTTATACACTACCTTTGAAGTAGGAGGTATCATTTTATTTCCTTCAATACTATCGTGCTTAACATTTTTTAAATGAAAAAAAAAAATCCCTTTATTATTAGAAGTTAAGCTAAAAAGTAAGATAAGCATACATACATACAAACAAATAGCAAATTTCTAATTTTAGAAAAGATAATTTTTACATACTAGTGAATGATATTTTCTTTTTTGTCTAATTTTTAGATTTATATAAATTAAAGGTGACTTACTGACTTATATATAGAGAAAAAAACATCTTAGTGAATAGCATGTAAAGTTTTATGCTGCTGAAATATTATTAGGGCTAGAAGCTTTGCATTCAAAATAAATAATTCATAGAGATATTAAACCGGAAAACATTCTAATTAGTTCTACAGGCCATGTAAAAATCACTGATTTTGGTATTTCTATATTTTCTAATAAAACTGCCAATACTGGATATTAAGAAAATAATAGAATGTCTATAATATCTCAGTCTACTTAAAATGAAGAAGTTTAATGTAGAATTTCTGATATTAAGTAATTTTAAGGAACTCTCTAGTATAATGCTCCTGAAATTTTGAAATGTAATTTCACATTCTATTATTAAAATATATGCTTTTTTATAGTTTATCTATCACCAATTTGCATATAGAATCAATTCTATATATTTATTAAAAGTTTAAGAATTCAGCTACTCAGCAGACTTTTGGGCTTTTGGAATCTTAATATTTATGCTTTTAAAAGGATATCACCCATTTGTAGATTATAATAGTGAAGATCCTGATTTAGCTACTTATTTCAACATAATAAATGGAAGAATTTTACAATATAATGAAACACCAACTTTATCAATTGAAGCAGAGTCTTTAATTAGTTTATTATTAGATGTTAATGTAAATTCATCTATTTTTATTTTTCTTTCTAAATTAATGATTTATTTTAAAGTAATACTCAAGGTTAGGTGCAGGAGGAATTGATTAGATTAAAAATCATTAATTTTTCAAAGAGATCGATTGGAAAAAAGTATTAGAATTAAAAGAAAAGCCTCCTTTTATTCCATCTGATTCAGATAATGCTTTACTGCAAAATTTTGATAATGTAATTTGACTTTTTGAAAAATACAATTCATCATCTAATTGATTAGATTTTTTTTTCAAACTCTATTTAATTGTTTTATATTTTTTCTAAATTAGGAAGTTTTATAATCTATTGAATATGGAAAGATGTCATAACTCCCCTAAACCAATTAGTTTACTCCATATCCTAATTTCACCTATGAAGAATAGTAATAATAAGAAGGAGATAATAAAGCATCTCAAGTTTGAAAAAATTTGTTAAGTAAAGAAAATAGGAAAAAACTTACATAAAAAAAAATTTTAACAATAATTTAAATTAAAAATAATATTTTTTACTCTTTAATTCATTTTAGTATGTTATATTTCAATTTAAAAATCATTAAATAATTAATTAATACTCATACTACCTTAAAAGAAACAATAAATATTTTCAGATTTTAAAAGTGATTATTTTATCAGAAAGATAGATAAAACCTATTGAGTTTACATTAATCTTAATATTTAACCTAAATATCAAAAAACAAAAAATTATTTGTCCCATTTAAAATATTTTTTTTTACCTGATTACTCTATTATTTTTTGTAAAATTAAGATATTTTTATAAGTAATTTCTAGTTTTCTAAGAAGCGGTTTGAATGTATTGTTACTATACAATTAACTAAAAACTAAGATAACTCTTTAAATAATATTAATTTTGAGCAGATATAGATATTTTGTTTCAAAAATGTCTAAATTTTAAATTTAATAAGATTACTAATTGTTATTTTAACAATGCATTAATTAAATAGTATCTCATCAAAAAAATTTTAAATTTGTTAATGTTTTTATCATATATTAATAATTAAAATTAAATCAATTAATTCAATTGAAAATTTTATTGAGTTTATTATAAATTCTAAAAAATACTAATATTGTTAAAAGTAAAAAAAATAGTTGAGTAAAAGCTAAAATGATTTTGATGTAAAAATTTATGTTTATGATTAAAAATTGAATGGAATTTACGCTAATAATACTTAATAAAAGAAATAAAAAATAAAAGAAACATAATTAAAAATGAATTACACTTGAAGTAAACCAAACCTGTACATTCAAAGAAATCTTTAATAGTTCTATTTATTTCTATTTCACATTTATTTTTAGGATTGAAGTTTTTAAGATTTTCTTTTGGATTAATTAGAGAAGATTTAGATTTTATCAAAATAAAAATCCAAAATTTTTGCTATCTATCTTTGATTTTATAAAGATATATTATAATTATTTATTAATTTTAAACAATTTTTAAAAGTAATTACCATTTTAAATGTCAGAATAAAATAAAGTAGTAGAGGAACCCAGAAAAATTGAGGTTCCTCTTTTATAATCTACCCTTGATAGATTAGGTATAGACAAAAATAGTGAAAATTGGCGTTAACAAGTCAGAAGTCTCAGATAGGCTAAAGATTAAAAATTCCCTGCAATGAAGAATGATACTTTATTGAGAGTAGTCAAAAGAGAAAAAATTGACCATCTTCCCATCTGGGTTATGAGACAAGCAGGAAGATACCTCCCTGAATTCCGTGAAGTCAGAAAAATCTGGAGCTTCTTCGAATTATGCGATAATCCTCTCCTTGCAGCAGAAGTCACCTTATAACCTTTAGAAAGATTCCCTATGGATGCAGGAATTATCTTTTCAGATATTTTAGTTGTTCCTAAAGTTATGGGTATGGAAGTTATTATGGAAGAAAAGAGAGGTCCAGTTTTCCCCTAACCTTTAGTTGAACCTTCTGATTTAGAAAAGCTTTCTATCCCTGATCCCGAATCTCTTGGTGATGTCTTTGATGCTCTTTACCTTTTCCGTCAAGCAGTTGAAGGAAAAGTAACAACAATAGGTAAATTAACTACTTAAGAATTATAACAATATAGAAATTTTATTCTTACATTTAATCTCTTGAAAAATTAAAAAATTTTTATAACTTTACTTTCATTAATTAATAAAGGATTTGCTGGTGCTCCTTGGACCCTTATGAGCTATATGATTGAAGGTGGTGGCAGCAAAATGTTCTCTAAAGTTAAAAAATGGATTTTTAAATGGAAGGAAGAGAGCAAAAAGTTGTTAAGTATGATTTCAGATGTTCTTATTGAATATATTTCCAAGTAGATTGAAGGAGGTGCATAAATTATTCAACTTTTTGACTCTTGGGCAGGTGAATTAGGTAATGAAGATTACTAAGAGTTCGGTTTATCTTACTGTGTTAGAGTAGCCACTGAAGTCAAAAAGAGATACCCAAATACTCCTATTATTATGTTTGCTAAGGGTAATCACTCTGATATGGTCTTTAAGCATGATTGCTTTGACTGTGTTGGAATTGATTATGCATGGGATTTATCTCTTGCTGCTAAGTACTCTTTATAATACAATAAAGTAATTCAAGGTAATTTAGATCCTGGTGTTTTATTAGCTGAAAAAGATACCATTAGAGAAAAGACTCGTAAAATGATAGATATTGTAGGTGTTGATAGATATATTGTAAACTTAGGACATGGCATGTGGCCCGAACATGATCTTGAACACTTAGCTGTATTTGTTGATGAGACTCATAAATACTCAGCTTAAAAATTAAAATAATGATATATTTAAAAAATTATATTTAAATGTAGTTAGTTATCTTCTTTAATGCATACATAATTTAAAAAATAACTTTTTATCACTCACTCATCCATTAATTTAAATTACTTTTTATTTATTTCTCATACAATCTTAATATATTTCATATTCTATTATTTGTCAATCATTTATAAAATATTTTGCTTCAAATTTTTGTTCATTATTTAAAACTACTTATTGATTAAACCAGTAATTGAGTAAGTAAGGTAAATTGATCTTATAATCAATTATTACTATCAATTAATTGAAATTAGAAATATTCTTAATTCAAAAATTAAGTTGCAAACAAATATTTAGAGTAAAATATATAATGAGTACAAAGGGATTATAATTAGTAATTTAGATTTTTAAATTCAGCATAATAGAATGCATTTAAATTGTTTTTATTTGCCGAAAAAAAAAGGATGATTAGACTACTACCAAGCGCTCAAGATAAAGCAAAACTGTATAGAAATCTGATAATAATTTTCCAATGTAAACACAATAATATACTTAAAATATGGTGACTTAATCCTCTTAAAATAATTTACCAACATATAGTAAGTATTAATATTTTAAAACATTAAAAGATATTAAAGTAAATGCTTAAAAATATTTATTATTTAATAATATTTTATTGTTTAAGCATAAAACGTAGATTATGAAAACCCTATGGAGAAGATGATTATGGATATGAATTATCAGATGTAGTATTTGACAGCTTAAAATGAAGTAAAAGATTATTATAAATAAATCTTATTTTTACTAAAAAATAAATTAGATAAAAAATTAGTAAAATGAGAATATTATGAGAATGTAGCAGTAGAGAATTATATAATTATAGTAAATGTGCGAGTAAATGAAATCAGAATTAGATTAATTTAAAGATGGAAAAATGTAGTAATTAGATAGAAATTTAAACATGTAATAAGGTCTATCTCACTTAGATATGTTAAATGAGTTTGAGATGCTCTCTAAAAATACACCCTTTTCTTATAAGTAATCATTTATAGATAACTAAAAGCCTAATTATCTAAAAGGAGATGATTCGCTTAATCAATTTATGCACTAGTTTAATGTAGGTTTCACTCCTTAAAATACAATATAACGTTAAATACCTCCTTCTTAATAATCTTTTAGTAACAGATAAATGTAATAATAATAATAATTTTAACAACCTCGATTAAATTCAAGATAAAATAGTTAAATTTAACCTAATAATCATTTCTAAAGTGCTGCTTCTTTGGCTTTAAACTAGCCATAAAGCAATAAGTATTTGTTTATTTTTTCATTCAAAACATAGATTTTAATTATTAAAAAAAATATTTAAAAAGATTTTATAATGGAGATCCTTAAGCTTAATTTTAGAATATCCCAAATTAAATGTAAAATATGTCTTAATAAAACTTTAATCCAGAAAATAAATACTCTAAAGAAACCAAGTTCAATCCTTTGATAGAAAGAATAGAGTAGTAAAATGATATGCTCATGAAAATGTTGTAAGATATGGATGGAAAATAAAAAAATGGAAAAAATAAGAAAAAAAAGAGAACTGATGACTCTTCTGATGAAAGTGAATAGTCTGATACATAAGAAGAAAAAATGTCTCTAGAAGCTAAAGAAGAATAAAAATATTTAGAAAAAAAAATAGAATAATTAGAAAACTAAATAAAATAGTCTAAATTATAAAGCCAATACATGATTGATAATAATATTTAAAATCCAGACATTTAATATTTGATGGAAGCAGCCAACCAAAGAAATAATCCTATTAACCAATAAAATCCTTAAGCATTTGCAAATAGTATTTATAATTAATAATAGTTTGGAGCAGCTTAAATGCCTAGCTCATAAATTTAAAAAAATTCTATTTATGCAAACCTTCCAACTCCAGAATAATTCCTTTCATAAGTTAATTTAAATCAATCTAAATTTTAATAAAATTCTCTACAGTAAATGGGTATGCCTTAAAACATCAAACCACAAAGTGGAGGTCTAGGAAGACCACCATTTATAAACGAAAATTCATAGGTTCCTCATCCAGACATGTTGTAGCAAATTTTCTAGTAGTAGCTTTTAAATTCCAGAAAAAATTAGGTCTGAAAAACTAAAAAGTAATAATAGGGATAAACCATATTTTCATTAAGTTTTATATGTTTAGTAAGACTAAAAAATTTAAAACAAATATATTTTTTAAAAGTCTAATGATAATTTAGAAAATTAAAATTTAAAGTAAAATAAATAGTTTTTATTTGAAATTAAAAATAATATTAATAATAGAAAAATTATAACAAAAAAATTTTCACTAAAAACAAAATCAAAGAAAAATAAAATTACCTTAATATCTAAAATTTCAGTGTATAGCCTTGAAAAAGGCAGTACCCTAGGGTACTATACATATATATTAATAATAGTAAATTAAAGTAATTAAAAATTTTTTGATAATAAGGAGTATTTATTATTTGATATTGAGAAAAATAAATAATTTAATAGGAGAGAAACTAATTATCATACATTTTTTAATGCTTTTTATTACAAAAAAATATTATTCAATCTCTTTTTCTTATTTTAACTTATTGGTAATTAAAGACGAATGAGAGAATAAAAACAGAAATTAATAAAATTTGTCTACAAAATAAAAATATAAAAAATAAGATATTATTGATTGAGATAATATTAATTAATTATTTAATTTTATATTTAAGGTTAATAATATTACTATTGTAAGTTTTATAATAAAAATTCTTTATTTTATTTAACATGGCCTTCAATATACTTCAGCATAAGCCCAACGACCATCAGATGTTCCATAAGTTACTTTTGATTTTTAATTTGCCCAATCAAGAGAGAATACACCTTTAGTGATATTTTCTGTCAAAGCATCAATACATTTATTATTGTTTTAACGATCGAATAATCTCATTTCATATGTACCAGTTGATCCAGCCATAATATAGTTAGAATCTGTCTTAGAAAATTGACAACTATAAATAAAACTTTAATGAGATGGGTCATCAGTGTGATTTTCCCAAACAATATCTGTTGATCTGTTAGTTTTTCTTATATCCCATAACTATAATTACTTTTCATTTCTCCAAGATCCAGTTAATACAGTATTATTTTTAAAATCTAAAGAATCACCACAAATTAAAGGACCATAAATGTATCCTTATGAACTCTTTGCTCTAATATCCCATATCAAAACACTTTGATCCCAACCAGCCTTTATATAGGAATTTTGTTAAAAATTAATATAAAAATTAGAAAATTACTGTTAATAGAGAGTTTTCATCCATAAATTTAGATGCAAATATTCTATTTTTATGTTCAGGGCTTGATCCAGATGTAAAGACAGCATGGTTCTTTTTCCCAATATCATAGAGTCTAACTTTAGAGTCAGAACCTCCAGTAATAAATTATTTTCCATCAGGTGTAAAGTCACAGGTATTAATATCATTTCCAGGTTCTTCATATCGGGATAAAACTTAACCTGATGTAGCATGCCAAAACAGGCATTTACCACTTGAATATGTTGCTAATAAACCATGTTTAATTGTAGTTTAATTTGGACACCATCTCACACAAGTAACAGGTTAAGGCTTTTCTGTAAAATCTTACAAGCTGTAAGCTAAAGTTCCTATTTAAATCAGATGAAAATGATTATACTCTGAAAGCATTAAATAAAAAATACCTTTATTTTCAAATAATATTCTAACGCAACCATCTTAACTTGCAACTGCCACAAATTAATCATCAAAATCATAACGTATGCTATATATCTTATTTTCTTCTCCAATTTAAAGATCACACTTCTCATAAATATGCTTATCAGGAAAGAGATTTGTAGATTGCTCTTAATCATTGTTCAATATATCTGGCTATTTACTATTGAATTAAAAATATATTATTATCCTATAACTAAATACAATTAATGCCATAATTTTTTCATTCAAATTAAACTTTTATGTATTTTATTTTTCTATTCAAAATTTTTTTCCATTAAAATGCTATACAGAAGCAAGTTAATTTATTAACAAAAACTCTTTTTTTGATATTTATATTTGCTTCAAAACAAACTGATATTTTTAAAATGTAACACTTTCTATGTTGATATAAAAATGGCAAAATTTTAAAAGGAAAATTACCCAGAAATAGTACTCATATCCTCTTAGGTCTCAGTTGGATTTGATAAGTTGCTTAATTTTTCTAGTTATGCTTTTTAATTCTTCATACTACTACTTAAAAAATTATCTATTAATTTAGCGGGAGGTAAATCGGAGTTTTTTTCTGATTTAGAGGATCTTCTGGATCCATTATTTGCTGAATTGATAACTTAAGAAGGACCACCATCTATGGAACCCCTTTTAGAATTAGATTTTCCAGTAGTTTCAGATAGACTTAGAGAACCTGTTCTATCAATTTTACCTACAATATCTGTTAATTATAAATTCATGTTCTTAGAATTTTAAATCTTCTAAAAGCTAAGAGATATTACATTCTTTTACGGCTTTTGCATAATTTTAATCAATCGATTTTCTTTATTGTGTATTTGAAGGTGGCCTAGAATTCATTTTATTTTAAATTTACCTAATATTTATTAATGCTTGGTATTGATTTGTGGAATTAGCTATTTGTTTATTGTATTACTGATAATTTAAAAAATTAAAAGATTTAAATATTATATGACAATTTTTTTTATGTAAAATTTTTAAAAATCAAACAAAATTTTAAAGATTTTGATAGCTTTCTGGTGGAAAATAAAAATAACATCTTTCTATATCTAATCTCCAAAAAATTAATTTTGAAAAATATGGATGAAATTTAAAGGAAGCCAATTCTTCAAAAGAAGAACAATAAATCTATCATTCTGGTTTAAAAAGAGAATGTAATAAACAAAGAACAACCTAACTTAATCAGATATCGTTTATATATTTTTTTTCATTACTATGCTAATAGCTTTATCTAGTTAACGCATTTTTTGGGTAATTCTAAAAAAATTATAATTTTATTAAATTTACCAATCATATGCTTAAGAAAGAGAAGTACAATTTTATGATGAAATTGATTAATCAATCTACTTGAATTTATTCTATTTAAAAATCAAGGAAGTATAGAAAGTTTTTATTAATTTCTTTAAACTTGATAATTATAATAATTATAAAAATAATCAAACAAATATAATAGAATAATATAAACTTACTTACTGATATTAATATAACAAATAACATTTTTTATACTTTTATTTGTAAGAGTACTTTAATAAATATTAAGTAAACTAAGAAATAATATAAATATTTGATATTCTTGGTATTAAATAATATTCCAAATATTATGATTTAAAATTGTAATAGTAATTAATGGAAGCCTTTCATTTCTTTCTCTTTTGAGTTTTAATAATGTCAAGAGCATTTTATTTTAAATCACTCTTTATTTTACTATAATTTTCATTTGTTTATTATTGGAACTAGTTTGATTGAGCATTTTATTAATTTAAGTCTGGGTGAGAATTTAATATATTAAATTATTATTAATTTCTTAAATTAACTTATGTGTTTTGAAATTAAGGTTAATTGATATAGGCAGATGGATATTACTAAATTTATAAGTTAATAATCACTTAATTTGAGTTTTAATTTAGTTATTACTACTAGAGTTATTATTATATTAACATTTGACCATATTCTTGATCCTAATTTAGATATTCTTAATTCCCTTGCAAATTTTATGTGAAAAATTTGTTTGGCTCATTTCTATTATTAATTTATTCTTATCTTGAAGAAGATATTCCATCTTCATTATTTTCAAATTAATTAATCACCTGTTTTTAATTTTATTTTACCTTAATAAAATTATTATTTGATTTTATATTATTTTGGCTTAATTACAACTACTAAAACTGCTGTTATTACAGTTAAACAGATTTACTTGTTTCTTTTTTAATATTATCCATATTATAAGGACTTTCTTAGACTATCATCTTTTATGATTATTGTCCATCTTTTAAGGATTTCTTCATTGACCTTGATGTTAAAAATCCATAAGAGCTATTTTAACTTATTCCATCTCCCATTGACATTTACTATTACTAACTATTTCTCATAACTTCTTATTATTTCATGAAATTATTCTTTTTCAAATTTAAATTACTCAAGTTGTTGTAATGGAAGTTTTACTTCTTTTAGTTTTATTAATTGCTGCTATTTTTTGAAGCAGAATTATTTTTATCTTTTTCATTTAAATTACTAAAAGTAGCAATATATTGTTAATTCGAAGTATTGCTCTAAGAAGGAGTTGAAGATTTACTGGGGCTCTGATTTTCGTTTATATTTTGAATTTATTATTATTAATCATGTTGTTGCTTTTGTTGATTAAATATTTTGTCTATTGATTTTATTTTCTTAAATCTCGGAGATGAAATAGGGTTATCTTTAATTATTTTAAAATATTATTGTGAATAAAAAAATATTAAATTTATTTTTGTGTTTATTTTTGTAAACTCAACAAAAATTTTTTTTAATCTTAAAATAAAAATAAAATTTTAAAGCCTAAAAAAAGGAATTTATTTTTTAACTTTTTGTAAAGTTTTTTTGATTGAGAAGTCAAAAATTTTTAAAGTAAATTAAAAAAATTACCAATCATAAGAACTTCATCAAATTGGTTTTGAGAATTGGAGGCAGTTTGTTTATATTATTAACTGGATTGTAAAGATTGTTAGAGAGATTATGAAATATGGGAATTAAAAGGGATGATGCTTTGTTTGGTTCTATTTTTATTTTATAAAGTCATTTAATTAATTTGAGTTGAATCAGACTCTAAGAGATGAGAATTTTATTTCAAATTGCTTTATGAAATAGTATGCACTGTATTTTGAGTTGCTGTTTTATTAAAAGCATTACTGTTATCAAGCTAGAATTAATCTGAGTATTAGAAAGTGTTGTTATGATTTTTGAACTATGGTGACATGAAAATTGGGTGTGAAGCTGCTTGTGCATGTCCTTGATATTAAGATGAAGTATTTGATAAAGGATAATAGTGTTGCTTTAATTTTTTGTTAGGTAAACTATTACTAAGATAACTTAATTGCTGTTATTTATAGTTTGAGCCACTACTTTCTAATTATTGTGTATTTGATTAATTTAAAATATTACTTTAACTATTCTTTTTTTTAATATTTTCATCTAAGGATTTATTTTTATTTAATCTAGAAAACACTTTCTCATGGGAATTAAGTCTGCTGTTTTACTATGAAGTTTGATATTAATTTAAATTATTCGCATGATTATTGCTGCTTGCTTGGACAAATGAGTGACTATAATTATATGAGTTAACAATTTAGTTAGGTCCTTAATTTGTAATGTAGTTATGATTAAATTTATTATTTTTATGGCTTGTTTAAGAATAAATATTAGCTGCTAATTTTGTAGCTGACTCTATAATATTTTGGTTACCGCTTTTGTTAGCATGAGTAAAGTTTTAAGAAGATTTTTTAAATCCTTAATCTGGAATAGATGGGTTTACAGAATTTAAAGCAAGCAGCTGCTGTACTATTTAATTATGGTGAGGATTATTACTATATTACATTTCTCTATTTGAGTCTAAAATAGACACTCCATTGCTGACATCCTGTTTTTTATCTATAGATGATGGATCTCCAACAGAATTATTTAGATGAGGGAATCTTTTTTAATTAATTTTAATCGAATTTTACTTTTTAGAAATGTTAAATTAATCAAATCTTGTTTAGATTTAGCCACCTTGAGCTGATTACGATATTGAATCACTATCAATAGATACATTTTTATGAGTTCCTATAAATAAATTATTTTCTTTTATTTTTTAGTGTTTCAAGCTTATTCTTCTTTAAACTTCAATATTTAAAGCTCTTAATTTATTGTTCTGATTAGATCCTAAAATAGGGTTCTATATTTTACTGCTAGGTTCTGATTTTTGAGAAACCTTTTCTTTTGACGGCTATTTCATCAAAATATTATTTTCGATTACAGTATTTCCTATTGTCTATATTACATCTGAGGTTTTCTTTGAAGAATCTCTCTTTTTGCTAATACTTTATTGAGCTTATGAATTTCTTATTGCTTCATCTTTATGGAATAAGTTAGTTGTGTTAGAAATTGATTTATTAGCTAATTTATTAGTTCCAAGTAAAGACATTGATTTATTATCATATTATCTCTTTTAAGGTGGGGAAATGTATTAGTAGTGTTATTATTCAGTCTTTTATTATTAGCTTCCACAAATAATCAAGGATTGCTCATTAACCTTTTTTTCACATGTCAATTGATTATTTGGATGAATTTTATTGAAAACAAAATCAGGTGGAGATTAAAATTGTTAAAAGTTTTCTTGTTAAAAATTCTCAGTATGAGATGGAATATGATGAGATTTAACTAAAGAATTTGTCTATATTTATGATTCTACTTAATTAGGATAATTTTATTTTTTTATTATTGAGAGACTACAACTTTAATGGATATTTTAATTCATGTTCCTTTACTCCTTTCCATGCATCTTAGCTCTACTTTTTGAGGAACTGGATGGATTAGCTTGAGATGAAACCAACTGATTCTAATATTGTTAATTACTAGAGAAAAATTACTTTTCAATTTAAGAATAGATATAATATTACTTTAAAGCCTTCTGTGAAGAAGAAGTTGAAGCAATTAAAGAAGAAGTAGTGTTTTTCAAGTCCTATTTACTCTAGTTGTTACTACTAAAAATATATTAAAAAATCAATAAATTGGAAAATAAAATAAAAATCAATTACTATTATGAAGATATCTAGTTGTATGCTTTGTATGGCTGACTTTTTTCATTAAAGTTTTGCTAATTTTAAGATAGCATATTTAGTTGTGATTAAGGAGAGGAATTAAGTCCTTTGCTTAAATTATTTTTTAAGTTTTATTAAGAAAAGTTATTGCTTTTGTTATGTTAATTATTTTTTGATGAGTTTGATGCTTACTGTTAATTATTCAAAGATATAGGCATTTAATGAATGGATGACAGAGGGCTTTAATGGAAATTATTTTGATGCTGATTACCTTAGTTATTTTAATTTACTTTAGGCTTGGCGTTTTATTAAATATTATTTTGGCTGGACTGATTTTAAATTTCATTTTAAACTTGTTTCTTGAATTTTTCTATTATTTTAAAAAAAAAAGTTAAAAAATATTTAAATGAAATTTGAAATTACTTTTACTATTTCCATTTTCTTAGTATGCTTGCCCCTGTTTTATAAGATTAGTCACTACTGATGATGAAGAATCTTAACCTTAATTATTATAGCAGGCTACTGCTTGATATAAAGAAGAATTTTATTATTGATTATTCAAACTAAATTCATTTTGTTTAAAAGCTTTTTATTGCTGGTAAATACTTTAACTTTACTAATAAAGTAAATTATTCTAAAAAACTAACTAGCTAACCAGCTTTTTTTAGCTATTACTGTAAATTGGTTTGGATTATTGTTACATGTTTTATTGATAAATTTATGGACTTTAATCTATTTTAGAATTGTTATTATTGCTGCTACTGATATTATTATTGTTTGTATGTTTGCTATTTGTCAGGGAAACATTTGGATTTTAGACACTTTTATTGGACTAAGACTACTGAAGCTGGTTTATTAAAAGCATTTAAGACTATGATTGTTGGAACTATTAATTATTTTTACCTGTATCACCACCTTTTGCATCATAATTAGAAAAATACTATTAATTCTATTCTATAAATTTATTGACATTTGAATTTTCTCCTTTCTATTTTTCTAATTTTTGTTTGATGATCATCTAGTTTTATATTTAGGCTTGCAACATTTCATTAAAATTTTAATTTTTTTATGCGAATATTGGGCTAAGGTCTATAAAATCCTCCTTTTCGTATTCTTTATTATTTGGTGAATTGTCTGTCATTAGTTTATTTTGCTCAAAATTTTCTGATTTTTTTACTGGGGATTTTAGTATTTAATGTCCACTATTTTACTGGTTAAATGTTTATTGTTATTGAATTTGTTATTACAAAGATTGTTGTAAGGTTTGAAATTGATAATCTTCAGGCTAAAGTGTTTAATGCGGATGAGATGATTTAATTGAAGAGCTAGAAGGATTATTATTTTGATTAGATGGAGTACTTGAGTGGTTCTTTAATTTAGATAAAGATGTTGAAGCAGCTTTTTTTATTTAACCGCTTTCAATCGAGCTAGCAAATTATTGCAAATTACTTTTACTGTTGTCGTTGTTTTTGCTTCTTTGACTATTGCTTTGGCGTCTTAAAATATTTCTTTAGTCTTTATTATTTTCCATTCTCTAAAAGTAATCTTTTTATTACTGTTCAAATAATTTGTTTGAATTATTTTATATATTATAATCTAATTCAGCACATCTACATATAAATTATTCTGTTTCCTCTCCTATTGCATACCTCTCCATTAAATCATCTATATCTTAAAAGTCACAGACTTCATTATATAGTTTCTACTCTACCTGCTCTAAGATGTACTTAGGAGATTTTAAATTTTCAGAACTAAATTAAGGGTTGTAAACATCAAAAGTATCAGTCTCAAAGCTTCTTCCCATTTCATATTCATTAAGTTCTTTCATAAATGAATTATCCCCAAAAACATGATGATTAATTTAGCTGTCATTATCCTCAGATGTCTGATCATAAGAATTTCTTTCTTCATTATAATTCTCTATCTTATTATCAGTTTAGGAACTACTTTAATAATCTTATTTAAAATCTTAATAAAATTCATTTCTCAGCTCATGCTCATAATTGTAATCTTTTGTGAAAAATTCTGGATCATTTTACAAATTTCTCTAATATTTTTAAGAATTACTTGTTAAAACTTTTTAGCTGTCACAGTAAAAGTTATTTTTTTAATTTGCAAATGCAAAATTATCTTGATCCATAAATTCATCTGATTACAAACTAAAGTCATTTTAATCTTCAAACTCTAATTTATGAATATTTACTTATTAATTTTAGAATTTTTATTGATTTTAATTGTGCAAAATATTTAGCATATCCTCAAAATCGTCTTGCTCTTCAAATTAATTATCATTATTGTCAAATTATTTATTATCTTTTTCTTCTTCTACTTTTTAATTCTATTATTAGTGTGGCTTTTATTTATTTTCATTATTTTAAAATTCATTTTTGTTTCCTCTTCTATTCTTATTACCAATATTTTAATCTAGTTATTATTTTTCAAGTTACTCACACTCCTATTATTTTTATTTTTTTTTATTGGTTAGAGATTCCTTTGAAACTAAATTTTTTAAACACTCACTTTCTATGAAAGGTTTTTACTGTAAAATATCTTTATGCATTTCCACTTCTTTTAAGTTTTTAAGTTAATTTTTATCTTAAGCTTGGTTATCTATTTTAGCATCTTCATCTTCCAACTAGCTTAGTTTCATATGAGAGGATAGATCGTTAATATCACTAAAACCTTCATTTTGCTATTTCTAAAAACTGAAAGGATGCTTTTATGAATTTTAAGTATCTTATTGCTCATTAATATGTTACAGATTCCTTATAAAATTAAATTACTATTGATTGGTTTTTATTTAAGATTACACATTATTTTATTCTTTATCATTTTAAATATCATTATTATTATTATTACTGTACATTTCGAGTTAAACACTGTTTAAATTACTTTAGCTTAATTAATTATCATTCTCTTTCATGAGTTAAGAATCTTTGAAATGAGAATCGCTCTCAATTTCTAGTTAGTGACAAGAAATAGAATTAACTTTTCCTTAATTCAAGTCATCTTAATTATTATGATTGAAAAAAAAAGAGGATTTTTCATTGTTTTATGCCTATTTGTAGTACAATTTTTCTTAATTTTATTTATTTAATTAGATTATTTCATTAAAAATTTAATAATTGCTAAAATGATTAGGACGATTGGGAGGATATACCTTCTTATAAAAACCTGCAAGCTATTCTATTCTCTATTTCGTTTCGTGTTCTAAATAAAATCTTTTAGCATATTCTGTGTTATCATCTATAAATAAATATTCTTTAAAAAGTACAACATGATGCACTGGACTGTTACTTAGAATTTCATTAATTGGTTTTGCAAAATAAAAAAAGAAATACTTTTCGTATTTATCTTTAAGGCCTTCATCAATAAACTTTTACAAGTTTATACTGCTATAAATGCATTTCTCTAAACATGGATCTTATTATTAAGATTTTTATTGTATTTTGTTTTTATTATTTTATTCATTCAAATGAATGATATTATTTAATTCTTAAATTTTGTTTTCATGAACTAAGCTTGGATTCTAATCAGCTTCATCATAAGATTAAAATGATTTCTAGTCAGAATAATCACCAATTTCTATATTCTAGTGATCCTCTGCATCTTCATCAAACCTATTCATATTTTAAGAAGTTGTAGTTGTTCTGTTACTTATTAACTAATATATTTCTATTTGAGTTTTTCTACTTAGAAATATTATGTAATTTATTCAAATGTAAATACAATTTTTTATTAAATTTACAGATAGATTATTGTGAAATGTAAATTTTATTTTATAATTATTGATTAGTGTAATTTAAATTATTTGAGTTAAGTATTTCTATAAAAAAACACTACTTTTTTATTTAAGTATCAAAATAAGCACAGCTTATATTTATTAAGATTACACATTTATTTTATTAAATTCATTTCATTCATTTCTTTAAGAATTCTTCCACTCTACTCAAATACTTATTCAAAAATAATTAACAAAGTTAACTTAACAAAAAATTTTATTATCAACTCAGGCTAACTTCAGAAAATTATAAAATTTAAGATTTTTTTTGTTAGATAATTCAACATTAAAAAATAAAGCTTGAGTTAATTATTCAACAAAAATAAATAATTTTTAAATGATCATTTTTTCTTTTGATTTATAATTCTGTATTATTTTCTAACAAAAATAAATAATATTTGTCTTGTAAACAAAAAATTCCTATAATAACTCTTAAGCATCCTAAAGTTAATAATTTGAAACTTTTTTTATTCATAAAGACATTTTATTTTTAATACTTTTCAAATTTATTTATCTCTAAAAATAATTTTATTTGGGTAAATCAATTTACATGTTATGAATCCAGTTAAAATATTAATATTATTTAGGTCTTATTACTTTTTTGTATTTTTAAAAAAAATAAAGTAAGAAAATCATAGTAAAATACAGAATATATATTATTCAATGATAAAATATTAATTATAGTTTACCATAATAGGAGGTATTTTATTTATAAAGTATCTGTATTCGATAGATTTCTATTTAGTATTTTTTTTAAATATTGATAAATTATTAATTTTAAATTAATTGAAAATTTTATTAAATATTCTAATAATCGATTTTAAATTAGAATATTAATTTTTGAATCGCAAATAAAATTTCTATGTGAATGCTAAAAGTAGTTTTGTTAAGAAAGAGTATTTTAATTTAGATTGAAAATGCCTAAATAAAAAATAATTTTAATATTTTTTACGAAAAAGAATTTGTTAATGCTGGAAAATGTTTGTAAATTCTGATAAGTAAAGTATAATTTTTTATTGTAGTATTCTTTTTTTATTTATTAATTTGATGAAAAATTTAAAGAATATGAATGGCATATCTTTTAAAGAAATAGATACACGAAAATGAACAAAAACAATCTATTGATTGACCTGTTAATTAGCTAACCCACTAACAAGATAACCTATTTATCTAATTGTTTCTGGTCTATCTAAATACAAATTATTATCAAGAAACAAAAATTTTTGGTATTTTATTAAGGTTATAAATATAAAACTAGGAAGTAAAAATATATTAAAATGGCAGACGATGGTGAACATTATGAAGAAGAGTTCGGTGAAGTATAAATTGATTTTAAAACTTAGAATAGCAATGAAATAAAAACATGGAGCCAAACATTTGTTAAATGTTCACTAATTGCTTCATTTTTTTAGAAATATTATTTTCAAATGCTGAAATTATCAATTAATTGATACATTTTTTTATTCTTATAGTTAGCTGTTGTTTTTGGTGATTTCCATATCCCTATGAGAGCAACTGATATCCCTGAGCAATTCAAAGAACTTATTGTAATTAAAATAATAAATTTCCTTTAATAAA
Organism: Tetrahymena elliotti 4EA; assembly: GCA_000231825.2. Lineage (NCBI taxonomy): Eukaryota > Ciliophora > Oligohymenophorea > Hymenostomatida > Tetrahymenidae > Tetrahymena > Tetrahymena elliotti. The sequence goes on along the minus strand of JH720303.1, from coordinate 862,655 downwards.
ATGGTTTACTAAAAGGATTTTTAGCTTATTTTGTGTATTGTTTTACCATAGATTATAATTATTTCTTTTACAAATAAAAAAAGCTCCCCAACAAAATATAATACGTTTTATGCACTGGTAATGTTGGATCAAGAGATACTTATGATTGGATAAAATCTATTTCTAATCAATGCCACATTGTTAAAGGTGATTTTGACGAAGTAAAGATCATTCTTTAATTTAATCAATTTGTTTGTTAAATATTAATGTTAAAATATAGAATACTGAATATCCTGAGTTCAAGGTTGTTACTATTGGCTCTTTTAAGATTGCAATTATACATGGTCATCAAGTAAATCAAAAAACAAAGATATTATTTTTTTATCTTCTTATTTGCAAATTTATAAGATTGTCCCTTGGGGTGATGAAGAAGCTCTATATAATCAATTAAGAGAATTAGATGCTGATATTTTGATTAGTGGACACACTCATGACCAAATAGCTAGCAAGGTTGATAAAAAATACATCTTGAATCCTGGTACCATTACAGGAGCTTACAGCCCTTTGAAGAGGTAAATATTACAAATAAAGATTAGTAGTGAATTTATAATTTTTAAAATAAAAATAGAAATGCTTTACCCTCATTCTTACTTCTTGAAATCAAGGATAAGCTTATAAATGTTTATTTGTATCAATTACAAAATGATGAAATCAAAATTAAGTAAACTACAATTACTAAATGATTATGAAGGAAGAAATATAATAGGAATTGATATATTTATCTTAATTATAAGTTATTGATTGATATATAGATAGAGAGATATAAAGTATAAGAAGCTAGTCAATGTTAATAAAGGAAAGCACATAGATATTTTAGCTCTGTTTATATTTTATTTTAAGTATTTTTTATTGATAATAATACTTTTATGTAGATTCAACTATCACTTTAAAACATATTTTAATTGGATTTAAAATTTATAAATCATTTGCTTATTTTAAAAAGCTTTTTTTCAAAATTATTATTTTAATAAGATCTTTACTCTTATTTTTAGATTTCTAATAAAAAAAACATAAATTTTGAATTCATAATTTTAATTAAAATAATTGAAGATTTATTATTCTGTTTGTTTTTCTTAAATAAGAGCAATTTATTTATGAAATATTTTATTTATTAAAAATAATGAATTATTGTTTTGTTGGTAATTTAGGAATTTATTACTTTTTAATTTTTTATTTAATAAAAATATTTTAAATACTTATTTTAGTATTCTTTTCTACAACCCTTAGTGTGGCATTTAAATATGGTTTCTAAACTTTTAATTTTTTTCTTAATTTTTGAGTAGATATATTATTTCATTTTTAATTGTGTATTCTTAAAATGTTAGTTTTTCTATTTCAAATACTTACAATACTATTTACGAGGTAGCATAAAAAACTTAAATAATCTTTGCTCAAGATAATAATTACAGTTTTTAAATAATATCTTAATAAATCTCTTCAATAATTTCTTTTTATCAAATTCAAGATTGACTAATTACTAAAATATCTTTTTGATTTCTAGATTATTTTACTAAATAAAAATCCTACATTTACAATTGATTGTTTTAAAGATAAAGATTTTTCAAGAATTGATGTTTAACAAAAGATAAATTGTAAACAAATCATTTTTTAAATAATGAATTCTTTTATTTTATTTATAGCAAATGTAAATAAAATTAAATTCAAAATTACTTTGTTGATTGAGTTAAGCTATATTTTTAAAAATTAAATTGAGCTTTTAAAACTTTTAAGTTTAAGTTAAATATTTTGTTTTAGAATTAAATTATCTATTTATAATAATTTATTTGTTCTAGAAAAGTTAAAATCTATTTTTAGTTTGATTTATTTATATTTTTTTATTTAATAATGAATTCAATTTTTTAAGCTTAATAATATAATTTATTTAATTTCACATAATTCAAATTTTGATAAATTCTTTTAGTGTTTATACTGCAATAAATCCATTTAAATTTCAAGAATATAACTGCAACATTTTTTTTAGTTGAGCTTGATTTTAGGTTGTTTTGATGGTACATCTTATGATTAAAAGATATCGGTTTTATTAAATTGAGTTAAAAATTGTAAAACAACCAAAGTAAATAATGTATTTACACATTAAATTTTATTAATAAAAATGAATTTATTTTTGAAAAACTTAAGATCAAATTATTTCACAAAAAGTTTATTCACCAATTTAAATACAAATAAATCAATCATTAATTATTTACATAGTAGATAATATTTTGTGTATTTTTATAAAAATTATTCAATTGTTAGATATTGTTAATCAGTTGATAAAAAAACACAAATTCTGATTTGAAGAGAATTTAAATTTTTATAAAGATAATTCGGAAATTGATAACGTAACTATATTAAAATACATTTAAATAACTTTAAATTTTTCACTGAATTTTATTCTTTTTGTATTTATTCCAAATTATAAAGCTATACTAAATATTTTAAAGTTGGAAAAATAAAGTATTTACAATTTAACAAAATTAATACTTTGTTCCAAGTTAAGTAAGATAAATTTAAGTTAAAAGTAGTAAGCATAACTTTTATAGAGAAACTGGTAGAATTAGGTGTAAATAAATTTCAAAATAATAGGGAAATTTAGACACACATTAAAAATTGAAAATATTAAAGAAAAGCATGTAAACTTATTTAATAATTTAGTACTATTCTATTTATTTTCTTTAAGAAAGGGAAAAAGGAGAAAACGAATTATGCTTAAGTTTTTTAGATTAAGATAAAAAAAGTAAATGACTCTCTCTTGTATGTTGAAAAATAGAATGGATAACGATAAATTTTGTTTTTTTTTTGTTATAGTTATCATGCAGATTGTTATTTTTGATTAGTAAAAATCAGGATAAGGTAATAATTAAATTGTTCTTCTTTTAGTTTATGAATGCTGAGATATTTGAAGTAAGGAAGATATAAATAATATTAAAAGTCAAACATTTTTAAGCAAAAAAATAATTAAGTAGAAAAATAAATAAACAATACAAACAAAAACATATCAAGATTTTCAACTTGTAAAGAAAATACTGATATATTTTAAAAATAACTTCAACTTCTGATAATAAAGAAACAGTAACTGCTTTAACAGTAAACTAAATTCAGCTATTCCTCATTTATTTAGTAGATTAAACAGGATATTCTTTTTAGAAATCAATCACCTCCGCCTAACCTAGACTTTAAATTATTCCCCATTAATTTTTAATTAACATCAATATCTGACATAGGATTAAAAAATCATGATGCAATCTTTAAATTTAGAAACTAATGCAGATAAATTTCTGCTATTATGCTTGATAACACTTTGCTGCTGGGTTTTGCTTTCAGAATTCGATTAACTTATTAAAAATTGCTTAGTTGTTCTTTTGGTTTCAAAGTTATACAAATTGGATGATCGTATTAATAAAGATGTTGATGCATATTTTAATAGCATATTTTCAATGTCTATTCCTATCAAAAAGCTAGTTTGCTTTTTTATCATCTTATAAAAGAAAATTTGTCATATGATTCTTCTCAACTAATTGTATTGTGAAAGTGTATGGCGCTTTATAGACATTGCTTTCTGGTCTGAAAAAATGTAGTTTGTGACCATTTTATGCAATGGTTTTGCATCTCACTTTTTTATGTAGGGTTTCTTAGAAGGTAAATTCTGGTTACCTTTCTTAGTTCCTTTACTTTGCTTAGGATGGAATATTTACTTGATACTTCAATCTAACTTTTTATCAAGTATTTTATGGCCAGCAGTAATTCTTGTTTTCTTATTTTTATTCTGCTATGCTATTATAGCTTATTTCTTAAACTTCACTTACACCTTCCAAACTACTTACATGAGTGATATAGCTGCTTATATTGAATAACTTGGAAGCTTCCATCTTGCAATCTAGGTTCTTAAGTTATTTAGTGCTGGTTAATTTACCTTACAGCTTATAGGAGGGCCTTGTATGACTATCATATGTGTCAATTTTACTGTTGGTGCATGTCATTATCCTGAATAATTCTTTATCAAGTCTCTAGCATAAAGTTATTAACAAGACGATTGTGCAATTTGCCTTGATAAACTTGATTAAAAACCTGCCATTAGTATAACTTTAACTGGATGCTTCCACTTTTTCCATGTAGACTGTTTAGAAAGTTGGACTTCTTAAAAGAAAAATACCTGTCCTCTTTGTAGAACATTTATTGAAGATGACGATGATGATTGCAATGCTAACTAAGTACAAAATAATACATATTAGCCAAATAATAACAATAACAATGGAATTCATCACCATCAAAGCAGCAATTAATTATAAAACCAAATAATCTAAGAAGAAAACAGCTCAATTGAAAACACATAATTAGTAGTTCCTTAATGATAGAAAATAATTAGCTCTTTAAATTTGTGAAGGGGCAATTCAAATTGTAGGAAAAGAACGTAAAATTAAAATAAAGCCCTGCTCTGGCTTCGAAAAAAAATTAGAAAAAATAAACTAAATACTATCTATCTATGTTTTAAAGAAAAATTTGATAAATGACTTGATAAATAATAAATTGCGTCATTTAAAATTCAAACATCTAAGAGCAAAAAAAAAATATTAACAATTGTATAGAGAGAGATAACAAAAATTGAAAATAATTAGAAAATTAATGACAAACAAAAAAAACAATAGCACTCTCTACTTATCCTTAAGTAGAATCACTCCCAGCTTCTTTTTAAAATAATCAATCTATGCAATCTATTTTTAGCATTTCTTATTAGAAACATATTTTAATCTTAATTTATATTAAATACATAAAATTCCTTGTAAATATATATGCAACTTTATCTACGTTCATTTCTACATTTAATAATTAACATCACTATTAATATCAATAATTTTAATTTTATGTATTTTCACTATTTATAATAAAATTAGATTAGTTTTATTCCAATTTTCTTCATTGTAAAAGAAAATTAAAGAAACATGTAAACAATTTAAAATGAAAAAGTTTTGTTAAAAAGAATTATTTTGTTAATTGTTTAATGTTAAAATTTATGATTTGGTAAAATTAATAGTTGCTCATAATAAATTTGTTCACAAATTATTATGAGCTTAAAGTATAATTTTTTCTAATTTCTTAATTACTGTTATCTATATCTAAGACTAAAGTGACGCTTAATTTTTTCTTTTGGAATTGGCTTTTTTCCATAAAACACAAAAAAATTAATCATAATTCTTAAGTAGTCATAATTATGAATAATTTAGAAATTAAACATACATTTTCTTTTTAATTTGTATTCATCAATTCACACATATTTTTAGAAAATCAAACATTTTTCTTTTCTATTTTATCAATGTTAATCTAATTCTTCTAAACTTTCTTCTCACAACTCAAATTCTCAAATTAATAGAAACCATTAAAATTAATGAATTTCTTTTATATCAAAAGACTTCTAAAACATTTATTAGTGCTATTTTTATACTTAGGTTTTTTATTTTCCTATTGTATGAAAGTATAAAAGAGAAAAAATTAGCACTTAATTTATCTATTTCAATTAATAACTCCACTGAATAAAATATAATTTCATGATATTTTACAACCATCAATAATATACAAATAAATACCCAATCCTGCATCTTTAAATAATTATCATTTTAAAGTATGTATGTGAGTATTTTTATCATTAAGAGCATTAATCTTAAATTAATACTAAGAATCAATATATTTATTAAATTTTGGTTATTATTTTAATCTAATTTATTTTGAAAAATTGTTTTCTAAAATAAATAAAATTGAAAAAATAAAAATAAAAAAATGGTTTAATCACTATTGAAGCATTAATAAGTTTTACAAAATTTATTTGTTTTTATCAACACTTAAAAATTAAATAATTTAGAAATATTTTTAGTATTTTTTCTTGTGGTTTTGTGGTGGAAAAAATTAAATTTTTTTATTCTGTAAATTTTGAATAACTTTTAAACTAATAAATAACATTTAAAAATAATAACTTTAATATTTAGAATAATTTTTAAAAGTGAAATTTGTTAATCATATTTTATATTTTAGGTTTTTTTCAGAATTAAAATTTAATGAAGGAAAAATTTACAACATATTGCCTTTAGAAAGTCATATTTTTTGATAAAAATATGAAATAAGACTACTTATATATTTCTATTGTGAATTATTGTATAATTATGCTAATTAATTTTGAAGGTATATCTTATCTCAAAGGATACTTTTTATTTATTAAAAAAATTTGGATTAAGAGATCCTCATACTTAATTTTCAATATGTATAATATGTGTAAAAAGTTTAGGCTAAGTAAATTCTGAGTGAAAAAAAATAATTAAAATTAAAAGAAAAATGGTAAATTAATAAAGTTATGAAAAGATATAATCAATGTTGAAATATATTAAAAACAATTATTAATTTAATAAGTATAATTTAGTATAAAGGAGATATTTTTATAAACATAATTTTAGTAGATATCTTATTTTGGTTTGACTGATTAAGTATAATTCAGAATAGAGGTTTAAGTTTGATATTTATTATAAAATTTTTAATTAATTAGTTATAAAGCATCTTCTGATTAATTGCTCTTAAATTTATTTTTATCCAAAATATTTTATTTATTTTATGAAATTTTTATTTTAATTTTGTAATTTATTTTTTGGATCTGTGTTAGCTTTTCACTTATTTAACTTTGATTTAAGTTTACTAGCCCAGGCTGGTATTCCAGATTAACTACTTTGAACTTAGTTAAATGTATTTTAATATTAAGAGGAATTGGGATCAACTGTTAATAATAAATAAAAAATATTTTTAAGATTTGTTATTAGAATTAATTTTACCTCTACTTGCATTTAGCATGTCACTCTACCTTTTAGGAATAGTTTTTGAGTTTTAGTTGTATTAAATTGGATCTATATTTGGCTTGTTTGATAATATTTCATGAATTTCTTATAATATATCTCTAACATTAGATTAAACATTATCTTTGTCTGCTTGGGCTAATCTTATTAAGAGAGTTTATATATTTTATATGTTTTCTCTTCTAATTAAAAGCTTCTTAACATCTCCTTCTACACGCTCATATTGCTAAATATAAAAATATAACTTAATAAGAAATTGAAAGTGTTTTCAAATTTACTTCTCTTAAAACGTTGTATTCTGCTTTGATATTTTAGTAATCTTAGTCTGATTTTTTAAGTGACTGCTTGTATTGTAAAATTTCTTTTTCTTTTTCTTCGATTTGAGAAATAACAAATGAGTAACTTTTTATTAATTTATTTAACAATTTTAATATTAAATGATAAATAAAAGTAATTCTTATTTACGGTTAGCTTGATCTGTCTACTAATTCTCTAGTAATTCTGAGTTCTTCTGAAGCTTTTTCTAATTCTTCTGTCTTTAACTTAAGTTAGGATTAAAGTAATTCTGTTTCCTTCTATTTAGCTTATAATCTTTGAGCAAGGTTTATTGCTTATCTGATTCTTCTCTTATTAGAAGTAGGAGCACTTTGAATTGTTTACATATATATATTGTCAGGATCATGAGGGTTGGAGCTTCCAGCTATTTATAATTAAATTAACCATTTAATTTTAAAATTACTAAAATAAATTTACCTAATCCCATAACAGCATCATCAATTTCTTTTTCCATTAATTCATAGTTTCTAAGTTATTCCTTTGAAACTGCTAATTCAGCCTTAAGTTATGCATACTCTTCTTTTTAAGAATTTTCAGCCTAAATTTAAGAAATAATATTAACTATTATCAATAAATGAATTTATTTACTTTATAATATTCTTGTCTTAAAACAATCATTTTTTCTCTTAACATTTCATTTTCAAGTCTTTAAGCCTTGATGTTGGTAAGATTTTCTTCATAAAGATTTGAAACTCTTTCAAGCTCTTCTGATTTGAGTCTAATTTAAATTCTCAATTCAGCCATATCACTCTCTACTCTTTTTTGTAAAGTTCTATTTTCAATCAATAGACCTTCATATGAGGTTTACTTTTCACGTAATTATCCAGTGAGACTTTCAATTTTGATATCTGTTTCTTCTTTAGCATCTCTTAAGAAACGTATTTGCTTTTCATAGATTTCAATTAAATTATTTTTAGTTGATTCTATCTCAAAAGCGTGCTTTTCTCTGAGTTCAGAGATTTCTTTATGAATACGTTTTTCAAAATCAACAGTAGTAGCATTCTTATGGTTGAGGAGCTAGAATAGATATTCTTAAGCTTAATCTTTAGCTTCAATTAAATCTTTTTCTAATCTATCTATTCTATCTTCCACACGTTTATTCTTTTCATGGAGTTAAATATTTTCTTTTGTTAAGTAATCTTTATCTTGAACTAAAAGATCATTCTTTCTTCTCAAGTCATCAGTTGTTTTATAAACATCACTCAAGACATGTTTTCCATCAGAATCTTAGTTGAAGAAACCAATTTTTTCTTCCAGCAAAAGCTTTTCTTATTCAATTTGTTTGAATTTTCTCATCAATTCATCATAAGAGCTCTAATTTAATACAAAAAAAATTAGACATAAAGATTAAGAATTTATAAATTAATTACTCCTTTTTCTCTCAAAATATCAAGCTCTTCTTATTATTTAACAAGCTCTAATTCTAACATTCTTCTAGCGTTATCATAATTTAAGGTGTGTCTTTTATAGTCTTCATCTTTATCATTAAGCATACGATTTGTATGTTCTAATTCACTTAATAGTTGGGATTATTTATCTCCATTTCTTTTAAGCTCATCTCTTAATCTGTTGATTTCTTTCTTTTATAATTCGCTTTCCTTCTTAAAAGGATAAACCATTTCCCAAACATTTACAAGAATCCATTCATTAGTTGGTAAATCTTTTTCAGGTAAATCCTAAAAAATATTTTGAAAAATGTTATCAATTAACCACTTTAAATATAAAGAAAGGGTATACTCTCAAACGAAGATAGACATTTTCTGGTACTAAACCTGAAAGCATATCTCTAACTTAAGCTAGAGCTTCCTTTATTAAAGGAACTTAACCTTCAATATGAATAGCTTTAGTTCTTAAATTCTTTATTTCATTCAACAATCTTTCTTCTTCTCTTTTATGGTCGTTATGAATAATGATCTTTTCTTAGTCATATTAAACCTTCATACGCTAAACTTCATTGTTTAAGAATTGATTTTGCTTCTCTAACATACTAATAATCGAGGTATATTTCTAAAATAAAAATAATTTAAATCTTAATTTGGTGCGTGTTTAAAAAGATATTTGAAATTATCTTCTATTTAACATAAAATAAGAAAGATAAAAGTTAAAATTTTAATTCAAATAAATTACTGCTTTTAAATTTAGAGCATCCAGTTCCTAAAGTTAAGCACTTGTTTAAGAAGTAAATCCAATACCAGGCCCATTGACTGGAGCATTTTAACTAAAAGAATTAGTTTCAGAAGGATGAACTCTGAAATGAGTATTATGTAAAACTATAGGATTGCTACGAAATGAGACATTTTATCCTTTTTTATTTTAAATTTTATTGATATCTATATCTTATTTCATCAGCCTTGAGGTATTAAGAGATTCCCTTAAGCTATCATGCTTTTAGTAAAATATTTGAATTTAATCGTTAAAAAAATTTTGAAAATTTAGAGAGTATGTTTGCTTTTAAAACTAGAAAAATGAATTTATTTTACATCAATATCAACTTCACTCTCACTGAGAGAAATACCTCCATTCTCAATTAACTTCAGTTCATCTTCAGAAAATTGATTTCTATCAATCTTTTAAATTAAGAAAAATCTTTATTTGATTTGAATAGATAGAATATTAATTCTAATTTAGATGCCTCAAATGGCAGAAATAAAAACAAATTCATAGTTATTTCATCACAAGGGCTTCAAATATTGATTAAGTGATTTGGATAATTTATTTTAATTTTCTCTTTCTATTTTTATGAATAATTTATTACATTATTTTCTCTCATCAGCTTTAATAAATCTTATTATCTGTTAGGAGCAGCCATTTTTAATAGAACTTATTAATATTGCTTTTTAAATTGCAGGTTTTAATTTAATTGTTTGTATCAATTATTGAATTTATAATTCTTTATCTTTTTCCTCTTAATTTTGTTAACAAAATTCAATCAATCATTAAATCAAATAGTAAATATTTACTACAAACTAAACAAAATTTTCAAAAAAGATGTTAGATTTTTAAATTAAAATATAAAATATTGTGTATACAAATTATTGAAATTCTTATTATTTCACTGAGTTATTTACTACCTGGACCTAATTTTCAATTTATTTTTATAATTCAAAACTTTTCTTGTTAATTTTCAAATTGATTAACCTTTGAAGATTTCTTGTAGGATTTTGATTGGTATCATTAATTAAAAAAATATGTTAAATTAGCATAAAAAGTGTTTTTATTCCAAATAAAATATTATAAAAATTCTAATTATTAACTGAAAAATAAAAAATTTAATAAACTCTTATTCTACCCTCAATTTCTAATCAACAATCTATTAATAAATGTGATCTTCACAACTTTAATTATTCTTGTATTAATTTATATTTAAAAATACAGTTGAAATCAACAAATATAATCTGTCAATTTATATCATTCATCCAACTCCTATTTTATCAAATTCTAAATGATATTTTTATTCTTCTTGAGTTTAAATTTTATTTTAAATAAAATTTTTGAGTTATGAGCATAATCTTATATAACCTTTAATCTAAAATTTATCATCTTTTTATTAAATGAGAAAATAAGATTTTAAAATCAACAATTTGTTTTTGAAGCTTTTTTAAAATATTAATGAAACATCTAAATAATATTTTATAATAAACTATATATTACCCTCCACACTACTTTCAATTCTAAAAATAATTTTTACATAAATTTTGTTTTTCATCTTTTAACTTTTTTTTTTTTAAGTTTTTTTAGAAAAGTTATAAAATAGAGTTATTGAAGTATATTGATATTAAATTATTTTATTTTTAATAGTAATGGAAAAATATTAATTATTTTAGAAATATTTTACAACCAAAATATTTATTATGATAGACAATAAATTAAATTTTGTTGAAAAGAAAATATTTCTTTTAATATAATTTTTCTGGTAGCCTTTGTAGATCAATTCCAGAATCTTAGATTAAAGATATATCGATTTATTAGCATCTCTTAGTGCGTAGGATGTTCTTTTAATCAAGAAATTTTTCTATAAAAATTCTAAGCCTAAAGGTTAGATAAAGCCTTAGGTATTTATCTGACTTTGTGTGATGACTTAAAGAAAAATTATAATTATTAAATTAATTAAAATTAAAAAATTTGACCGAAATGGACGTAGAATTTAAATACGACTTTTTCGTCATTGGAGGTGGTTCTGGTGGTTTAGCCGCTGCCAAAGAAGCCGCTTCCTTTGGAGCCAGAGTAGCTGTGGCTGATTTTGTCAAGCCCTCTCCTGTTGGTTCTAAGTGGGGTTTAGGAGGTAAAAATAATCATTTAACATTTTAATGCATTTTTTTCTCAAAAAAAACTCAGAGATAGATATTTTCGGCATGATTATTTATGCATAATTTATTAAATAACATTTATTTAAACATTCATAGGTACCTGCGTTAATGTCGGTTGTATCCCTAAAAAGCTTATGCACTTTGCTGCCACTTACGGAGAAAGTCACGAAGCCTAAAAAAATATGGGTTGGACTGAAATCAAGGATAAAAACAAACATGAATGGGAGCCTATGGTTGAAAGAGTTCAAGCTCATATCAAGAAGCTAAATTGGGCATACAAGGTTGAACTTGCTGAAAAAGAAGTTAAGTACTACAATTGTTTAGCTAGTATTGTTGGCAAGAACACTGTTGAAGTAATAACATTAAATTATTTATTTAAAATAAATAAGCTTCTTTCTCTACTATTATGTATTAAAGACAACAAGTTTAATCAAAAAACTTAAAGAGAAAAAGGTCTATTAATTTACATATTTTTAATCAATTTTTCTTATAAAATCTAGCTTACAAATAGAAAGGGTGAAAAGGAATAAGTTACTGCAAAGTATATTTTAATTGCTGTTGGTGGTAGACCAACATTCTTAGATATTCCTAATACTGAAAAGTTAGTTATCACTTCTGATGATATCTTTTCTTTATAAAAGCCCCCTGGAAAAACATTAGTTGTTGGCGCTTCTTACATCGCCCTAGAATGTGCTGGTTTCTTGGCTGGTTTTGGCTATGATGTTACAGTCATGGTTAGATCTATTCTTTTGAGAGGTTTTGATTAGGTAATTATTCATAAATTTGCATATATAATTAATTATTTGCTCAACCTAAAAATTAATTGACCTAAAATTTTTAATATTTTAGGAAATTGCTGAAAAGATTGGTGAATATATGGCAAGACATGGAACTAAGTTCATTCGTGGTACTGTTCCTCACCATATTGAAGCTACTGCTGATGGTAGAAGACGTGTCGTTTGGAAATCACCTGAAGAAGGAAAGGGAGATGTTGAAGAAATATTCGATACTGTCATGCTTGCTATTGGTAGAACATCTGATACCAAAAATATTGGTGTTGAGTAGATGGGTATTAAGACAAAGCCTAATGGAAAAATTATTGCCAACGATGATGATGTAATTAATTTTCTAAAATATTTGGATTGAAATCAATATGATTTTAACTAAAATATTTTTTAATGAAAAATTAACTAATTCAGTTTATTTAAATAAAAATAGACTACTAATGTTGAAAGTATCTTCGCTATTGGTGATTGCGTTGATAAGAGACCTGAATTAACTCCTACTGCAATCAAGGCAGGAAGACTTTTGGCTCGTAGATTGTTCAATGGTGAAAAAAAGCTTATGGATTACCATTCAATTCCTACCACTGTATTCACTCCTCTTGAATATGGTACTATTGGCTACTCTGAAGAAGATGCCATAGCTAAATTTGGAGAAGAAAATATTAAAGTTTATTACTCAATATTTACTCCTCTTGATTGGTCATATTCTGATCATAAGCATGATGATAGAGGCCACTGTAAGTTAATTGTTAACAAAGCTGATGATGAACGTGTTATTGGCTTCCACTATCTTGGTCCCCATGCTGGTGAAGTTACTTAAGGTTTTGGTATTGCTTTCAAGTTGAAGGCAACCAAAGCTGTCTTCGATGATGTTGTTGGTATTCACCCAACTTATGCTGAAGTAATTTCTTAAATTTTTTAATTCAAATGTTTAATTGACAATCACATAAATAAAGGAATTCACAACTTTGAGAAATGTCAAAGGAGAAGGTGAAGCCTAAGAATCAGGTTGCTGAGGTTGATCGAGCCAACTGCTTATGGATAGGGCAGTTGGCGATGATCTCATCGTCCCACCTCCATATATTGAAGTATTTTGTTGAAAAGCATCATGACTGCACAGGTCAAATAAATTCTTGAACATGTCTTATTTAGGTGAAGAACTATTGTTTCATACACATTGAGATGAAACAATGTCTTCAACTGGTAGGAATATTATGATTAGAAAACTCGTAACCTCACGTAGGAGGGTTTTCTATGAGGCAAGATTATTGATTTTGTTGTAGTTTTTGGTAGCTTTTTGGCATAAATACTTTTCCTTCTTTCTTCTCTCCTTAATAACTCAAAAAATACTACCTATTTTAAAAATGCATACTTTCTTTGTATTAATTAAAATGTTTTCATTAAAAAATCTAAAATCAATCAATCAATTTTCTTTACATGATTTATATATTCTATTAAAAATATCTGATTGTATATATTCTGTTCATTCATATTTTCATTTTTAATTGTTTGATATACTGTTAAAGTTGATTAATTAAATAATAATTGAGTGAAAATAAGAGCTGGTACTTGATTTTTTAATTAACATTAAATTTTGGTTGATTTGAAAAAGAAACGCTTAAGAAATATCAAATAATTATTTTGATTATAAGTTAATATATAATTAGTTAAATACTATTGCTTTTACAGCTAAAATCCTAGGAGCTTTTAGTATTTATAGAGAAGGATATTATATAATAGGTATCATAATTTTTAATAGATTTAACAATCTCAGTTATTAATTAGTTATTGCAAAACCATAAAACTCTTATCAGATGGCTAGTGTAAAATTTTAGAAGTTAAAAGCGGTTTTAATGTTTCAATAATTCAAATTATTTAAAATTAAATTAGAAAGAAAAAAAGTATGCACCAATTAGAATGCCAGCAAAAAAAGCTGGAGCTTCAGGAAACAGCAAAGGAGGGGACGAGTATGAACAAAACTATAGAGATTCTCCTACAAAGAAAAATAACCAAAAAGTAACTTATATTTTTTTGCATAAATGATTAATATAAATAAAATTTTAATCAAATTGATATTTAAAATGAATAAATTAGGGTGTTAAAATATAGCAAGAATAAATGACAAATGAAGATGACATTTAATTTAGAGGAAAGGTCAATAAATAAACACTAGCTATGGATATTTTGAGTAAAATTTAAAATAGCAATTAGGTTGAAAATGCTTATTTAAGCTTTTGATAAAATGAATAGGGGAAGGTTATGTTTAGTCTTACATTGATTTTTTTTATATCACTCAGCCAGATTTGAATGAAGCTGAAAATATGGAAAGAAGAACTATTAGTATGATCCTTGAATAAAAAGAAGATAAGCTATTAAATTTAAAAAGAGATCTTATTAATGCTGAAGAAGCTACCAGATACTTATTTACTGATAAGACACCAGCTATTGAAGGTTATTTTAAGCTTGCTGAAACTTTCTTTGAAGAATACTAAGATTATAAAATTGCAGCTTTCTTTTATAAGAGATGTATTTCAATAGCTAAAGATTGTGAAGAAAAGTAACTTGAAGGTAATAAATTTATTTCATTGGATTTTAAATAAATTTTTACTATTTCTTTTTTATTAACAGGTAGAGGCAAGCTTGGTTATGGTAAATGCTTTGATAGATAAGGGAAGACAGGAGATGCTATAGAAATCTTACAAAAAAGCTTAGAAGAAGCTGAAGAAAATTAACTTGAGTCTATTGTTGAATTAATATCAAGAGAATTGATTACAATTTATAAAAAAGTTGCTCAAGATTTTGAAAGAGGCGATAATTAAAACATTAAAGAAGCTTTATTTTACTATGAAAAATGTTTAGAAGTAAAAATTATTTATTGGCTATTTATATGCATGAACTATAATTTATTAAAAGGTTGCTAAAAAAGCTGATAGAGAAGAAGATGAAGGAGATATTTGTCATAAAATCGGTTTACTTTACTTTAAAATTAATAATTATAACAGAAGTATTGAATTTTAAAGAAAATATCTTGAAATTAATATGCCAATAAACTCTGAGGTATTTATTTATTTCTTCATAAAATTTAATAAAAATATTTTATGATAATAAATTTACAAAAACTTAAAAGGAAGGTAAACAAAGACAAATGGAAGCTCATGCCTCTTTAGCAAAGTGTTATTTAAAGTTGAATATGAACGATGAAGCATAAGTTCATCTAGAAAGATATATTGAACATGCAGAAAAATTACATTTAAACAATGCTTAAGTAAGTATAAATTAAAAAATTTGAGATATTTAATTTTTTTTTCATAGTCTGATGCCGCCTTGCATTTAGCTACCTTGTACGCTTAAAAAGGAAATATTCCAAAATCATTAGATTACTACAAGTAACATTTCGATGGTGCTAGAACAGAAAAAGCGGATAAGAAAGACAGAAAACTTGTAGATAGAGCAAGAGTTACTCTTGGAATTGCCAAAGCAAATGCAAATATAGGTAAATAAAATTATAAGAGAAAATAATTTTAAATGAATTTTTATTATTTAAATAGATAAGTATATAGATTTAGTAAAGTAAAGTGATAAAGATATATATAAATTGCTTGAATGGAAAGCTAAAAAAGATAAATGAATATAATTAATTATTTTGCAATCTAAAAGATACTTAAATATTTGCTGCATCATAAAAATATATTTTTATATACATTTGTAAAAATTTTCAAACATTAAGAAATTCATTTGTATAAGACACCTATTTTTTCAAGATCATATTTTATTTATCATCAACACAAAACATTTTTGAGAAAGATAGTATATTTAATACTTACTTATTTTATCAAAATAAACATTTTTTATAATAACTGTAACTTAAAAAGTAAATACTTTCATAGTTATAGATAGTTTTTGAGGGATGAATATTCTCATCAAGATAAATTTATTATTAACATATTCAATTTTACTGAAAAAAAAAATTTTTGTTTCAAACCTTAGATTTTTATATATTTTTAATGAGCCTTAAAAAGGTTTTTTCTAATTAAAACTGAACAAAATTTATTTTAAAAAAAAAGATCTAAGGATGAAACACTAGCACAAATTTTAAAATAATATCTTTAAAACTTATATTATTTACTTTTTTAAATACTCTGAATGAAATGATCATTTAAAGATTTCATTAGCTTTAATTTTAACAATATTTGGCTTTTTTTATTGTCTTTTGATAAGATATTAGCATGTTTAATGACTATCAATTTTAATATATATTTCAATAAATATCTTAATTATTTTGAATAAATAATTTGTGATGAATAAATAAATTTCTATGTTGTCTAATCAAATTTTTGAAAATTTAAAAAATGATACATGAAAAAAAACTATTTAATTAAATAAGAGTTTGAGAGGGAGAAGATATTTTTTGCAAATTAAACAAAATTAAGCTTTAAAAATTTAGTATATTAAAAATATTTATTATAATTAACAAAAGTAAAAAATATCAAATAATAAACAAGTGAAAGTTCTATTAGAATATATTTATATAATACAATAGCAAGTTAAAAATGGATTCAGCTCAAGATAAAAATGTATTTGTTTCTTTATCTGATTAGATTATGTAACCGTATCTACTTCTTTTAAATTTATTATTAGATCGAACCTCAACTCATTGAAGTTATTTAAGCTCTTAATTGTGAAGAGATTAGTAAAATATTGCATTATTCTCTTAAATAGATATTAAAACCATTTTAATCTAAAATAGGTTTCTCCAATAAATTACCTGAAAAATAATTTGAAGATGAATATAAAAAATTAAGTAAAATTTTAAGCTTTACAATTAAATTGGAACTCAAAGTGTGCAAATCTTTAACAATTTGCTTTTATTTTAAATAGAAAAAAAATATGAAAAGGCTTATACAGATTTGAAAAACTTTGTTTAATCTAACCCTGATGACTCTCAATAGATCTAAGAAAAGTTTGAAAAGATAGTATGAAAGTATTTTACAAGAAGAATCAAATTAAACGGATATTATAATATAAAATAGTTGAAGGATATTAAGCAATCAGCCAAAGATTTTGCCATCAACAAAAAGTTATTCGATACATTAAATGCTAACTTAAAGAAAGGTAAAATATAAAATGAATAAATTTGAAATATTTTTAATATATTTCTAATTAAAAGCCAAGGAAGAAAATGGTACTTTAACTAAATCTAAGGATGTTTTTGAAAAATTGCACAAAGCCTTAACTGTTTAATATGAAGAGTAGATTAACATCAACAAATAATTGTAAGAAAATGAAAAATAAAAAAGAACTGAGTTAGCAGAATAATTTTAGTAAAGAATTAAAGACATTCAAGCTAGTGTTGAAGAAAAAAGCAGAGATAGAATTTAAAAAGAAAAAGAAAATGAAATGTAAATTAAAATTTTATTTTCATATTAAAACTCATTAAATAATTAAAATAAAACAGTCTCAAAGAAAAACTCAAGGAGATTACAGCTTAACAACAAACTCATGAACTTATTTTCAGTACTTAAATTAAAAAGAAAGGTAAATAATTATCATAATTTAAAAAATAATTGAAGTGAATTTCTGTTAAAAAATTAGAATTGGAAATGTAATTACAAGAAACTAAGCTTGGATAAGAATTTGAATTGATCAAGCAATAAGCTTAACTTGTGAGTAAATTCTAAGAAGAAATAGATAAGCAAAAGGAAATTGATGTCAAGTTAGAAGAAAGACTTAACATTTATCTTGAATAAGATTAGAAATTTTAAGATATCATGACAGAAAGTAATTCTAAATTTAGCAATTACAAGTAGGCTCATGATAACTTAGTAGAAAGCCAAAAAAAAATTGAATTAAGTATCAATGATTTAAAAAAGAAAAATGAAAAAACTGATTTCACTTTATTAGATTATGTCGAAAAGGTAATTTTTTTGATTTAATTATTATTCATTAAATTAATTTTAATTATAGAACGTTAAGCTTAAAGAAGAATTAAATAAGCAAAAAGATTAACTCTCAGGTTTAGAAAGTCTTTTGGCTGTTTTAGAAAAGTAATTGGCTGATAAAACTGCAGCTAAATAATAATGATAAATTTAATTTAAAGATAATGTTAATTTTGGCTTCCTTCACAAATAATTAAATAAAAAAACGAATCAAAATCAAAATGGATGAATATTAATTAATTTATAATTTACATATTTAAAACCATCTATTTGTATGAACTCTAATTTCAATTTAATTATTCAATATTCTCATCTCTTTGTCAAAATTTATTTAAAAACTAAAATAAAATATCATTATTCTTCTAATCAATTAAATTAATCAATTATTTAACAAAATAATTTTCATTTTCTAGAAAATATTAAATAAATAAAAACAAATAATTTCAGAAATAAACATTATAAAATGCTCATTTTTGTATTAGATTATTTTGAAAAGGTAGATTAGAAGATTTGAAGATTTAAATTTATTTTAGTAATAAAAAATATAATACAAGTAAAAAGATTAGCATTTTATTTAGAAAAGTACATTTATTTTTTAAGAAAGTTAACTATTGTTTTCTTGAAATAATTTAATGTAAATTACATTTAATTTCTTTTTGAATAATTAAAATAATGCTAATAATTTAAACATTTATTTATTAAAGTAATTAGAATTCTTTCAGTTTATTTTTCATTCAACAATACTATTATCAACATAAGTATTAAATATTTAATACTCTGAGTTCATTTTTTCTAAATGATTTAAATTACTAAAATAAAATACCCATCAAGGAAATATAATTCAGCTTCTAATATTTTTATTCAGTTTTTAATTAACAAAATGCTAAAAAATAAACAAAACCTTCTAGATGAGTTATGAAAATAAAATTGAAAGAAGTTTGTTTACTTTTAATAAATAATAAATAAAATAAGATAAAATGGTTTTTTTTTACTTGTTATAAAAAAGAATTCATCTTCCTTTAATTTTAAAATTCTTTTAAATATTAGAAATAGAAACAAAATTTTTTTTATAAAAATGGATAAATTAGTTATAAAAATATAAATTAACTATTGATTTCTATCTAAGCTTTAATAGAATTCAACAAAATTTTAAATTAATTTAGTATTTTTCTATATGCTTTTGTCACAAAAATTTAAAGAAATCTATGCTGCTTACCTTCACAAAATAATCAGATTATTTTATATGATTCAAAGGAACTGATATTTTTTCTTATTTTTTAAATTCTATAAAAACTTGTTCAAATTATTAAATTTTTCAATTATAGATCTCACTTTGTATAAATGTTTTCAAAATCTTCTAAACCTACATCAGTTCCTCTTTAAAAGGAACCTTTAAAGTAAACAACAACTACAACAGCTAACAGAAATAATGTTATAGAGCCTCCAAAATTAAAAACTACATCAACTGTATCTAGACCTATAGGAGTAGGAAATATAACTAGCTTGTAAAAACCTTTACAAACATAAGTAAAAAGCACACTTTAAAAATCAGGTAATCAAGAAATTTAATATTCCATTAAAATATTAAGCTATTTTTTTTCAAAGCTCCATAATAAATGGAAGAATAAAAAACTTAGGGATTTACTTCCAAGCCATCCTCAAAATATACTTCAATAAAAACTGTTGACTTATTTGCAACAAATAAAAACTAAAATACGTATAATATTGTTAAAGATTTAAGAATGAATTTACAAAGTATATTTTATATAATACTTAATAAAGAAATTCTTTTGCTTATGTTTACAACGCAGGAGGTATTCCATGTAGAGTGAATCATGGTAGTGTTCATATGTATATTTAATGGAACAAAGATGTTGATTTGAAAAGTAGATTTTTTTCTGAAATAAATATTACAACAATTTATGATACTATTTGTAATAGGTATGCCTTATGATCCACTATTGGCTACATGCTTTGAAGGATTAGTCGAAGAAAAGCACCCATACAATTTTATTGCATATAATTGTATTAAAGAAATGTTAGAACAAGAAGTATTTAATTTATTTTATAAGTTAAAATCATTCTTATTTTTCCTTTAAAATACAGAATGTTGAAGATAGAATAGTACCTATGATAAATAAGTTAGCATGGCCTTTAAGAAACGCTCTACAACATAATAATGATAAAAATTTCGAAAACGCTTTAACTGTTTTAAAGTAAAAATAATAATATTTTGACCAATAGAAATAAATTCTAATTATTTTATTAGGCTCCTTTCTGATAAAATTGGTCCTAACTTGAATCCTCATCTTAAAAATTTGCTCCAACCAATAGTCAAGAAAATGAATAAACCGTGAGTTAGACTTTTACCTCTCACCATATTAATTTATTTCAAAAATAAAATTAGATAACTCAGAGAAAAGATATTTGTCACTCTAAGAACACTAGAAGAAAATGGAGTAACTAATAAATATTCTTTATTTCTTTTGAATTTGTATTTAAAATAATCTTTTTTACAAAATAGGGATCTGATGTACTTAAAACTATAAAATCATGTATTCCCACTTATAGCAATGTTTGAAAATTTTATATTATTTATACTAGATTTGTAAATCCTAAATCTTGCTTGAAAATAATCATCTGAACTAATTAATATTTGCTTAAATTTATTTACCACCAATTAAATTAATTTAGTGTTATTATTATTATCTAAATGCTATAATTCTCTTTCATGATACCTATCATTTATTAATTGTTAATGTTTACATTTTAAATTGGAACACTTAAAAAGACAAAATAACTGAATTAATATTTAGTTTATCGAGATAGAGAAAAGATTAATATTTTTTATTTATTAACCTAATTTTAATTGAATAAAGAATATTTTATCAAAACTATATTTGAAACTATTAAAATAATTTGGTTTTATTAATTTTATTTCAGGCTTTGTAGTAATTATAGATATAATTTAAATTTTTGAATTACTTATTGTTTTAAAATAATTAAATAAATAAATCCTCAATATTCAGAAAGATAAAAATAAAAAATATTTTTGATAAACTAGAATAAATATGATAGAGATTTGTAAATTAATTGATGAAAAATAAATTAATGACAACTTAATAACTTGATGACATTAACATAAAAAGTAATTTTGCTGGTATTTTAATTGAAACAATAACAAATTATATAAATTATTTATAGATATTTAATTTTTATATAAATTCTTTTCGAGTTGAGAAATGTAGTAAATGGTTTTAAAGATATGAAAAAGAAATTATTTTTAATGGGCTTTTGTTTTTATAGAAAAAAATAATTTGATCAGATTCGTGATTTCTGTTCTTGATATAGTTTCAAATATTCTAATTAAATAGAGGAAAAATAAAGATGATTTAGATATTTTTTAGAATAGTAAATTATGGATTCTGTTTAATTATTTTTTTTATGCACAAAATTTTATTAATCTGGATTAATTTAACAGGTTTTAGCGCACACCAATCTTGTAGAATTCAGAAAATTCATATGATTATGAGTGAGGAAAATGAAAATTAAAAACTTATCTTATCAAAAATTTTAATCGGAAAAGGTAAGACGATTCAATAAAAATATCTAAAAGCACATGAGATTTTTAATTATTTTATTAGTATCCTTCACACTCTTTTGATAGCTTGAATGGAAATATACTGACATAGATAGATATCATAAAAAAAGCAAGCAAATAAACAAACAAGCATTTCGAATTAAGTCTGAAGGGAATAAGAAATATATCTAAAAATTTTGATAGAATTAATGAATGGAAATAATGAAGGTAAGTATATAGAATAAATAGTAAAATAGGCAATAAATAAATGAATAAGCAAACAAATCTAAAGACAAATATCAATAGTGATTTGTATTTAATTGCATTTTAAAATCTAATAAATTAAAGTAGTATCTTAACAAGCAAATATAATAATTAATTAATAAAACATACAAAGAAAATATCATTCAAAAAGGATCAAAAAGTAGATCAACCATTAGACAAAATAAAAGAATTATCATTCAAATTCAAATAATATGTCTCATTAAGAAAATTTCTAGTAAGCTTTATAATATGTCCATTTATTACAACAGTATTTTGATAGAATTCATCATTCTCATTTTGATAAAAGTTACAGCTCAAAATTTATATAATTAGCATGCTAAAAATAACACACCACCAAAATAAATATTTTGAGCTGTAATTGCTTTAAAAACCCTCTAAAAATTGATTTTTCTTAAGTTTAGATAGGTTAACTGTTTCTCTCACAAATGAAATTCATTTTTGATAAAAAAGCTTAAGTTAAAATGTAGTATTGAAGAATTTTTTAACTTTTTTATTTAACAATAGGGGCATAGAAGAAGGAGTTTCAGCAGCTGCTCCTCATTAGCACCATAACAATGAAAATTCGATGGAACAAGAAGAACATAAAGATAATATCGTTTAGGGAGCTGCAGCAGCAGGAGTTAATTTAGCTGCTAATAGCGGAGACATGGAAGAAGAAAACCATATTTATGAAGAAGAGGATTAAACTGAAGATGAAAACTTAGTAATTAATGAAGAATAGAATTTAGCTGAAAAAACAGAAGAATAGGAAGCTGTCAAAGAGCAATTAGTTAATCAAGCATTGAAATTTAAGGAATTATGGGAGAAATTCAATTAGGAATTTGAAACCTCTCCAAGTACCACTTACTTCCTTCTCTCATCTCACTGGCTGAGAATTTGGAAGAAGCATGTTAGCTATGAAAGAGTAGCCAAAGGGAAAGAACCTATTTATGAAGATTTTGCAAAACATGAGGAAAAGTTATAAAATGCTAATGAAGATCTCATTCTAACAACAGTTGAAAAAAGTTCTGATTAATACTATGAATTTACAGAGTTAAGTGAAGACGGCTCTACCATTATTTTGAAGCCTTAATTGCAAGAAGTCATTAATTATGTCATCATTGATAAAGATTTAGTCAATCTTTTATCATAAGGTTACTAAAATTTCTAAGTTATTCCTAGAAGAGCATACAAGGGTCCTGATGGTAAAAAGCGCATTGAAATCAACTACAAAAATGTAAAAGATCATTTCTTCAACTTCAAAATATTTTTTATTACAAAATTTGAATTCATTTTTTCTGAGTTTCAAAATGTTAGGAATCGCTAAAGTTATGATAATAGCAAAAATTAATAGCGTCTATAATAAGAATAATAAACTTTATTAATTTTTTTTGAGAATCAATAAAAATCAGGAATTATTTTTATTCTAACAAAGAAAAATATTATTTTCTCGAAATAAAAAATATTTTGCTATTTATTTACAAACATCATCGTAAATTACTAAAATTCACCTTGTTTTCTATTAAATATTCATAGGTCAATTTAGTTATCTTGAATCATGCTCTCTTAAAGGATATTGATGGTGGAAGAGTCAAATAATTAATATGCAAATAAATTTAGTTGTTTTCAAAAGAAAACTAAGAAGAGCTCAAACATTTCTTAGTCCAAATAATAAAGAAGCACTAACACAATTCAGGCTATGGCATGAACAACTACCCCTAAAATGTTAATTTGCAAACAATAAGATTATGGAAGCTTAAGGAAAATGATACAGTCGAAAAAGTATTTTAATCATTGTTTGAAGCTACTAGAAAGTTTTCAAGTTTTGAATATAAATTGAAATCTCCTATTACTTTCATTGAAAAAAATAGTACAAATACTGTAGAAGAACTTAATATTGAAGAGAGTAATACTCTCTTTGTTGAAGTTCAACGTACAAATGGATGGAGTCTTAAATTAGAAGGTGAACCTGATGAAGACTAATGTGAATTCTGCAGAAACTATAAAATTCTCAAATTTGAATGCAGATGCCAAAAAGTAAAATCTATCTTTCACATTTTTACAATAAAAATTAAATTTGTATTTATTTAATTAATTCTGATCGAATAACCATCAAAAAATACTATCTCTTCTCTTTGCATTTTCCTTTTAAAACAAATTTATAAAATTATTATGTTTAAATAAAATGGCTTATTTTTTTTTCATATTTATGTAATTAGGTCAAGTATTGCTCTGATTCTTGTAAACTTAAAGATTAAGAGTATCATGCTAGAGTTTGTGACAAAGCAGGAGAAGATTCTGAAGATGAAACAGATGAGCCATATAAATTTGAGACTGACTCTGTCCGCGGTTTGTGTGGTTTATAAAATCTTGGTAATACATGCTTTATGAATAGTGCTCTTTAATGTATGAGCAATACAACTCCTTTAACAATTTACTTTTTAAAGAAAATTTTCTTGTCAGAAATCAATGAGTAAAATGTTCTTGGAACTTAGGGAAAACTAGCTAAATAATATGCTAAATTTATCAAAAACTTATGGACTGGCAATTCCAGAACTTTCAGTCCAATAGCATTAAAGATGGCTGTAGCAAGACTTTAGTCTATGTTCTCTGGTTATTAATAACATGATTCATAAGTAAGCATTATAAATTTCAAGCTTTCATATTATAAATTTTCTTTTTATTAAATTAAAATAAAAGGAATTTTTATCTTACATTTTGGATGGTTTACACGAAGATTTGAATAGAGTTAAAGTAAAAAAGTATACTGAATCTATTGATTCTAATGGAAGACCTGATCAAATTGTTTCCAAAGAATCTTGGTTAAATCACATGAAAAGAAACTAAAGTATTATAGTTGATTTAATGTAGGGATAATTCAAGTCTAAAGTTACTTGCCCTGATTGTTCCAAGGAATCTATTACTTTTGATCCTTTCTTAACTTGTTCATTACCTATTCCAAACAGAGAAATAAAAGTAATTAGTATGTATTTGATATTTGCAAACAATAAAAGAACTGCAGTTGAAGTTAAATACACTTATGAACCAGATCAATCTAAATCAAGTACAATTAAAGATCTAAAGGAATACATAAAGGATACATACTAAACTTCCTCCAATTTAATTTTATATTCACTCACGTAAATAACATTTTTTTTTTCAAAACAAAAATTTTATTTATAAAAATTGTAAATTACAGATTTGATAGAGTCAAAGATTAGTTTGATGATGATAGCCCATTAGAAACAGTTAGAAAAGCTTTCAAAGAACCTCAAAAAAATGCATTAATGATTGAATACGAAGAAGATATTAATGATTCAAGTAAAATGAAGGTATTCTTTACATTCACAAGAGTGAAAGAAGAAATTTACATGGGAAGAAGAGCTGTAAAGAGCAATTTCACATTTATTAGACCATTTATTATTAATAAGAATGCCAACAAGAAAGATGTACACTTGGCTCTCTTCAAATACTTAAAACCCATATTCCTTCGTTGCTCTAAACCAGATTCAGAATTCGTAACCGATGCTGAAAAATTAGAATTAGATGAGCTCTATGAAAAATACATTTTAAATAATGAAAATCCTCCCTATAGACTCTTAATTGAAACTGATGCTCAAGATTATATTAATAGACCTTGCACGTAATTCAATCATTCATTAATTTATTTATTAACAAAACATTTGAAAATAACTTATCATCTTACGAAATAAAATAGTTGGTGTAATGAAGAAAAATGTAAGAACTGTCCTCTTCAATACAATGAAGAAGAAGATCCTATTGAAGATTTCACTAAGAGATCTAAATGCCACTATCATAATTTCAGATTTGAGTGTTTTGTTGATTAAAACACAGAAATGGGTAGAATGATTAACACTCTTCATTCACTTGATCACAATAATTAAAACACTGAAAACAACAGCTCCAACAATAATAATGATGCTAAAACTAACATTTATGAATGCCTAAAATTATTCGAATAACCAGAAAAATTAGGTGAAGACAATGAGTGGTATTGTCCAGAATGCAAAAAGCACTAAAAAGCTTAAAAACAAATTGTTATTTACCGTGCTCCTGAGGTACTGATCCTCCACCTTAAAAGATTTAAAGGATCAAGTGGTTTGTTTAAGAGTAAATTAACAAAAATTGTTGATTTCCCTATTACAGGCCTTGATATGACAGAGTTTGTAATTGAAAAGGAAACTCCATAATATTATTATGCATAAGATTCAGATTACTTCTAAGAAATTTACATAAATCCTCAAAAAGTAGAATAAAATCACATAGATGATAATTTTAAATCTTCTCCATCTACAGCTTAAGGAGATATTGATTAAGAAACTAATGGTGCAACATAATTTGAAGAATCTAATCAATCTCCTGCAAATAATGAAATAAAAACTGAAGAAGAATAAAAAAATAATGAAACTAAAATGGAATAAGAAGGTGAAAATAAAAATGAAAAGAAATTACTATATGATCTCTATGCTGTTACTAATCACTATGGTAGTTTAGGTTTTGGTCACTACACTGCATATGCATTAAATAATAATAGATGGTTCTGTTTTGATGATTCATCTGTCAGAGATGTTTCTACTGATTAAATTGTGAGTGATGCTTCTTACATTCTATTCTACAGAAGAAGAAAGTGAATTAAGCTTTGTTGAAAATTAATTTTGAAAATGTAAAGAATACATCAACTAATCTATCAATCAATAAAAAAATCATCAAAAATAGATAAATTAATTATAAATCTAAATACTAAATTTATTCTTTAGATTAACTATAAATTTGTTCATTTTGTATATTTATATTTTTTTAAAATAGAAACATCAGTTCGTTCATTGGTTCTCTCATTTCTAAAATATTTTAAACCTAATTATTAATTTCTCTCTGTTTAATTTTTTAATAGATCTAGCATTCAAAAATCACTCAAATTAGTTAAAATATTGTTTTACTGTGTTAATACCACATTACTAAAAAAAACAAATTAATAAAATAATAGTTTATTTAAACTCAAATAAATTATTTATTTTAGAATTTTATAACTTTTGAATTCAAATAAAGATCTAATTATGATAAGTTTTTGTATGATAGATTAGAGTATTTGATAAAAGTAGTTATTTTTTAAGTAATATTTAACTTTAAAAGAAAAATATTCTTATTATTATTATTGTTTTACAATATTTTCGAAAATACAATATAAAAATATTCTATTGTCTGTGAATTATTTATTTACAAAATATTGATTCATTGGTAAAAAGTATTTAATAGAGGTATGAGAACATGAATTAATTTAGCACAAAATCAATAAATTATAAGCTTTAAATTATTTTATATTTTCAATAATGAGCAGGAGGTGGAGGAGGGGGATATTATTGATATTATTATTATAAGTTAGGATACTATCCATAAGGATTGTGCTATTCTTAAGGATTAGGAGGATATTGGGGAGGATAATTATTTTATTAAGGAGGATACTAAACTGGCTAAGGAGGATATTAAGGAGGGTATTATGCTTCTTAAGAAGGATATTGAGGTTAAGTAGGATGATATTGTTAAGGTTATTATGGAGGGTATTGAGGTTGTTGTGGGGGGTATAGAGGCTATTATGGAGGATATTGTGGAGGATATTATTAAGGTTATTATTATCCAGTACAAACATCATAGTATTCTGGGCAATAATCTTAAAGAGGTTAATATACAGGAGCTACCATATCACATGGATAGGAGTTGTAGTTAACTTCAAGGAAGAGTTATCCTGCAGGGGCTCCTTCATAAGAAAGAAAAAGAGTTCTAACACCTGGTTTATAATTAGCTAAAACTTCGTGTGGAACAACGCAAGTAGCAACACAAGTTTTATTATTAGCATTCAAAATTTCAATATTAAATTTTTATTCTGATTTTTTGGATATCTTAAACTTATCTGCCCATTAAGGAGTTTTTCCACTATTGCACAAAGTGGAAGTGTGTTTCTTATCTCCACATGTAGCAACAAAATAGCAATTCTATTTTATAAAAAGTTAATTAAATATTTAAAAAATATAATTTTTAAAATAGCTACCATTGATCCAAACCATTAGGTATCTCTTGTAAGGAGAGCTGAAACAACACGAACTGTAAGATCAAGTGGAGCTTCTCCTTGTAAAATAATTTGGCCAAATTGATAAATTTATTAAATATCTGGTATGAAACTAACTCTGATTCTAAGAATTCCAGCAGAAGAGTTGTTATGATGAAGAGGAATTTGCTCTATTAAAAAATATAAAAGTTAAATTTTAGGTAGGTCTTAAAAAAATATGTTAAATTTATTACCTTCGCCTTAATATTATTGAGTAAATTTGCAAAGATCCAATGAGCCTGTACCTATTAAATCATTTTCAAATAATCCAAGCTTTCTCATGTTATAAACATCTATTTGAATTTTTGTCTCTTAGATCTTTTGGAATTCCATTTTATCACACCATCTGGGATTTTTGCCACCACCTTCATTGACTGCGCTTGTTTTTTTTATTTCACCAAATCTAAGAGTGACATATGGATTCTATAAATATTTTTAAAAATGATTATTTTCCTGCAATTTTAAAAATAAACTAAGTACCATTGAACCTATAAGCTTAACATCTCTTGTTAATGAAGCTCCGACTAATTGTATTTCTAATTTACCACTTACAGACTACATAATATTCTTTTTTTGTTTACTTTTTTTTCAATTTGTTTTTATTAAAAATATTATAATTGATAAAAGTATATCCTCACTATTAATTAATTTTTTTTATTAGTTAAAGGTGCTTAAGGCTATTTTTAAAGGAAATTAGTTAATTTTTGATCAGCAAAAATATCTTGAGTACCTATTAATTATCAAAAAAAAAATCAACAATAAATTTAAAAATACAAGCCAATTCATATAAGCAATTAATTTTTTCTGGTAAAATTTGAATTTTAAACAAAAGAAGTGATAGATAATAAACCATATCAAATTTATGAAAATAAAAATCTTTTTTATTAGAAAAATAAATTTAAATTACATAAAATCACCACAAAAAAAATCAAAATAATAATAATAATAATAAAATACATCTAAATAATAGTTATTATGGTAAAATTTCCATAAAAACAAGCAAAAGCAAAAGAAAATAAATATTCTCAAATATTAATTAAGGGTGTAACGATGTAATATAATTTAATTTAATTAATTTAGAAAAACTAAAATCAAATAAATGAATAAAAATAAATTATTATTTTATCTATCTCAATAGAAAAGCTACAAAATAGAAATAATAGTTTTTCTATTTTGAATTTATCTATTTTTTTAAATAATTAATTTTTCTTAATAAAAACGAAAAATGGGAATAATTATTAAAGTATTAGGAAGGAATTAGATAAAATATTTTGTTAAAACTTAGTATGAAAAATTAAGTTTTGATTAAGTATTGCTTAATCATAAAATAATATCTCTTAGGACATACCTTTTTTTTCTATGAAATAGAAAGAAAAAAATAAAATGTGTTTGTTAATTAATTAAAAAATAAAATTATTTACTTAAAACTAACACATTATTTGTTCTTCATTAATCGAAATTTGCAGTCAGTTGAAGTTGATTTAAAAGTAATTAATTAATTGATTAAGATATTTACACAAATAAACCAGACAAAAATTAAATCTAGTCATTTTCATAGATGAAATTATGAATAAAAGTAGTAACTCTATATAAGAATATAAATTAGTAAAGTAATTTTTTGTATTTAAATATAATTAATTATTTTTTTTTGATAATTTTTTTTAACTTAGTTTTAGGATAATTTTCTTTTTTTAAATAAATATTAATTTATTTCTATGAATACATCATTCTTTATTCTTTAGAAATTTTTGAAATAAGAAGGAAGTAATCAGTTTAGAGTTTATGGTATCAACATTTTGAATAATTATTTTTTAACTCATTTTTTTCCTTTTTCTAATTCTTCTTCTTCCTCCAATTACTGTTCTTCATCTGTAATTTATATAAACACATCTTCAATTGTAGGATGGGAAATACCCCAATCCTCTATCATCTCAAAAAAACCAATAGATTATCTCTAATTAGATTATTCCATTTAGAAATCAAGATCCTAAACTCTAGATTTATCTATCATTAAATTAGACTTAAAGAAGGTGCTGCTATCTACAACATCTTCTTAATTTATTTTACTTTTGAGAGGGGATTCATACTATTCAAACATTTCAAATATTCTTTTTACAACTGTTTTGTCTGGGATAACAAAAATCATGCTTCCACTAGATTCTTTTAAGAGCTTTATAGTAGGGAAGTTTTAACTTAAGAATCTTTCAACTTCTTCATTGTTAGCAAGAGGATCTTTTACTATCAAGTGCATTCTATATCCTCCTCCATAAAGGTCTTTCAATTTAAGACTTGATCCAATAGCCTTAATTTATCCTGAAACCATGACAGCTATACGATCACTCAAAACATCTGCTTCTTCCATAGAATGTGTTGTAAGAATAATTGATTTATTTTTGCGAATAGTTTAAATTAAATTCCAAACTTCTTTCTTGCTCTTAGGATCCATTCCAGTTGTTGGTTCATCTAATAAAATTATTTTTGGACTCCCTTAAGCAGATATAGCCAAAGACAGTCTGCGCTTCATACCTCCAGAATAAGTTCTACTGTAAGCATTTGCAACATGTTCTAATTAAACCATTTTTAGCATTTCTTCGCCAATTTTAGTAATGTATTTAGGGTTCATTCCTTTAATTTTAGCAAATAAAGCTAGATGCTCCAAGCCTGTTAAGTCATCCCAGAGTATATCAAATTAAGGACAAATACCAATAATTTATCTATTTTTAAATAAAATATTTAAGTAAATTTAAAAATGGTTTATTTATTTACCTAATTTTATCAATTT
This sequence comes from Tetrahymena elliotti 4EA, assembly GCA_000231825.2. Classification (NCBI taxonomy): domain Eukaryota; phylum Ciliophora; class Oligohymenophorea; order Hymenostomatida; family Tetrahymenidae; genus Tetrahymena; species Tetrahymena elliotti. The sequence goes on along the minus strand of JH720303.1, from coordinate 831,675 downwards.
CTTCTGCTAGACTAAAGTTACTTATAACAACACATCCACTAGTTGGATTTAAGAGTCCACATAGCATATTTAAAAGAGTTGTTTTTCCGGCTCCGTTATGTCCAAGTAAACCTAAAATCTCATTATTGCTTATCTCTAAGCTTACGCCTCTTACTGCTCTAACCATGTTAGGTTTTTTAAAAATAGATCTTTTTTCAACAAAATTCTTTTTCAAGTTAAAAATTCTTAAGCCATCACAACTTTGATCTTTTAAGAATCTATTTTTTACTCTCTCTTCTTCCTCCTATTTAATTTAATATAAATTATTAATAACTTATAAATGAATCTTTAATAAGAAATAACAAAGTATTTAAATGTTCTTTGTTTTTGATCACTCTCAGTGCGTAAAATACTTTTTATTCAAACAATATAAAGTAAATTTTTACCAAAACAGTGTTGTATCTTTGGTTATTTGATAATCTGCTTTACTCATTTAGATACGACTAGGGTCTCTGACTACTTTTTTCAAGTTTTTCATTTTATTCTAAAAGATAAGATTATCTTTATCTCTTTTTTTAGCTGATATTAAAGACACTTCTCCAATAGCTTGGTGTAAATAAGAAGTACCAAGGATGACTGCTACCTCTATTATTAGAAATAACATTATCAAAGTACCAAGTAAAAACTCCGTATACTACAGTCATAAGTAAGAGAAGAAGAAAACTTTATAGGGGGCAAGGAGCTTCATAGTTTATACCTCTTTCTTAGCCTATAATTGCATTTGGTACTAGTGACCAGTCGTATCCAGACCCACGTACCCAATTTGTAGTAGTTGAATCGAAATGTATACCTGCTTTTTAGGAAATCGCTACAAATATGAGAGTATATTAGAAAGGAGAATACATATTCAAAATAAAAACAAAAATCATAATCCAAGCAGGCCTATCCACATTATATAAGTAAGGAATAATTGCATCAGGTTTACTTAAGAAAAGCTCTATTACAACTGCAAAGAGGACAAAACCGTAACTAAATGAATAGCTTTTATTTGTGTTAGGCATAATTGTTGCAATAAAATAACCAAAAACTTGCATTGAGAGTGTAAAGAAGAAGAATAAGAAAAATAATAGGAAAAAGGGTGTATCAAGGAAGAGCTCAAATTAAAATGCCAATGACGTAACAATTTATAAAATGGAAATAAGCACAGAGTAAATAATACTAGTTAAAAACCAACTTAAATAAAAAGCAGTGTGGCTGACTCCTTAAATGTTTAAACCTGCACGAAGACGTCTTTACTTTTCCATAACAATATCTCCTTGTATTTATACAAACAAATACATGGGCATAAGGAAATAATAAAATGCTCCCATTTAATTAATAATGTTGAAACCATTATAAAATCTTGATGCAGGGAATGCATAGCTTTAATGAGTTATATTAAATCTGATTAATTTCTACAAGTTTTAATCAATTTTATTTGGAATGTTATCAGATTTTAATTAAGACTAATCTTAGTCATTTATTTAGAAATCTTCTAATTTAATTCCTTATTCATAGTTTATTATTGCGCTATCTAACAAAACTTTTAATGTTAAAAGCCAGCTATCCCTAGGTAAAGAAAAACTACTTACACTATCACTTTACTACTCATATACTTCCCAAGTATTATTATAAACTAAATTGTAAAAGTAGCTCTTTTAGATTGTTTCAATTTGTTTTCCCCCATCATAAGTGACTTCTCCATCCATTTAAAAATTAGCCTTTCTGCAATCAACTTTAATCATATCGTTTTTGACTCCTCTTCTTGGTATTTCCATATAACTATCAGAACAAAAAATAATACCATAATCAAAAAGACCCTAGTTACTTGTATTATTAAAAAATTTTGTATATTTGCTATTATATTCAGAACCATCCTTAGCTGATAAAACATTTTTAAACTCCTTAAAGCGATTCATTTTATTCACTAGTGCAATAAAATTTATAGCATAATCTATCCAAGGTGAAGCATCCTGATTACCTATAACTCCATAGCCAAAAGTAAAGCAGTTTTTGGGATCATCTGAATATTCTGCGCAAGGAATAATAGGAACCATAGGATGTAATGGAGGATTTTTTTCAGAGCGCTAAGTCTAATCATCAGCAAGGTATTAAAAACCTATAATAATTAAGCAGATAAGCAAAGGACCAAACAAGATGAAAAGAAGACTTTTCAAACTTCTCTTTTAAATTAAAAAATTCTTCCATAATAAAATCTTAGTGTGGGACCAAATACCTGGGAATTCACCCATTAAATTAGATTTATTTAAATTAACTTCACTTTCTAAAACACTGCTTTAATTAGAAAAAGACCTATATGCTTCCTAATTATCCAGTAAAGGCTAAGAGATATCCCGTTTACTTTCTTCTATCTCTTTATTCTCTTCTCTTGGTTATAAACTATTTTCCGACATATTTTATTTCTATATTTATCTATTTTTCATTTGTTTATTTGCTGATTTTAATAATAGATTCAAAAGATTTCAGATAATATTATGTTTATTATTAATCTTTCTTTTTTTTTGTTATTTTGAAGACTTATTTAAATCTATTACCTAAATAATCTTTTACCTTTTATCAGGAAATTTTTTTCTTCAATTTAATGTTATGTAAATTACTTAATCTTTGAATCCATAGATATGTAAAAAAAAATTTAAATATTCTTTTTGTTAATATTAAATTGATTGATTAGAAATACCCTCTAAGAATTGATTTTAAATCTTGTTGTAATTTTCATGTTTAAATGAATAAGCTTTCTGACTTACTAACTTGGTACTTACTTAGCTAAACGTTTTTTCCTCTGTGATTTTTCTTTCTCGTATTAATTTTAAAATTTTTGATAAGCTAAATGAAATTACTTCATCAAAACTAAAAACCATAATTTTCATCGAAATTTTTAGTTTATGCAGTAAATGAAGTAAACTGGCTTATTAATCTAAATTTAGCTAAAAATAATTAAATTAATAGATCAATCAAATTATTAGATATGGGTTACTTTAAAATAAAAAAGTTAAGGTAACAAAAAGTTATTTAAAAATGTTATTATTTACAAAAAATTCAAAAATTTTACACTTAGTTTTTTTAAACATTTTCTATTTATTTTTATTTATTTTAACAAAGAAAGATTAATTAATTAATTATTATCAGTATAGTGTTTATCATCAATTTAATTAGGGAACGGCTGATCTTTTTTCTATTGGGAAAATAATACCCTAATATGATCAGAATTATTTATCAGCTAATTAATATGAATATTAGCCTGCCTAATTAAAGAAAAAAGAGATGATGGATGAAATCTGATTAGATAAAAAATTTTAATTTAATTTTTCTTATTGCATTCTTTAAGATAAGATTTTGATAAAGTAAATTTTATAAAAGTATTTATTAGGAAACATATTTTATAAAAGTATTTATTTACATAGGTGTTTAGTTTTATTTTTTTACTAATTATTTGAGAATATTTGATTAAAATAGGAATTGGATTAATTATATTATTTTATTTATTATAGAAAATTTTTTTAGGGGTTTTTAAGGATAATATTAAGAGTAGCTAAAGTACATTCTCTGATATTAGCTATCTTTACTATACTCAAACAAATAAATTTTTTTTATGTTTGTTTAATTTTTCTAGATTGACCATGATTAACGCAAGTATTACAAATTATCGTTCAAATGAACATATTTGGTCAAGAAATAAATTTTTATTAATTTTATCTATCTTTCTAGTAAATTAAGGCTGAATTCTATTAATTTTTTAAAAATTCACCAAGCTAGGAGGAGTTGTTGCTACTATTGTTATTAATTTAAGAGTAAAATAAGCAATCTTGAGAGGATCTTCTGTTAATTTTTTTGTTTTTATTCTAACTTAAGTCTCTTTAGCTTTTTTATGTCTGAGATCCTATAAAAATAGCTTATTAAGGAGATGTTATTTCACTACGAAGAGTTTTTAAATCATTTGAAGTTAAAACTTTATTTTTTATATCTGAATAAAGGTTTTCATTTTCACTGATTTTTCTCACTAAAACCTGTTGAAGCTGAGATTTACTTTTAAATGCTTATACTTTTGGCCTAAAGTCTATTATCTGAGCAGAGTTGATCCTACTCAAACTTTTATTTGAGTTATCATTTTAAGATTTATAGCTTTTTGTAAAAATATTCACTAAATGTTCACTATTTAAAATATTTTACTATTTTTTCTCTGTATCATCTTAATCATTTGGTATCTTATATTATGATAAATTTACCTAACTTTGTAAATTTGTACTTAGAGTTAAATCTTTTTATCTAATTTAATCAGAGAACTTTTCTTGATTTTGATCTGCATTTGCTGCTTGCTTTTTTTATTGCAAAATAAGATTTAAAATTAGTAACTTAAGATATTTTGCAATTGTTTGCAAAAAAATGAAAAGGAACAGATTGGAATTAATTCAAAGGTAAAGAATATGTTTTCATTACTCTTTCTATTGAATGACTGCTATTTTTGCCATTCACAAGAATAGATTTAAGAGGTGTTTTTTCTCCTGTGTTGACAGCTGTTATGGAAACATTATTGCTAATGAATAAAAATTAATTTAAAAAATAAAACAGAAGATAATCAATTTACCTAAATTGAATTTTCTTTTTAGATTTTGGAGTTGTTGCTTAAGATTAAAAAGGCTTTGACAAATTATAATTGCTATTTTAAAGGTTATTTGACTAGAATTTCTCTTTAGAACGAGATTTAATGGTTTAACTACCTCCTAATTATTATTTTATAGATTGATGTAAAGAAGAATAGCTATTTTAATTTTATTTTGAGTTTTATATAAGTTGCATATCTCTAATGCTTTAATCTTGAGTACTTAACTTAGAAAATGGCGAAGTGTCTAAATGAAATGAAGATTTTCTCTCTTTTAACTCTGTTTTTTCTAAGTGCCCAATTTATTCATTGATGTCTTATAAATTTTATATTAATTATTATTTTTGAAGGCTTATTTCTTGCTAAACCTATTTTTATTTCTCCAATTACTTTTGTATTATTTACTTACTCTGTAGCTTCACATAAGATAAATTTTTTTGTTTTGAAGTTATCAAGTCTTATGAAGCTTACAAATTTGTTTCTTTTGCTTATTAGAATTTCATTGCTGCTTATTTATCTTAATCTGAGTCAAAAGCCTGTGTACTAGAATCAGACTCTTGTTTTTTTAAGATTTAAAAATTTTTTTGATAGTCTTGATTTGCAGAGTAAAAGTTTTGATCAAATTTTTTCATTTCTTTTTTTTCAATAGGAGAAACATCTGTAGAATTAATTTCTTGATTGCCTTTATTTTATTAAACAAGACTATTATATATTTTAGCATAAGAAAGCATATTAGGTTGAGATCTATCTGAGTTAGATTTAAAATTTAAAGATTTATTGTTCATGAAATTCTATTTAAGTATTTATTATGACTTTTTAAGACTATTTTAACTATTAATTTCATTATTGGAACCTGAATTTTAATTTTAAATAATATTATTGTTGTTCATTATGGATGCGTTAGAATTTTATGAAAAAAATAGAACTTGTTCGTTTTAGTTTTATATTTCGTTTGTTATTTCACTTGGCCTTTAAGTTTTTAGATAGCCTCTTTTTGGTGAAGATTACTAAGATTAAACTTTTGATAATTACATTAGATTTATAGTATATGGTTTTGTAGGCTAAATTTCATGCTAGCATGCACTGTTTGATCTAATTAAATTTTATGAAAGATTACTACTATTGCTACTCATATTATTAGGTTATTAAGTATTTGTAGTTTTTGATGGTTATGATTACATCATTTTATTATTGCTAATAAGGTTTTTTTTATTTCCATTTTATAAAAGTTATCCGAATTCTGAATCACAATCAAACTATTTTTTTAACTAATTTTATGAAGATGTAATTTTTGATGGTGTTTTGCTTTTATTTGAGGGAGTAATACTATGAGAACTATTAGAAACTCCTATTCTTTCTGAAGCAACAGACTCTCTTTTACTATCTTCCTTTGAAGTTTACATGAAATTATTTTTTTATAAAAGAGCAGCACTAAAATTATTCTAATTTATAGAGCTAGCACTCATCTTTCTCTCTTATTTATTATTCATGTTGAATTCACTTTATTATTACTTTTATTTTTAAATTTACTTGTTGTATTAATTAAGCAAAGCAAAATTTGTTTTTAATTTAGAATCTTTATTATAGGGTATATTTTAGCATAAATCTCCCTTAGATCTATTTGACTTGTTCCCATTTTCTCGATCAGAATTTATTGAATTTTTTTTCTATTAAGGAATATTTATAGGAATTTTTTGGATGTTTCTTTCGTTATAAATAATAAATTTTTTTTCTGTTGAAGAAATATTTGGAGAATTAACTCTCTCCAAACTATTTTCTTATTTCTACTTATTTGCTTAAGTGTATCCAGGATTTATGTATATTACTTACTCTTATTACTATTAATTGCTATCAATAAATGACGAAGCTCTGGTTAAAGCTTTTATGCATTACTATTGTTATTGCTAATGCTAGTTTTGAGTTGTGTTAGTGCGATTTTTACCTACTGAAGAGCTCCTATCTTTTTAAATACTTGAATTTAAAGAATTTTAATTTTATGATTTCTTTCTTTATGCGCTATTTGAGCTATTTCTTTTTATCTGTGTCATTAAGTTATCAAATAGCTCTTTCTTTCTTTTTAAAAATAAAATAAATATGTCAATTTAAATAACAAAAATGCTGAGTATTTGATCATGATTAAATTTGTAAATAGTAAATTATTTTTGTTGAAATAATCATAATTATCTTTCAAGCATATTATTTGCTTGTAATTTAAAAAGTATCAATTTTGTTTAATGTTTAATTGTCATTTTTTTGTATGATTCTTAACTTAAAGTATGTATTTATATTTTATTTTACCTATTCTCAAATAATACAGCTGCTTCATCTTCATTTAACTTACTAAGTCTAACAAAATTATCTTGTTTCTAAGAAGTTTGCATCTTATAATTATTTTCTTCTATTTATGTTCTCTAAATGATTTAAGATTTCACTAAATTATTTTTTAAATTGTGATCTCCATCTACTTAATTTTCCTCCTATTATACTCTATTCCTATTGAATAAAGAAAGTTAATATAAATAACCATCTTGATGAATACATGGAAATATTTTTATTTATATTTTTAAGCTAAAAAAAGGTTACTGATGCTTGACTGCTATCATGCTCTTAGTATATTTTTTATCTTCTAAAAGTTTATTTTAAAACACAAAAATGTTAAAAAAATGAAAAAGACTTAAAGCAAAAGCTAAAATTTGGAAAAAGATAGAAAATATTTGAGTTTTAAATACATTTCAACATACTAAACCTTGGCCTAGAGATAAAATTCTGTTAGTAATTATCTTTAATTTTGTAGAAAATAATTATTTGCAGTTTTCTTGTTACTACTATTATTAATATTAATTACTTCTATTACAAAATTTATCTTTCAATTTAGATTGATGGATTATATATTTCTTGATTTATTTTTCATATATTATGTATCTCACTCAATTCAAGATTCAATCTCATTAAAATTAATTTTTCTTATATTTAGAAAGAAAATCAACCAAATTTTATTTTACAATCCAAGACTACAATTTATAAGAATAAATTTTACTATATATATATTAATAAGATATTTACTATCCATCAATCTTCCTCTTTAAGAGGAGATTATATTTTTTAAAGCGATCATGCTGTCTTTATATTTTTTATTTTATGGTTATTTTATGCCCATATATTTATCCAAAAAATTAAATAAATACTATTCAAGATATTTTAATTTTATTAATATTGTCAAAATTAAAAAAATAATAAATAAATCTATTTGATTAACATAAAATATGTTTGTTAAACTAGATTAATATTTAATAGATTTTTGTATTAAAATGCTAAATAAATATATCGTTGATGTAAAATAGACATTTCTTTAATCAAAATTAAACAATTGTTTGGCATATAATAACTATTTATAGATTTGTGTTAAAAATATCATCAAAAAAAAATCCATAATTTAGATTTTAACCTTTGAGCTAAATTTTTAATCTTTTAGTTAAGAATAAGAACTAAATCTATCGAATTTTATTAATCAAAGGTAAATTTCATTTATTTAAATGTTTTTTTCAGTTAGAAATCTTATTCATCATCAAAACAAAAATCAGTAAAAAATATAATTTTTTTAATGGTTTAATTTTTTTCTACCTTTTTTAACGTAATCAATACAAAACTATAAATAAAGATCAACCCTTAACAACAAAAAAGTAAAATATAAAAAGCTTGATTGATGAATTGGAACATCCATGACTTAATATTTTAAAATTTTAAACTGTTAAATATATTTCATGATTAGTTAGTGTATTGGAAATTTTAATCACAGTTTAAAAATAAATGATAATTTTTCAAAATAACAAAATCAATTTGCATATTTTAGATAGTATTTAGGTAAAAATAGAATAACAAAAGAAAGTTTTTTAAGAAATATATTAAAGTAGTATCTACTGATGAAATAAATTGTATTAGATATATGAATGAATACTAAAAGCTATTTAAGATTATTAACTATAATTTGATTTCTTGTTTTAAGTAAACGAATTAATTAGTGTTTTCATATGATAATTAATTAATTAATAATTTCTTTCAACAAGAAAAAATTAACAATACACAAAAAGAGTTTTTATTAATACACCCTAATTAGTCAAAAATAGCTCAATTTCATTTATGAGTAAAGTTATTGAAAATTATGTCTTAAAGGAAGTAATAGGAAGTGGATAGTATGGAAAAGTTTTCAAATCTACGCATTAAAAAACAGGATAAGTCTTTGCAGTGAAGGTCATTAAATTAGAGAAATTCAAAAGTGTACCAAAGCTCCATGAGTTTACAAATAATGAAATTCAAACTCTGACTAAGTTAAATAACCCTAATGTCATTACCTTTATAGAAATGCTTCGTACTTCTAACAATGTATACCTAGTTTATGAATTTTGCAATGGCGGTACCTTAGAAGACATTATCAAAAAGAAAAAGTTTTTGAATGAAAAAGAAGCCCTTGTTATATTTCAACAAATATTAAATGCTTTGAAGTCACTCTTTAAAGAAAATATTTTACATAGAGACTTAAAGCCTTCAAATATTCTTCTCCATGATGGAATAATTAAAGTTGCTGATTTTGGTTTTTGTAAAACCTTACTATCTCCATAGGATCTAACATAAACTATGGTTGGTTCTCCTATTTATATGGCACCTGAAATTTTAAAAGGAAACAACTATAATATTAAAGCAGATATATGGTCAATGGGTGTAGTATTATTTGAAATGCTCTTCGGATTCTGCCCTTATGAAGATAAAACTATTGCTCGTTTGATTGGATAAATTGACACAAAATTGCTTCAAATTCCTAAGAGTATCAACCCTATTTCCCCAAAAGTTGAAGAATTGCTTTACAAAATGTTAACGGTCGATCCTGCTAAGCGTATTGAATGGAATACTTTACTTACCTATCCTTTATTTGAAAAATCACCAATTCTAAATCAACCTTCAGTAAATATCAAATTCATTAAAAAAATTAAGCTATTATATAAACCCAACATAAAAAAATCAATATTTATGATCCATGATTATTTCTGTCTTGAATAAAAAATAATATAAATCATAGACCAAAACCAATTTTTATTTTAGAAAAAATTCAATTTTAATTTTCACTATAAAAAAGATTATATTAATTATTTATTAAATTTAAAATAAAAGCTGAATATTTAGACATAACAGACTTAGCTTCAATAACAATAAACAGTAAATAGTCCATTAATCGCTAATCAAAATCTATAAAACTATGGTAACAAACCCTTTACATCTGGAAATAACATAGGAATCTAGTCATCTGGTTAATCAATTTAACAACAATAACAATAACAAGTTTTACAAAATAATGCTAATGTTAAGAAAAAAAATGATATTTTAGATTAGATTTAAGCATCTAAATTTTAACAGGTTAAAAATTTTGTTAACATTCGTAACAAGATTCTCTATTAAGTAAAGGCTTTAAATAATATTTTAGAGATAAATATTGAAGAGTAAGCTCCAATTCTCAGTTTTATGCTCATGAAAAATGTTTCTAATTAGACTGAAAATTTGAGATCTTAGCTGAGCTAATACTGTGTTTAAGAATAAGAAAATTAATAAGTTCAATAATTTTCATAAATAGTTTAAAAAGAAATAGATTTTGTTTAAAATTGTTTAGACTCTTTTAAAGAGGAAGTAGACAAGCTTATTCAATACAATATTAATTTTTCAAGTAATATAAATTTGAAAAAAGAATAAACTTCCACTGGTGTTGATTATGAATATTTTAAGCTTTGTTTAATCAAATATATTGATGCAGTTAAAAATAAATATGGACTAAATGATTTATCTTCAATATCTCCAAGTACTCCTCTCCTTAAATATGCATAACATATTAATGAAATTCTTAATTGCTTTTTAGTAGATGATTACTTTGAGAACTAACTTGACCCTAAGTATAATGATCTTGATAATTAAACTAAATTGGCTGACATGACCTCTATCTCTCCTATAATTCAATATAAAATGGATTTGGTCAAATAAAAACCTAAGCCTAGTGATAAATTGTATTTATATGGTTGACTTAAATCTTTATACTAAAAATAATAATTAGCAAGCAAAATAATAATATTAATTAATAATTAATAACTGAATTTAATCATAAATTAAAACTTATAATTCTTTTAAATTTACTGCTTTCAGATAATTAATTCAATGTGTGTATCAATCGATTATTAAATTTCAAATGATTTTATTCTTTAACAATTTTTATTGATAATTTGTAAAATTACTACAAAAATGTTAATCTTTTTTCAAGTCTCTAAATAGCTATTTTACAAAAAATTTATTTATATTTATCAAGAGATATATTTAGAAAATATTTTTTTATCATTTGAAGTTTGAAAACTTTAAATTAACTTTTAAATTTTAAATTTACACTAAATAAAATTAAAATTTAAGTATCCATTTATCAATTTATAGACAATAATTAAATATTTAAGATGAATACTTCCATATGATAGCAGTTCAGGATATTCTGTTGAAATTATTAAATAATTAAAATATAAACCAATAAATTACTTAAACATTTGATTAAAATGAGTAATAACATCATTTCTTTACTAAAATAAATATATAAAAATCATAATCTATTTTTGTTATGGTGTTAAAAATTCAAACAATCAATTTATTACAAAAAATTTGTAAATGATTGTAAATCTGGAAACAAATTTAATTAATTACAATTATGAATTATTAAAAAGCTCTTTTAATTATTATTTATTTGCTGAATTATCTTTCTTTAATTTTTGAGATATTTATGTTTTAGAAAAAGAAAAAAATTTTATAAAAATTTGAAAATGTTTTTTATTTTGTTGATTAAAGGAAAAAAGTGTGTAATTTATATTTGTAAAATTCAAGTATGTTGGCTTATGTAAATAAATATAATAAAAGGTAAAAGTGACCATAATTATTTTAGAGTTTGAAAAATGAATTATTTCAAATTTGCTAATTTTCTAAATTATTTGTAAAATTTTGATTCAATAAAGTTATTTTTTAAAAATGGCTCAAAAATATGTTTCATGATGGAAGTTTATGATATAGTTTTTCTAATATCAAACCCTTTCAAGTAAATGATTTCTTAATAATGTGTAAGCAGCTTAATTTTTGTTACTTAAATATTATTTTCTATTTTTCATGAAATCTTTTCCTCAACCACTAAGGTATTAATTAGAAAAACTAGAATGCATCAAATAAAAATTGTATCTTTAAACAATTTAAACGATGAAACAAAAAAAAGTCATTATTTTTTAAATAATTTATTTATGTGCTTGAAATAAATCTTTATAGTTTATTTCAATACATATTAAATAAATTCAAATTCCCTTTCTATCTATTTATTTACTTATAAATTTAATAGTAGGAATAAGTATTAGAAAGAAGGTAGTAAAGAAATCAAAATAATTATCAATATAAATGTTTAATAAGTCTAAAGAAGAAGAAGAATAATTAGAAAGAAAAAGATTTATTATTAGTAATTTAAGTCTCATATTGTTCTGCATTCCATTTATCTTTCACTTAGGATTAATTGAAATTGGGTACAAAGTATCTGATTACTAAACCTATTTGTGGTTTGGTGCTCTAGCATATGGTGTTGTGACTTATGGGTATGTTTGTGACCGTATACACGATTTATTTATATTCGTGATAATTTTTACAATATAGATACACTCTACTATTTTCTTCTTCTTGTAAAATGTCTTCAAATTAACTTATTATTAGAAGATAGTTATGACAATCTACTTATCATCTATTTGTCTTTTTATCAATTTAATGATTCGTGAATACAATAGGATGAAGAAGGAAAAGAAAGAAAAAAAGGGTCTCATCTAAACTAAATTGGTTTATTTTGTTAATTAATGTTCTGGTACAATATTTGCCCAAATATTATTTATAGTACTTAAAGTTATTGACATTCAAAATTTTAAAATATTACTTTAGTTAAACCCAGTTCAGTTTATTATTTATATAGCTTTTAGTTGTTTAAGTATATTTGGTCTACTTGCTGGAATCTACATTATGATATTTAAAAGAGAAAAGCTTAAAAAAAATACCTACAGTAGACAACAACACTGGTTCTATTTTACTGGTTTGAATGCTTTCTTTTGCTTCGTTTGTTTGAAATGGTAGGAATATGTGATTTATGAATAATATATTTTAATACTAACATTTTGCTATATATTGATGTGCACTTTAGAAAAGTAATGCGAAAAGTGGTTCTTCATAACTAGCATATTTCTTGTAGTAGGATAAATTGCCATTTAAGTTTTTTTCCAAACTAAATTCCATGATATTTGGATTCACATATGCTCTGGAGTCAATATTCTTATTCTCATTTATTAGATATACTACAAAATTGACGATTACTACCAAAATACATACAAAAAAAGAAATTCCATCCAAGCTTTATTAAAAAAATGAGTTTAAAACTCAAACTCACAATATTATCTTTTTTAAATTCAAATTTATTGCCTGTAAATTTGTTAGTAAAAATGTATTTTTGCCTGTTTGCATTATTTAGTTTGTTTGTTTGTTTATTAAGTATTCTACAAAGTTTGCAAAATTCATGTAGAATAATATATTTTCTTGATCAAATAAGTTCAGTATCTTTTTTTTTTGAGATAAAAATTAAATATAAAATTATATTTTGTTTTTTCTTTCAAAGCAACTTAAATTTTGCTTTTACTATGTTTGTAAAGAAAGGAAGATTAAGAAATTAAGTATGATAAAAGTATCTTTTGAAATACTTTTTTATTTTATTTTTTGCTGTGTAAATTAAATTTTTATTTGCCTTTTAAGCTACTAATACATAATACGCTTTTGAGGGAATCTCGAATTAAGAATAATTACTGAAGTAAAAATATATGTAGGGAGGGATTTTTAGAAATAAATTATGAATCATTGATGTTTATTTATATCACAAAAAAATTCAAATTAATGGACTCTTTAAATAATTTTTATTTTACAATATTCTTAATTAAAACCTAGAAAACAACATCAAAGCTCAATTACTAAATGTTCCTGAAGGAAAATGAGCAAATTTATTTGTCATAAATCTTATTAGCAGAGCTAAAACATGAGTATAATTGAGAAAATTTATTCTCCTGATACATAATTTTTTGGGCGTAAAAATAAATTACTCTATGATTATGTAGATCTAATAATCAATCAAATTTAAGGAAGGGGTATGTTTTTATGCTTTTTTATTTTCTATCTTAGATTGCTAAGAATGATTTATTCATCCACCCACAAATAGACTTAAATTAATCTTTAAGCATAATATGCTTGAAAGATAATTATTACAGTTTTAATTGCATAGAGATTAATAATAATTAAGTAAATCTTTTCAGAAGACATTTCTATTAAAATTATTTGCTATGAATTTATTTATTAATTAATTAATTATTTGCTTTTCAAATTTAAGATTATTTAAATTTAATAAAATCTAAGTAGGCATTTGTAAAATAAACAAAATAAAAAAAGATTCTAGTTTTTGAATACTAATATATACACACACACAAACGAATATGGCTGAACAAGATTATTGGACAGATATATGGAATGGAATGAAAACAAATATTTGTTTGTTGTTATTTATGATTCCATTCCTTCTGCATATGCTTGAAATAAAAGTTTCATTTTCCTACACTGACTACAAATCCTATTTATGGTCATTTTTTGTTATCTATGTCTCAGTCACATATGGGTATGTCTGTGATCATTTAGAAGGTTTATTTATTTTTGCTCTCTTATTTACCGTTTAGGTGCATTCTGCTATCTTCTTCTTTAATCAAACTATTTTCCCCCTAACTAGTCTCTAAAAGGTCGTTATGACTATTTATTTAGTAACTATTTGCTTTTTTATGAACATCATGATTCGAGAATATAGATTAAAGAAAAAAAAAAGTAAGGTTGTTCAAAAGAAGCTATTGTTTTTTGTAAACTAATGCTCTGGAACTGTTTTTGCTTAAATTCTTTTCTTAGAACTTGGAGTAATAGACTTTAGTAATTATGGAAAAATATTAAATGAGTATCCTTGGGATTTAGCAACCTATATAATATTTAATATTTTGAGTATATTTGGCTTTGTTGTAGGAGTATATCAAATATTCTCAAAAATGAAGAGTTTATCTAAAAATACTTATTAATTATAAAGACACTGGTTCTACTTCACAAGCTTACTTGCTTGTATTTGCTTTTTGATATTAAAATGGGAAATAGCCTCAATACCTGAATTATACATTCTATTAAGCACTTATTTCTACTTCTTTATTATCATATTTTCATGGTAAAGCTAATCTTGGTTCTTAATAATTAGTATTATATAAGGTTTTACTGAACTTTTTATTTCATTTAAATTTCATGGAGACATTGATGATCCATGGATTCGTATTTGCTCTTCTGTTAACTAAATGTTTTTCACCAGATCTCTTGCTTGGCTATTTATTAAAGTATACACACATTTCCATGGTGACCTTGATGAAAAGCAAAAAGAAGTAGTTGGTGTCTTCTTTGATATGTGAAAAACCTTTGTATTAAAAATCTTTTATTATCAATAAATAAAACAATAGATTGATAAATTCATTTTTATTCATATAAAAATATAATTTTATGTTTAAATTAATAAATTACAATAGTTTATTTTAATAACAATTAACATTTTCATTTATTCTTGATACTTTTTTTAATTTTAAAATTAGCATTTTAATATACATAAATCTCTAAAAATACTTATTTGATTAAAATTGCTTTACAGCAATTCAAAAATAAATCTTTT